>CM037999.1:14667155-14813323 GCA_021234005.1 Nephelium lappaceum
TTTAAACAATCTCCATTCAAACTTTTGGGTTTCTCCCATCAAAACCCTAACCTATCAAGTTTAATGGTTTTCAAGTAGTTTGTACTTACTTTAAAGTCTAAACTCAACTTCAATCATACATAAAAACCCCATAAAAAATCCAACCAATCACCAATACAAACATCATGAAAATAGGTTCAAAAGTGATGAACTAACCTTTGTTTGCTTGATTCTTGCTTCCAACTTTTCTCTAGCTTATGGTGGCTTGAAATCTTAATTTGGAACTCCAAAATGGGTTTAAATCACTTGTTTTCCCTTTGGTTCTTCTTTTGATTTCTACTTATCATTGTATTACTTTCATGTATACTTGCACGAGTTTTTAGTGTGAATTTTGTATTGTATTTTTTTTTTTTTGAAGTGGGTTAAAATTAAATGTTTTGGACAAAATCAAAATGTTTGACATAAAAATTCAATTCAACAGTATTGGTCAACTTCATTGGACCAGCGTCTTACAGTTTCGGTTTGCGGCTCTGCACGTGACGTGGCAGCTTAGAGAAAGCGCAGCTGTCAGTTAGAACGCGCGTGAGGTATCCAATTCAGCAACGCCGATAAATACAGTGCAGGCTAATGCTAAGATCATTGCATTCGAACCGACACAATTTTCACCTGTCATTTTCCACCAACTAGAAAAGCAAACCAGAATATCAGACAAAACCTTTCTCCGATCGAACCAATCACCAGCCCGGAAAAATCTTTCGAATCATCTGAAGAAAAAAAAAAAAATGCCTTCCAGTCACATACTCCTCGAGGAGCCTTATAGAATGGCTTCAATTCTTGAGCCATCGAAGCCGGTAAGTAACTGTTACCATCCAGTTCACCATTTTAACTGCTGTTTTCACTGCTATACAACTACAATTCTAGCTTTGTTATGGCATGGACGATCGCTTGGTTGTGGAGAAAGTTGTAGGGCAGAAGCCGAATCGTAGTTCGAATTTTCAGTTATAAAGTCAAACTAGTTCTGTTATAGGCTTTTAGGTTGATATTTTTGCGATCTTGTTTTGTCGCTGTTTGATGTTGAAATTTTTTATTTGAATGGATTCCGCAGACTTTCTTTCCTGCAATGACGAAGATTGTTGGAACTCTTGGCCCGAAATCTTCGGGTGTGGAGATAATATCTGGTTGCCTGAATGCAGGAATGTCTGGTATTAACCTGTTATATTAGTTACTTGATTTTATATTAGTATTTTAGAAGATATATGTATCATGTTTAATTGCGTAGATTTTTTTTTTTATTTTTAAATTCTTTTTAACATTGGCGCTTTACGGATCGGAGAACTTTCGTGATCTGTCGAAATTGAATCAGGAGATGATAACTCCTACCAAGAGAAGACTCATATCCACACCTTGTGTTTTAAACAGGGTAGAACTTGAACCTTTGACCTTTTAGAGACAAGGAAGTATTCAACTACTCCTACTAAGAGGTGGGATGTAGTAGATGTTTTACTTTTAGGTTAATGTGAGGCCTATTGATTTAAAGTAGTGTATATAGGATTCTAATTTCTGTTGTGTTCAGTTATTTTCTTAGAGATGGAGGAAAAATAAGGTTATATCTTTGTTGAATTGTGATTTCTCCAAGGTAGAATATTTGGAATTGAAGTGATTCAAGGGCTGGAATGTAATATGATTTGGTGCTCATCATTGTTTGTGTTATTTATTTGGATCAGTGGCTCGGTTTGATTTTTCATGGGGGGATGCTGCGTATCACCAGGAGATGCTAGAGAATCTGAGGATGGCTGTCAAGAGTACCAAGAAGCTATGTGCTGTAAGCATGTTTGTTCTCAATAAATGTGTATTTAGTGTTGTAGGATGTACTTTAAATTTGTTGTAGAGTTGTCTGCTTTCAAAATAGTATGCATCATGAAGGCAAGAAAAGAGCTAACAATTGTGGGTTTCCAGGCGTTCTTTTAACGTGTTTGTTTTGCAGGTCATGTTAGATACAGTTGGTCCGGAATTGCAAGTGGTTAATACAACTGAGCATCCCATTTTCCTTCAGGCAGATACATCAGTCGTCCTAACACCTGATCAAAAAAAAGAAGCCACTTCAAATTTGCTTCCTATAAATTTTAGTGGGCTGTCAAAGGTTCTTGCGTGTTTTTTTAGATATTTTGCTTTCATTCTTTAACTATTTGCATTGTTTATGTTGGATATTGCTTTGCTTGTGTTTCAGTATTGGAGCCACTCACTGCTGATTGTATGCTATAAATGGTGGTGGAAAACTAGTGCTAGAGTATCCTAGTGCTGGAAGAATTACTATTAATGATAGTTCAAGAGTCAAGTGTTTGGTTTTGTGAAATATTTAATGTATTCTTGGGAGATTAAGGGGTTCATTGCATGAGTCTAGGAACTTTAAGTTTATTAATTAAGATGATTGAAGTCTCATTATAAACAGAGTCCGTACATTCAACAAGAGTAGTTTCCTGGCTTTGTAATATATTCAGATTTTATTATCTGGAAATAGCTCCTATTGTAGGGTCTCTCTTCCAGTGTTCTTTGTTTAAATATTTGAAGATTTGGCTTTTAAGCAGTCAACTCTGTGGCATCTTCTGGTTTCTCTACTGCTTGTTCTGTGTGAGAGGAGGAAGACTGCCACTTATTTTCCTTATTGTGTTGGAATCTTCTGTTTTCTATCATTCCGTAAAATTTTGTGTTGTTGAGCTTGTGGTTCACATAATAATCAGATAGATACCTGGATACTGTTTGTATGACTTCTGCTAAAACCTTAAAGATTGTGGAGTAACTTTTTTTGCCTGTCTGGTCAAAGTTTGGGTACAGTTGTTTGAATTTTGCTCTATGAGTTTTGAGGTCTCTGCTATTCCCTAGTGTTGACTTTTCTTTTCCTTTATCAATGAAAATTGTTAGAAGTTGGAACTTTACTTGTTGATACTATTGTTCAGTTATGCTATGGTGTTACGTTAATATTACTGTATTACTGTTTTTGTTTATAAATCAATACAATTATGGTTTCTCTGTCCCTCTGTCTCTGTCTCTCTCTCTTTTTTTTTTTTTTTTTTTTTTTTTTTTCTCTTTTTAAATTGAAAATTTATATAATTTTGTACTTGATTGTTCTCTGTTAATAAATTGAACCTAGTTTAGCATAATACTTCCACTTAGTGAAAACTAGTATATAGGTTGTTCTTCTTAGTAATAGCATTACATTATTTCTGGGGAAAATGTGCGAATGATGAGCAGTATTTCAGTATTTTAAACTGAAAATGACTTCTTTTGGCTTCCTATGCCATTCGTAGAGAGCTCTTTTGTGTAATTGAGATGTTTACCAATTAGCAGTCCTGATAAGTTCATCAATAAACAAAAATCATGATTTTTTTTTTTTAGTGATATATTTTGTCCTACTCTGAGAGCTGGCATTAATTCTTTCACGTACTTCTCACTTCACTGGCTGCATAACCTTCCATGTAGTTTTGCCAGCCCTTCCTTTTTGTTTCTGTTTCTCTCTTCCCTCTGCCTGCATATATCTTTATCTAATGTTGTGCTGCATTACATTTAATGTTGCCATAACTGAATATTTAATTTGGTCTTTGCAGGCAGTGAAGGAAGGGGACACGATTTTTATTGGTCAATACTTGTTTACTGGAAACGAAACCACTTCTGTCTGGCTAGAGGTAAGGCAATTTGAGAGGAAAAAGTTTGGGTTAGATCAACAGATATAGGATTATCTCTGTAAACTGGGCAATTGAGCATAATGTTTAGCTTCATTGAATTAGGAACATAAGCTCATGTATCTTTCAAGTTTGACGTGTTTGCTGTCATTCCTTCTTTAAAACAAGAAAGTAGTTTGCTCAGCTTATGCCACATGTACGATTTATACAAGCAAGCCCTAGAGGTGGATCTAAAAGAGGGGCTTGGTCAGCCTATACTTTTAAAAGATTTAAGTATGATTTTATTCGAGCAAGCCAGCTAACAGAGGCATGAAAAACAAAAGTCTTCCAGTAATTTACTTGAAATTGGAATGTTATTAATATGACGTGTTTAACTTTGTTAAGTAATCACTTCAATTAAAATGCTAAGTTTGTAGGTAAGTTTATTGAATAGTATGTAAGCTAGCTAGAATATGGTCACAAATGCAAATGAGAACAAATTTAGAAACAAACACAAAATAGTCACATGCAGATGCAGGACTTGAAACCAGGTGTTTTGGTATAACTAGCTCTGATGCCTTATTACTTTTAAGTCCAAAAGCTTATACTTATTGGTTTGGTCTGAATATGAGTATTTGATTTTTAACATTATGCTTGGTTTATGTTAACCATTCAGGTCACAGGGGTAGATGGTGAAGATGTGGTTTGTCTGATAAAGAATTCTGCTACCTTGGCTGGGCAGTTGTATACTTTGCATGTCTCTCAAATTCGTATTGATCTGCCGACGCTTACTGATAAAGATAAGGAGGTGAGTGGATTCTTGTATGTCAAATGCTTACTGTTCACAAATACTGTGAAATGGACGGTCATCTCTGTGCCTCAAGTTTTTCTGTGCAGCACCTACGCTTTAAATGATAATCTCAGATTTCTTATTTGTGGATATAATTGCTTGATGGTGATTAGTTCTGGACCTTTGGTAGTGACTGAAGTTGCTGTTATACAATTAACTATGAATAAATTGTGGTTTCTGTGCCATTCTTATACAAGATTTATACTGATGATTTCTTATGCTTCTTTCAATAGGTAGTTAGCCATAGATGATATGCAACTTATTTTCACAAGATATTTTGGAGTCAAATGTATGAAAAATATTATTCCAAAATCTTCATCTATGCTTTGTTAAATTTCCATTTATTTCAGGTCATAAGCACATGGGGTGTTCGAAAACAAGATAGATTTTCTATCATTGTCTTATACGCGGCATGCAGAAGATGTTCGTCATGTAAGAAATTTCTTACTCTGGATTTAATAATATATTCTTTGTGTCTTAAGTGAATTGTTCATCTTACCTGCTCTTCCCTTTATTAAAAACTTTTTATCATTTGTGCAGGCCCGTGCTTATCTTTCTAAACTGGGTGCTCTGAATCAAACTCAAATCTTTGCAAAGATTGAAAATATAGAGGTGGGATGCATTATTAGTCACCTTACTTCTACCTCTCAAATTCTATGTATTTTCTTGGATTTGTTTTTGACTAATCATTCTCTTCTCTCACATATGATCTTGCAGGGATTAAGTCATTTTGATGAGATTCTTCAAGAAGCAGATGGCATCATCCTTTCTCGTGGAAACTTGGGGGTAGACCTGCCGCCGGAGAAGGTTAACTTTCATACCTGAAGTCAGTATGATACAACAATTTAGGTTTTACATGGAACTTTTGGTTGTCATGCTCTTGCATATGAATTTATTCTTACAAATTAAATTTTCATAAAGTAAGTGCATGTAAATTATCAATTCTACAAATAGAAGATGAGACTTTTTGCTGGGTTTCTTTTTCTTTTCAATTTTCCAATTAAAAGATTTATTGAAAAGTCTGTAGAAGAAACGCAGACAAAAACTTTTTAATAAGTAGAATATTTATTGAATAGCCTAGTGCCTTGCTTTTACTGTATGTTTGTCACATCAGTAAATTATCACTGAATCAGCCTATGAATCAGCCTATGTGCTGTTGTTTCCTAAAAAAATTATGGGCTGGTGCTTATGTGATATCAACAATTAATTTATAGGAAGTAGATTCATCCCCTTAATTAGAAAGTGGACACTTCTGTGATCCAATCAAACTAATGGGGATATTCATAGCATTGGGAATTGGCAATTTGGCATTATTAAGGGGTCACATTATCGTTTTAGTAGTGAATTTCTGTGGTATGCATATGCTTGTCTGTGAATTCAACTTTGATCATAAGACAAATGAAATTTAAATAGATTCTTCTGGTGATGTAACATTTTGGGATTTGCAGGTGTTTTTATTCCAAAAGGCTGCTATTTACAAGTGCAACATGGCTGGAAAGCCTGCAGTGGTTAATCGTGTTGTCGACAGTATGACTGACAACCTGAGACCTACTCGTGCTGAAGCAACTGATGTTGCCAATGCCGTGTTAGATGGTAAACCTTTTTATTTAAGTTCTTAACATTGGATGTTTCTCTGTTTTTTATGACTTCAGTGGACTTCCATCATCGTGTTTTTATCTTATTAATGGTTTTGCAAACTATTTCTGTTTGCTTTAAGTCATTACTGATATTTCGTTTCCTCAAGCCATGAGATAACGACACCATGGTTGATGTTGTGTAAAGTTTGTGAGCTCTAAACTGGAATATTACCTTTGGTTGGTTTTTGTTTTAGGGAGTGATGCAATTGTACTAGGAGCAGAGACCCTGCGAGGATTGTATCCTGTTGAGACCATATCTATTGTGGGTAAAATTTGTGCTGAGGTAGGTTTTCTTTCAATTTTTGTAATAACATGTTCCTTCCATAATTGCATCTCGTGATTGGGAAAACATATTCACTTCTGTGTATTCAATTTTCACTTGATTTATTTCACTGCTCCATGTGACATAATTGAACTGTATTATCAATTCTCTTTCTTTCGTGTGGAACAAAAGGCAATTTTGATTAGACAGCATGCCTGCAATCCTTAGATAAGATTTCCAGTGTCAAATTTTCACTTACTTTTTACCCTGAAGGTAGTGTCAATCAGATTTATTGTTTTAAATGGTATAAAAGATTTGGTGCGAAGTCCACCTTTAGTTTCATTGTCTTTCTGCTTCTGACATCTACAGTCTTTAAATTGATTTTTATTTTATTTGTGGGACATGCCTATGCAAATTGTAATTCTGATTAATAAATAAATGGCTTTTGGTATCAGACATGGAATTATTAACACAAAGTTTATACTACAACTCAATATGCTAATATTTCATCATTGAATTGACATAACAGAAACCAAGACTTTCATCTTCCTTGATCTCTGATCATACAAATTGTACATCCTATCCGACAAAAGTCATCATACCTAATTATCAGACTTGACGGTTTTTACTATTTTTATCCAACAATGTAGTGAATTTAAAAGTTTGGCTGCTGTACTTATATCTCACATTGATTCATTGCCTTATAAATTTTGGTCTTTGTTGATTATGACATTAATTTTTCCTTTTTCAGTGTACACTCTGATGTGAGCACACACACACATATATATATATATATATAAAATTTTATTTGTGGAAATTCTCTTTTCTTTATTTTCTTACTGGGCTAAGTTAAGTTACAGACTATAAGAAATTCAATTGCCCATTCTTTGTGTATAATTCTTTCTTGTGTAAGTGCAGCAGCAGATGAATATATTTTCACCCTTGCCTCATTTCTGTCTTAATTGTTGGTATGGACTGTTGGTCGTACTTAGTACACATTGCCCATATCTGATTGTTTTCGGCTGTTTCAAATGCATTTCAAGTCATCATGCAAACCTGTTAATTAATTACAATGAAGAGCTATACCTTGCTTTTTCGGTTGTCATGTGATTGTCTACAGGCAGAGAAGGTATTTAATCAGGACATGTATTACAAGAGAACTGTCAAATATGTTGGAGAACCGATGACCCATTTGGAATCTATTGCTTGCTCTGCGGTAATTTTGTTTCCTCAATCATGTTTACTTTAATATTTTGTATTTCTTTTTAATATTTCTAATATATATTTCCCTTGCAGAAACATTTTATCATTTTTGCGTCTAAGTTCCTTGTTCTTCTTCATTTTTTTTTCTCATTTTTTTTCAGGTACGTGCAGCCATCAAGGTGAAGGCCTCTGTAATCATCTGCTTTACTTCATCAGGCAGAGCTGCAAGGTCTATTATCTTTTTGTTCTTTTTGTATTTTTTGGTTATCTGCTTATGGTGTTAGATACACACTCTCATATTGTTGCAACTCTTCTGTTCACTCATGCATGGCACTTAATCTCGTGTTAAAGTTAAATGCAGGTTGATTGCCAAGTATCGGCCTACAATGCCTGTGATATCTGTTGTCATCCCGCGGCTTAAGTCAAATCAACTGCGCTGGACTTTATCTGGTGCTTTTGAGGTATGTCATTGACTTCAGTTGTGCTTGGCTTCTCCTGCTGCTTGTATGGTTTGCTAGGCTCTTGGTGGATGCTTGAACAAGGAATTTTCATGTTTAGATTAGATCAAGTATGTGGTAGGGCAAGGGAAAGTGAGACTCATTTTTTGTTGCTGTGCTTGTCTAGGCTTTTAACTCCTTTTTGACCAGTTACTGCCCTTGTTGAGTGCTTTAACTACAAAGGAAGTTGATAGCAAACACTAAGAGTTTTTTCTCTTTTGAAACTAACAAACACTAAGAGTTGAACAGCTATTTTTAAATGCACTACCTTTTGTTGATTTGACATATGTGGAGACTGTTCGGAGAAAAGCTATGGGTTGCGCGTATCAAATATTTCACTTTGGGAAAAGATTTTCATTTGAAAATGTTGAAAGTACTGATTTTGGTATCGTTAGTTTGGATTGTACTTGCGATCACAAAATTATACAAGTAAGATCAAGATCTGTGTAAGTTCTTTTTCAAGTAAATTTAGTGATGTATGCCACCCAATTCTGTTATTTTCCACAAAAATGTGTTGATTGTCACAAGTCATGAGTCACTATTGGTGTTGTTCAAGAGCAATCTGAGGAACACTTGTGTTTTGTGGAGTCTTTCTCTAGCACATAAGACGACGTACAAAAACCTACTTTTGCAAAACCAACTGAAAAGATATTTGTTTCTGAGAATTGTCTGAATCTTATACAAATAATGTTCAAATCATTCTCTTGAGTTATGAATTTTTGAGAAACATTTTACTTCTATTTTCTGCTCTTGGTCAGTGCATGTTACTGTTAACATTGAAACTTTCTACTTGCTTTTGCTCCTTTTGATGACTTTGGCAGGCAAGGCAATCACTTATTGTCAGAGGGCTTTTTCCCTTGCTTGCAGATCCTCAACATCAGGTGAACTTACATTTTGAATCAATGTATTACTACATTATAGTTGAAGCAATTTTGTTAGAATCATTTCTTTCTCTGAGATGAAAATGAAAAGTTATGCAGATAAATACTTCGACGACCTTGTGTGATAATTTTGGTTTCGCAGGCTGATTCTACAAATGCTACAAATGAATCCGTTTTGAAAGTTGCTCTTGATTATGGCAAGGCCCATGGTATTATAAAGCCTCATGATCGTGTGGTTGTTTGCCAGAAAGTTGGTGACGCGTCTGTTGTAAAAATCATCGAGCTGGAAGATTAGGTATCCTTAAAGCCCTTGATATTGAGCGTATTTACTGCTGTGATCTACATAAAGAGGAGCTTATGATCTGTTTTCATAATATCACGTTTAATGTAATGCCAATTAATGTTGTACCAGGAGCCTGTGGTGGCTGACGAGAGATTAAGGAGTTTGTTCATTGTAAGAGTTGAACTTTACTCTTCAAAATCATGTTCTGTTTTGTTTTCTTTTTTCAGTTTTAGTTTTTTCCTTTTTTTTTTTTAGGATAGAAATTCCATTCAGACAGAGATTACATAAAAGAATTACAAAGAAATCGGATACTCATTAAAAACCAAAGCTTAGTCCAGAAGGGACTTCTTCCAATTAAAAGGACACACAATCCTTAGATAAAGGCATGAAAAAAATTTTATTTTAGTTTCTTAGGTTTTAAAAAATATCAGGTTTTTAAAACTCTTTTGAAAATAATTATTTTCATCCTTAATTTTTCGAAAACTCTTCAAAAAAGTTTAAAAACGTTAGTGAATTAACGATTAATATTAATAGGATGTATTAAAAAAATATTTTTACTCTTAATGGTTGTTAGTTTCATATAAATTATCGAATTATCATAATAAAATAATAAATTTATAAGTTAAAATATCTAAAACATATTTAAATTTAAGTTATTAAAAGTAGTCTAAAATCATCATTCATTATCAGTTGATTAAAAGTTTGGGTTTTTTTAAAGAATTTTGAAAAAGTTAGGGATGAAAAAAATGATTTTTAAAAGAATTTTAAAACTTAATATTTTTGTAAACCTTGAGGATTAAAATGAAGTTTTTTTTTTAAAACACGCATTTGCAAGTGTACGGGCAACCTCTTTGGCTTACCTTGATAACAAAAAAGATATTATGAAAAACCTCTCTAAAAAGTAAAATAATAAAAAATTACACCCGATTTTCATTTTATTAAGTGAATCTCCCCCCGTTGTTAATTTTCTGTTCAAAATGTTAACATTTTTCATCCGAAATAGTGAAATGACCAAAATACCCTTATCATATCTTATAAAATTCCTCTTATGTCCTTCAAACTTACGAAATGACTAAAATATCCTTTAAATTATTAATTAATAAAAATATTAAATAAAAAATAACATAATTAAAAAAAAAAATTCTTCACACAAAATCTATCTCTCTCCACTATCTCTTTTTCTTCTTCTTCTTCTTCTGTTTTTCTTCTTCTTTTGCTCGTCTTCTTCTTCTTCTTCTTCTTCTTCTTCTTCTTCTTCTGCTCTTGTTCTTCTCAGGGTTTGATTCTTCTTCTTTTGCTCATCTTCTTCTTCTTCTTCGTCTGCTCTTCTTCTTCTCTAGGTTCGTTAAAACCCAGAACTAGGTTCGAATGAAACCCGGTTTCTGGGTTTGAAGAAACCCAAAAACTAGGTTCAAAACCCAGATCTGGGTTCCTTTGAACCCAGAAACTGGGTTCCATTCGAACCCAGTTTCTGGGTTCCATTCGAACCTAAAACTGGGATCGGTTTGATTGAGTTGATTGTGATTTTTTTTTTTTTTTTTCAGTTGTTTTTGGTTGATTGGATTTTAATGTTTTTAGATTGTTTTGGTATTTTGGGATTGTTGTTTGTGATGTTAGTTGCATGATGTTGGTAATGTGTTTTTATGTTTAGGATTTTGAATTGATATGTTGAATTGGTAAATTAGGATGATGATAAGAAATTTTTTGTTTTAATTTTAATTTTTTTAAAAGTTTTTTATAATTTTTTTCATTTTAAAATTTTAATTATTTTATTAAATTATCATTTTACCCTTTAATATTAACACTGATTGGTTTTTTAAACAGTAGAGGCCGATTTACCTAATAAAATGAAAATCGAGTGTAATATTCGATTATTTTGCTTTTTAGGGTTCTTTTCCATAATATCCCATAAAAAAAACTGCATCAAGGGCAGAAAGATTACATCAAGAATATCCGGAACAACTGTGCCCGAATATGGTAGTGATGGAATCGGTGAACAAAGCACGCCCTTTTAGATCGCATTCTACCATAGACGGAGATAATCCTCCATACTTGGCCAACCAAAGACCATGAAAAACATCTAAAATGCCATCACCAAACCTGCTTCATTGCAGATTACAGCTCCCTGCTCCTCCCAAACCCACCCAGCTCGCCACCCAAGAGCAATAGGTTGAGGCGGATGCAGGTTTAAATAAGGATCAGACCGCAAAAGAACCTCCTCCACTGGTAGCCAAGACTCTGAACACAAGGGAGGCAACGGCGGTCCGGTGGGTAACGAGGAGAGCAGACAATTGGAGCTGTCTTGGGTGTGAGAAAATTTTGCAAAATCTACTGCTGTGTTGTGCAATTTTGGCTTCCAATTGGAAGCAAGAGAGCTGCTCTGCTACTGATTTTGCGACAGAATTTTAGCTCCAATTTCATTGAATTGCTGCTGGGTTCTAGTTTTTCCCTGGTTTTCCAAATGAAACAAATGAAAAAGGAAAAAAAAAAAGAAGAAATATACTACTTTGTTTGAGGTTTTAATCATTATTTAATTTTTTGAAAAATTTAGAATTTGTTCATATTTCGAATAAGAAATAAATGACCTATAACGGTATCATAAATAATGATATATTTATATAATTTTTTTGAGTTAAGTTTAGAGGGATGGTATTCATATATGGGTAGGTCCGATACCCAACATTACACAGGCCACGATGCCAGCAATCAAGTATGGATGTTGATATCCATATACTTGCGTACCGATTGGGAAGGATATATTCCCATATTCAAATTTTAATTTTATTAATTTATTGACTAATGATCAAATATTACTTTTTAGGTTTCGAAAGTTTATAATTGTTACAATTCATTTTTAACCATATACAATAATTAATTTGTATATAAATATATAATGAAGCAAGAAAGTTTATTTTCACCGTATAGTCAATCTCTATCACCTTATTGTCAAAAAGTTACAAAAACACCTCTACTTCTTTCTCGCATTTCTATTGCTTTATCACCCTATAATCAAAATGTTTTAAAAAGACTTTTACATCTTTCTCACTTTTGTATTACTCTATCGTTCTATAGTCAAAAAGTTACAAAAAGACCTTTACATCTTTCTCATTTTTCCATTACTCTTATCACATTTTCCCTCACAAGTTTCTCACTATTTTTTTTTAATCATAAATTTGAATGAGACTCAAATGTAATTTGATTTGAATAGAAAAACATTCTTCAAAAACAAGTTTGAATTTGACTATGGCGCTGACTTGTAGAGATTTTCAAAATAAGATGAAATCAATAAATTTTGCCATTTCAAATTGATGCGTGAAAAATTCCTACTTTAATTACTTAATTTTAGGAAAAATTTTGATTTAATCCCTAAGGTTTCAAAAAATATCAAATTTTTAAAACTTTTTTAGAAACAGTTTTTTTCATTCCTAACTTTTTCAAAACTCTTCAAAAAAAAGTTCAAACTGTCAGTCAACAAATGGTCAACGGTAACTTTACGCAATTTAAATTATAATTTAACAACCTAAATTTCGAAATATTTTAAAAAATTTAACTTATATATTCACTATTTTATTAAGATAATCTGATAATTTACGTGTCACTAACAATCATCAAGTATACAAAATATTTTTTTACACATTCTGTTAATGTTGACCATTAATTGATTGATAGTTTGAACTTTTTTGAAGAGTTTTAGAAAAGTTAAAGATAAAAAAGTGTTAAAAATCTGATATTTTACGAAACTTCAAAAATTAAAATGAAGTTTTTCGCAGTCTAGTCCTTGGATGTTATTACCTAGTCTATTCCTTTTGTCTCCACTCATATGTTTTTTCATACGCCGACCTTGGATCATGCCCACTATAGGAAATGTAAATGGGGTACGTGGACAAACATAATAACAGGTCTGTGCTTGATAATTTGTTTCCTTCTTTGACATAATAACAGGTCTGTGCTTGGCAATTTGTTTCCTTCTTTGACAAAGATGACGATGGCATCATCTACCCCTACGAAACTCGTGGAGTTATGTCATTAATTTGCGGTATAATTGCACTATTATTTCAAAAATAGATGGAAATTCAAAAAAAAAAAAAAAAACTAACATTTGTTTCCATCATCACAATGAATGCAGATAGACAAGCGGCTAAATGAGAAAATCATACCTAATATAATTAAATAAAAATCTTTATTCAATCTAGCATGAGATCTCGATCACATGATCCTCGAGTTGGAAAACTACTGCCACCAAATCTGCCTTAAAATTTTGTATCCTTTTATTTAAATTAGCATGTGCCTCAAATTGTAAAGCCACCTCCTCAGTCGTTTTCCTGATATTTACGATGCTGTCATCCACATCTAATTTGTCATACTGTTGGCCATCAGAAGAATGTTCACTGCTACTACTAGAATACGATGGTGTGTCCCAGTCTTTCTGATAAATTAAACAGTTACCAGGATTAGAGATAGCCACCTGGTTTGTTAATGTCAGAGTGTAGGTGTGGAGCATACAAGTGTCTGGGAACAACTGCTATTTGTTTCATATATCCTTCATCTTTAGCCTTTTGCTTTGCATCATCGGTCTCCTTCTCTACATCATCGGCCTCCTCCTCTGCATCATCATTCTCTACGTCTGCATCATCGGTCTCTACCTTTGCATCTTCAGTCTCTTCCTTTGCTTTTTACACTTACCTCTCGGATCTAAGCAAGATATGTTTGGTGAAGCGTCATCCTGATAGAGGAATCATATACTAGCTAATTAGTAAATGCAGTGAGTTCTAAATTACATGACCAATGAATCTTTCTATAATCATGAATGGCTAATAATGTTTTTGCAACCTAAGATAAAAAATTAAACAATTTATTAGATAAGTGTTGAGTGAAAATTTAATGTCTTGATAGCATCTTAAGTTACGACTTCTAAACTTAAATCAAGTATTTCATATAGTCCTATAATCAAGACTTCTCATATATAACTATATTAATATATTTGATATAAGATGTGCTGCTAGAAACAGATAAGTAAATATAGATTATGAAATGCAGTCAAACTTTTACGGAATACAATAATTATAAATTTACCTCATACGAGCAATATAACTGCATTCATTGTAGTAACAAGAATGATGCTCGATATTTCCTTCCTCCTCACAAATATCACAATGGTATTCATCGGAATCTCTATATGTTACAAATCGGTGAGCTTGAGGGGATGATCATGTGATTCATGTTCCACAGTCTCAGAAAGAGGAATGCATTTCATATGCACATTTGCATCGCACTTTACACATCTGTAGAAAGCACCCCCGCAGTCGGCTTTGCAGATAGTGCAACTTTTCAGATCAGGAGAATATTATTGGATCACGTAATGCATATCGCGCCGGTGAAGATTAAGTCTTAAGCCCGGTGTTCATATGTGATGCATGCACAACACCAGGCTTAAGACTTAATCTTCACCGGCTCGATAGAGATCAAATCATTCACGACAGGATTCGCGAGGGTTTTCCGGGTGAAACGAGCTCTTTAGACAGCAACAACAAACGATTTATATTTGGAGAGTTGAGTTGGCATTGACGAATGAAAATAGACACAAGTTGAAGTTTATGTGGATGGTAAATGGTGTTCACTTTGTTGTCTCTGCAAAATGTAAATTGATGTCTTCCCTTCTTTTCCACTTTGTTCATTGGGATGTCAAGACAATAATTAATAAATGTCAATTGAAAGTACCGCGTGATGTAAGAGATGCTTTTTGCTTGCACGTTGCTGGTGGTGGTCGGTAAGTCAATGTGGAACATGGGTTGTATACTTTCTAATATTTTTGTGAATGGAAAAGTTAATTTTAATTTATCAAAATCATATCCAATTCAATCTTATGGTATACCAAACATATAATAGTAGTTAATCTAATCAAATTTAATTTCATTCAATTAAATACAATTATCCAAATATAATTTATATATTTAATTTCATAGAGGTAATTACATGTTTGATGTGATAACATTTGAACAATTTTTTCTTTTTTATTATAATAAGACTCTAATTAATAATAGATTAAAGGGCTTTGTTCTCTTCATTTTGACTTAACTTTCAATGGATCTGATTTTTCACTTAATTTGAAATCAGTTATATTGATGTTTTCTTTCATGATTATTCTCCGACAAAATATCTTATTTCCTTTCAGTTTTTTTTTTTCTTGATTTATTGCTATTTTTTAAATTGATTTCCTTTAACCTAGCTATTACTTATGATGAACAACTTAAAAAATTGTTTATATTGTTTGGAGTTGATGCCATCACTATTAATGTTATGATGTTCATCTGGGTTCCAGTCAAACCTAGATGAAATGCGAGGGTTGATGATGATAATGGTGATTATGGCTTGAGGTCGATGGTGGTGGGGGTTGAGGATGATGAAGATTGGTTGATGTCGAAAATGGTGGGTTGAGGATGGAAGCTTGATGATGATGATGATGCATTAAGGTTGATGATGATAGATTGGTAGAAATCTAATCCTATATTGGATCTCCATTATCTATCATTTTGATGGACAGTAGAGATTTACGTAAGGAACAAATCTCCACATATTTTTTTTTCATTTTTTAAGATTTTTTTTAATTGTTTGATCTCCATTGTCCATCTTAGAGATGGGTGGTGGAGATCCATTGTTTTATTTTTAATAAATTTTTAAAAATTTAAAATATAAATATTAAATTTTATTTTTAAATTAATATCCATCATCCATCATGTAATGGATAGTGGAGATCTCTCTGTTTTTTTTCCCCTTAAAAAATTTGTTTATTATTTTCAATTCTGATTAATATTTTATAATTTTCAATTTTAAAAGAAAATTAAAAATATATATATAAAAGATAAAATTACTTTTAAGTCAAATTAGTTTGACCAATCTTAACAAATTTGATTAACGAAGTGAGGATATTGTGTAATAAAAAAATGAATGTGTTTATGCTTGATTTTATGCATATCTCCAGGGGTGGGGGTTGGTTTGGGGGGGATGTTGTGTTATTCGTTCATATATATATATATATATATATATATATTATGCTTGATTTTATGCATATCTTCGGGGGGGGGGGGGGGGGGGGGGGGGGGGTATTGTGTAATTCATTCATATACATATATGTGTGTAATATGGATGATTAACGTAATTTCAATACTCTAAATTATATTTTCTTTTTATGATTTCCTCTTTTTTAGGGATAATCCCAATATCTCCCCTGTAGTTTAAAGTAATCACTACTTATCTCCTATAGTTTCTAAAAATCTCATTTTACCCCTTCTATTACTTCTATTAGTGAGAGTTGGTTTCTGACCATGAGAATAAATGAAAAGATCAAACTGTCCCTTGATTAAAAATAATAAATGATTAAAATTTATTGTGCAATAAATTTAAAATATATATATAAGTGAAAGGATAGATAAAGAAGACCACCATTATTTATTCTTCAAACCCAGATATCTTCACTTATTTCAATTCAATCAAACCATCATCAAACAGCAAACACCATCATCATCAAACCCCTCAATACTATAACAACAATATTAAACGCAATAGCACCATAATACAAATCCCTCAACATTGTAACAACAACATCAAACACAATAACATAATAAAAAACAAAAAATAAATGTGGGTTAGGTTTCCGACCGAAAACCCAATGATTTCTAGATTTTCGATGCGGAAACCCAAAAATCCTTACGCTTCCATATTTGATTTTTTGGGTCGGACACCCATAGATCTTTGGGTTGTCTACCCGAAAACCCAGAGATCTCTGGGTTTCCACTCGGAAACCCATAAATCTATGAGTTTCCGATTGAAACTCAGTTTCGATCTTTGTCGATAGAGACCGTCGAGAGAGAGAGAAGAAAAGAAGAAGAAGAAGAAGAAGAGAGAAAGAGAGATAAGAAGAAGAAAAAGAAGAGAAATAGGAAGAGAGAAAATGAGAAGTAGAGAGAGAGTGTTGTAGCCTTTAAGTTTTTTTTTTTTTTTTTTTTTTTTTTTTAATTTTTAATTTTTTTGTATTATTAAAAAATTATTAGTATTTTAAAATTTTAAAATTTTTTTAGTAATTCTTATCACCGTCGTCCATTTTAAAGATGGACGGTGGAGATTTTTTTTCAATTTTTTTTAAATATTAAATTATCATTTTATTATATATTTATATTTTTTTACATTTTATTTTGCTTAGATAATTTTATCTTTCCACATTGAAGGTTAACTGTTGACTTGTAACATCCAAATTGACGGTAGAAGGTTTTTTGGATATTTTAATAAACTATAGGGGATTTTTTTTTATCCATTTTGCAAATCGAGAGGGGGATATAAGTGATTTCTTAAAGTGAGGATTTTGGTTATTTCATCAAACTACAGGGGCCGAAATTAGGATTGTCCATTTTTTTAACCATACAGTTCAACAGCATATTAGCATGTCTTATATTTTGAGTAATCTACATTAACAAATTATAATATATAGAAACATGTGCCAAAGCCTAGCAGCAAGCGCCCATGGCCTAATGGATAAGGCGTCTGACTTCTAATCAGGCGATTGTGGGTTCGAGTCCCACTGGGCGTGACCCAAAGGATATTTTCTTGTCTTATGTTTTTGCAGATTTTGCCATTCTCAACAGAAGAATAGACTTACAGGAAAAATGTGAGCCTTGGTCCACTTTTATGCAGACACTGATACACAGTACAAATTTAACCGAAACATTTTTTCTTTCAATTGCTTATTTGCAGATTATGCCATTGTCAACAAAAGGGCTAGGTCCCAATTTCATAATTTGAATCAATGGTGAGCCTTGATACACATTTATGCATACACTGATAGATACTACAAATTCAACCAAAACATTTTTTCTTTGGTTTATTTGCAGATTATGCCATTCTCAAGAAAAGAGCATAATTCCTTGTTCATAATTTGAATAGAGAAACATGACCCTGGAACCACGTTTATGCATACACTGATACAGACTACAAATTAAACTATGAAAAGTTACAGCAAACGCTTTCCAATTCCCATGAGAATTTAGAGTTACACAACTAAGATTAATTTGGAGGCAAACATTAGTCATTAGACTCTACAGAAGATTCCTCTTATGTCCAGCATCCCTATTGCTTAATTCCAACCATCAACAAGAAGTTAAAGTGCCTCTGCAAAACGTAAATCTGCAGGACCAGGACCCAAAATCCCTTTCTGTTCACTAATCTTGCCTAGTCCAATAGGTGGTTGATCAGTGCTACCATTCTTGTCATCATCTCTCCAGCCAGGCTCTTGCCACTCTCTCTGGACCATAAAAGAATACCAAGCAATGTACAAGGGTTAGGAGTTGACAGTCATCAAAGGATGATATAAAACTATGACCAACTTGCAGTACTGAAAATGTTTTGATACTTTAATCATCATGAGGGGGATCCATGTGAAACGCTGGTGAGCAACGATAGCAATAAATGATGCAATAAAAATCAAAGTAACGTGTAGTAGGAGAACTGAAATCATTTTGACAAAACAGCTATAAAGGGCAAATTACACAAGGCAGTATGATAATTCTCTGTTGTTTAAATCTCGCTAAGTCTCAAATACAACAACCTAGGTGTGACTGAGATATGTGGTCTCAGAATCAGTCTCATTATGGCCTTTATTAAAACCAGATATACTTGCCTCATCATCCTGCAATAATGGGGTTGTAAGTGGTGGAGCAACATCTGGATCAGGCTTTTGAAATATAAATGTGGTATAGAGACCTGTAAAAGGAAAGAATGAATAAAGTTCCAAAATGAGCAAAGTCGCAAGTGATAATATTGCAGAAAGATAATGAAGAATACTACACCTAACACATCATATGATCGAGGAAGAAGTCTCCCTCTTGTGTCCACAAGATTTGTGCCAGAACTCAACAGCATGTTTGCAAACAGTGCTCTTTGTGCAAAAAATTAAATCACAGAAAAGAAAAGTAAGCACGGTTAGTTCAGAAACTCCATCAGAAATACAAATATCCCACATAAAAATAGGTATAAATGCTAGAGCCCAAGAAAATTTCAAAAAGTTAAAATTATCTTCAACAGTATACTGAAAATTGTAACTTAATTTACATATTGACATACCTATTATCATCATAAAATTCAGTTAGGTTTTGAATCTCCACATACTCAAGACCAGCTTCCCTGGCTAACCTGATTTGGATATTGCAGACTTAAAATGATTTAGACATACATACAAAGAACCAATATGCAATTTTTGAAGGGTAAAAGTTAATGGGTAGAACAAAGCGTAAAAACTTACCCTCAATAATTTTATTTTGGATACTAAAATTTGCTAGAGAGTAGCATTCATTTTAAGTTCTAACATACTATTATTCCTGTATAGACCAAACTTTCAACACAGTTTGGAGACAACATAAATTTGTGAAAGTCTACAGAAGATTATTAATGAAGTTCAAACACAAAACAGAAACGTTTCTATGCAAAATTTGAAATTTAACATGTACAAACAATTTCTTTGAAAAAAAAAAAACATGTACAAACAATGGTAAGATCAGGGATTCATAGGGGCACAGGCCCCACGGCACTAAACCTGTGGGCAAATTTATATGACTAATTCAGTGCAACAACAGTTAAGGTAGCAATTAACCTGATCAAGCTTGGGAAATGAACCAAGCAATGGGTTTCAGGAGGGATATCGTTCGCAAATTTTAGTTGGTATTTCTTCCCAAATAATGGAAACCTGGACTCAATACAAAAGTAACAAATCTCAACAATATATCCAAGACAATAAAAATATGCAAACCTAACATCAAAACATTATACATACTTCTCTTCCTCAACTTCAAAGGTGATCATATAACTCTCTGATCGAATACAATTAGGAACAATGTTAGGCTTCATGCTGCTGCTTTTGTTGTGGTATGCTTCAACATTCTTCTGGTACTTTGCCCTATATGATTAAATGTTCCAATTAGCAAGTAAGGAGGCAAAACCTTGTATAGTTTTAATCACAAGGACCAGAGATTGAAAACAGAATTTTGACCTTATTAAAGACAGCACAGACCAGGAACACCCACACAACACTGAGGACAGTGTTTAATAGAATATAAAAACAAAACAGGCATTAAACCCAAGTAACCCAAAGAAACGGATTTCATTTTTCACTTCAGTTAAATGCATTTAACACTACTGAGTAGGGTGTATCAACCTTAAAAAATCAATAACAAGAAGTATATTTGACAATCACTCACTGTTTCATACCATATTGTAGATGAGTCAGGAGTAATACCAATAAAATATCCCCCTGGTTTAAGCAGGGCCGACACATTATGTAAAAGTCTCCTTGCTCTTTCCTTGGTTTCAAAACACATCTACAAAAGCAAAATCAGGAAAACATTTTCAAATGACTCATTCTTCTCCTTCCTAATAAAACGCATATAACCATATACTAAATTCAGAACCTGCAAATGCTGCAAGCAGCAAACTAAATCAGCTTGATCAACCTTCTCTTGCAACTGCATTTCTAAATTTTCCTGTCAAAGCATAATAAAAAATAGATACTAATTTCCTGTTTCATGTCTAGACTTGATTCTATCTCTTAAAAGACAGTGTTTATAACTAGCATAATTTGCATAGATATAAAAACGGGTTTGACTACCTTATTAGTTGGATAAATTGTTATTAATGGATAACCTTACCCGACCAGTATTATGTTTATATAGGGTTTACTAACTTATTGGTTGGATAAGATTACCCATCAATAGCAATCCTTCGGTGATCCTCAATAACCACTTTTACAACCAATCTAACGGTTATTATCGATGAATAACCTTGTCCAACCAATATGTTAATAAAACCCTATAAAAACATATTACTAAGTTGGTAAGGTTATCATCAATAACAATCTTTGAATTGATTGTAAAGGTGATTACCGAAGAATATACAGTAAGGTAGCCAAACCCAAAAACATAAAAGCAAGAAAGGTTACAGCACAAGGGTCGGCGTCGAAGAACTCAGCGTTGTAGTTTTTTCTTTGACTCTCCCATGCTTCTCTTATTTCACTTATTCCAGAATTTGATACATCTACACCAAAAAACAGAGCAAGTCAATTTAAATCAAATCATATCAAGCCCAAATAAAAACGAAGACAGACATACCAATGCCAATGTAGTGAGCAATTTGAGCACTTTCCCACTTTTCGATGTCGACTCCTCCTCCACAGTATAAGTCACACACCGTCACGTATGGGTGTGAGAAAATCTTTATAAGGGCTGTTTTCGCCAACTCGTACAAACGATAGTGAGTCGACTCTGTTCGTGGATTTGGGATCGGAAATCCACTCATTCTCTGCCCTACCCTCCCTCACACAACACAACTCCCAAGTTTCTAATCTGTATGCTTGATCTCTACTCTTGACTATGCTCCCCACATCAACTCACTCAACAAATGAAAAAACCCTTCTTCAAAGTTTGCTCTATTTATTGGAAACCCACTTACTTCTATTAATTGCTTTAAATTAAATTTTGCAAACTCAAATTAAAAATAATAATAATAATAATCTGAAGGTTGAAAAATTTTTATATAGATATAACGAATTGCACAAAAAGAATGTAAAAAAAAAAATACAAGTTGCAAGAGATGATTATTACATACAAAATAAAAACTTGAAAACAAATATATATATATAGTGATTTTATAATCATTATTTGTTAATTTTAAAAAATTATAATGTAGCAATCAAATTTATTTAATGTTTTTTTTCTTCCAAAATAAATCGTCTCTTTTATTTAATTCAAATGCATTTGATGGATTTGATTGGTTTATCTTAACTTTTTAAAATTAAAAAATATTGATTATAAAAATACTCTATATATATAAAATATGTTTACCATCAGTACTTCATGAATTTAAAAAGTTAGAAAGAACTAATTAAATATATCCATTATATTCTCTCTCTTAAAATAAATTCTCTCTCCTATTTAATTTAAATATAATGGATTAATTTGATTTGTTCGTCTTAACTTTTTAAAATTAAGAAGCGTTGATAGTAAAATTATTATATATATTACAATATGTTAGTTATAATTTACGAAGACAAAGAATGTTTATAATGGATGAAATAATTTACCATGATTATCACGAGTTTGGAGAAATTTAAATATGAGAGAAAGAGTGAATGAGACGTTTGATTTATTCTTTTCACAAAAAATCAATAAAATAGTCTTTGAAAGTAATGGAAGTACAAATTGTGAATTTTTTTATACAAGAATATCAACAAAAATTATTAAAAATTATTTGATATTATAAAATCTATAAAAATTATTGATAAATTGAATACTCCTAATTTTTATAGACTCTTTAAAAATAATTAATTAGATGCATTATGATTTTTATAAACATTTTAAAAGTTATTAAATATTTATATTAAATATATTATAATTTTTATAGAATTATTAAAAAGTTGAATTAAATATATCTAAAATTTTAATTCTATAAAAATTTATGTTTAAAAGTAATTATGGTCAATAAGTTAACGGTTAGAATGGCTGTTATTGTAATTAAGTCAATATATAAGGGTGGAATGCAATTTCATATAAAGTAAAGAATTTGCGGAAAATAAAACACCAGCTGTGCGGTTCAAGCGAAAGCAATATGCAGACGTGGGTAGTAGTTTCGCCTGTGGATAAGGAGCGAGAGAGAGAGAGAGAGGGGGAGAGAGAGAATGAGAATGAGGCCACAAATGGAAAGCGAAAGCGAGACGCTGGAAGAAGCGGCGCTGAGAGTCCTAAACACAGCGGACCCATTCGATAAAGCCCGACTTGGCGACTTGGTTGCCACGAAATGGCTGGACGGAACCATAACTCTTCCCTACAACCCCTCTCTGCACCTCCCCGTACCTGATCGCCCCGCCAGACCGACCAACGTACGTCCATACCCCTCCGTTATATCTGTTGTTTATACGCCTAGTGGGTTTGATGAAATGCGTTGTGACTTGTTTTCAGGTTAAACTGGTGGCTCCAGGTTTGATGCCAAAGCTTGGTAAAGCTGGTAGCTTGCAAAGTAGACAGGCCATTGTCCACAGTCTGGCGCACACTGAGAGTTGGGCCATTGACTTGTCTTGGGTTTTTATTTACACTCTTCTCTTGATGTTCGTTAGATGCTTTCATGATTATGTCGACCATTACTTCATTATTTCACTTGTTTTGTTATAGCATTTGCACAATTCAAGTTTACTTGTTGTTGATGTATTATAAATTCAAGTTTTAAATATTATAGTTGGATCATTTCCTATTGACTCAAGCCTTTGGGTTTAATTATAACTAACTTAATATCAAAGCCTGATTTAAACCCTCTCTTCTCCCTTTATTTGGAATTATAGTTGCACATATTATTTGGTAGGAGGTATTTAGTATGTGTCCGTCATCTATCGTTTGTGTAAATTGCACGTAAGGGGATGTGTTAACATATCATAACCTCAAATCTTAAATACTATAATTGGATCATTTTTTATCAGCTTAAACTTTTGGATCTGATGGTAACTAACACTTACTTTTGAGAGCATGCACTCGTTCACTTTCTTTTTTATAGTATAGTCTTGGATTGCTAATCAGCGTATCCTTTATAAATGTTGAGATCATGCAAGATCTACCATTAGAAGATTTTGACTGTGCAATTCTCTCATGTATAATATATTCTCATGTATAATGTATTGTAGGATATAATTGCACGTTTTGGTAAGCAAGAGGCTATGCCGAGAGAATTTTTCACAGATTTTGTGAAGGTGGCTCAAGACGAAGGTCGGCACTTCATGCTCCTAGCAGCACGACTAGAGGAACTAGGTTCGTCTTATGGAGCATTGCCTGCTCATGATGGCCTCTGGGACTCTGCCATTGCAACTTCGAAGGACCTGCTGGCACGTTTGGCAATAGAGCATTGTGTTCATGAGGTCCGTGGCTGCCTTAAATTTATTTTTCTTTTAGTTTGAATTGGATGGTATTGAACGAACATATGCAATCAATGTTTCTGGTAAAGCCAATGAACAAGAGCCGTTCAAGAAGGGTATCAGCGAGATGTGAATTTTGCGGTGCCAGGGGGTTTGGGGTGTTAAATTTAGAATATCAACTCCTTTGTGGAACAAATATTGGCTCATTGTAGTAATATTTTAACAAATTAATGTCATTTGTTTAAGCTACGGGTCTTATGACTCGATGGTACTAGCTCCATAGCCGGCGATATTATGTAGTTTGAGTCCTTCTAGTGCTTTGACTTTTGAAGTATAATAAAGTCTATTTTGGAAACAAAATTTTTTATAGTGTCTTCCATTGACTAGTTGTAATATTTTAAAATGCGAAAAGTGAGGCGAGACGGTGGAGCCTCAGCTAGGCGAAGTGGTCGTCTCAATTTCAATTGAAAAAAAAATAGTAAAAAAAAACCCTAACTGAAACTGTTGAAAGGAGGAGGAGATGTGTTGAGGCTTGAGTGGTGGAGAGGATTTTATTTTTTATCATTATCTATATAAACTATAAAACTCCACCCCACTAACTTATTTTTTATTTTTTATCATTATACATATAAACTACAAAACCCCACCCCACTAACTTATTTTTTATTGTTTATCATTATATATATAAACTATCCCCACTAACTCACCTCTCACCCTGTCACTCACCACCGCCAACTCTGTCGCTCCCACCATAGTTCGTCTTTCTAGTTTCTTCTCACATTCACTCACCATCACCTACTTTGTCACTCACCACCACAGTTCTTGTCTTTCTAGTTTCTTCTCACATTTCACTTTACCCTCTCTCCACTCTCTCTCTCTCTCTCTGTCTAAAAGCCAGCTGCTTGACTGCTTCTAAAACTGGTGTTTGGTTGCGATATTCTAAAATTGGTGTGTTTGTGTGTGTGTTTTCTTTTTTGGATAAAGAGTAAGATACTGGTTAGGTGCCGCAATTGATGAAGATTGAAGCTGTTTTAAGCTTCATTTTTTTTATGTAATAGGTGGTCTGGACTGACTCAGGTCGCCTCGCCTTGAGGCTGTCCACCTGAGGCATTGGCCTCACTCGACTGGGGCGAATGCTATGCTGGCTTGCTTGAGGCGGCCACCTCGAGGTGTCTCAGGCCGTAAGGCGTGCCTCGAGGCCCCTTCTCGAATCGCTTTTTGAAACACCTACTAGAAGCCCTTGCGAAGGTCCTTCATAGCGCGAGGAACGTGTCTTTTTCATTATTTATTGCTCATGACGAACTTTTCTATTGCTAGTAGTAGGAAAGGGGATGGTTTGATTTCGTTGAAAGCAATTTCTACAGCCACCCTTTGTTAAAGCTATCTAGCCCTTGCAAGAGTAGATATTAATTTTGATGAATTTATTGTGTCGTACTGCAGGCTAGGGGACTAGACGTGCTGCCTACGACCATCTCTCGTTTTCGCAATGGAGGTGATCATGAGACAGCAGATTTACTGGAGAGAGTGGTTTATCCCGAAGAGATTACTCATTGTGCTGCTGGAGTAAGGTGGTTTAGGTATCTTTGTTTGAAGTCTAGAAATCCAGTTTTGTTTCAAGACAACTTGCAATCTCCAGAAAGTGAAGCAGGCATAAAGGAATGGACAATAGAGGAAAATGAAGAAGTGATCAGGAAGTTTCATGACATAGTAAGAACTCACTTTAGAGGACCATTGAAGCCACCATTTAATGAAGAAGCTAGAAAAGCTGCTGGTTTTGGCCCTCAGTGGTATGAACCTCTTGCTACCAAAGCGGTTACCTCAAATTGCCAATAAATTGTTACTGTTCACTAAATTTTACAAGAATGATTATCTTTTTGCATTTTTAAAAAGGCAGATGTCATTACACAAATCCTACAGCCGCAAACTTATAACCACTGGTGAGAAGTGGCAAAACCACAAAAAGTGACTTTCAGGCTTTTGTAACAAATGACTAGTTTCATTCTTTTGAAAGTTGTAATTTTGATCTGATGAGCTATGTGGCTAGTTCAGGTTGTAACATCTGATTGTTTCTGATTGTTGCCTCGGCTTACAACCCAGAAACGAAGAAAGGTTGGGAAAATTCTGGTTATCTATTGAAAAAAAAAAAAGAAAAAACTGGTTTTGGATTTGTACACACGCCATCCTGCTTGTGACTGATTAAGTTAGCAGACCACACAGAAATTTCTGCTCATAATTCAACAGTGGTCACATTCAAGGAAAACAAAATCTTGAGGACTCATTACTTGTTTAAAATTGAAATCACATTGATATGATTGCCGATATAATGCTGCTGGAAGAGTTGATATCTTATCAATTAGATGGCAGAGTCCATAATCCATATAGACTACAGAGCAATACGTAAGAAACACAACCGAGAACTACCGCTCACACTCCACATCCCAAAAAGTAAAAAAAAAAAAATCCCCTAGGTTGCCATGAGCAAAGAAACAATTTATTAATTCAATCTGTTGTTCGCATTTGACATTTTTTGTACATTATTTTCTTTTCCGAAGGAAACACAATCCCGCTGCAGGATTCCTGCATAACAATCTCAGAAAAAAACAGGTTGAAATCTTAGAAACTTGAAACCTAAAAGCGCGTAGTAAATTACATCAAATCAGTATCTGAACAAAATGGTTCACTTTAAACAAGTCAAATCCAATGAATTGACAAAAATTTGGTTTGTACCACGATGGCACAGCAAATTGTTGCGGCTACAAATATCCCAGGAGCAAACTGGATGATCTTTTCTAAATTTCCTAATAAGCTCTAGGATGTTATTAATCTCTTTGTTACCCATCAATAACCACTTTGCGAGCTTTCATCATATCATCACAACAGAAGTTTCCTTATGTCACTGAAGTTGGAACACAAAGCTGTAAAAAATGCACCTGCAGTATAATACAGTTTTTTTAAACTCATGAATCACAGTGGAGCAAAACACTAATTGTTGTCCCCTTAACAAGGAATGCAGACAAACAATCCATAAAGCAGCTTAGATATAAGCATTGGTGGCTAATTTTAATAGCATCAGAGAAATTATATCTATAGCATTTAGCACCTCACTGATTGGAAAATAAATAAAATTTGCACCATTACACACCTCCAACTTTTCCATCAAAAACACGGTGATCAGCAGATAGTGTTAAGTTCATCTTTGTGACAACTGCAGGCTTCTCATTTCCTGGATCAAAAGTAGGTCCATGTCATATATATATATATATAGAGAGAGAGAGAGAACTCTTTCAGAAACCTTTTCAGGCATACTATTAGAAACAACACAAAATCATACCATCCTCTCCAATAACTGGTTCAACAACATTGTTTCCCCGACCAACAGCAAGAATACCAGCCTGAAATATTATTAAGATAAATTAAGAATAACATCACAAAATTGACAAAAATGAATCTAGTGTTTACTTCTATTATCAACAGCAGCAAAATCATGACTCCCCGAGTTGTTTCCCAAGACTCTTAAACATTAAATTAAATAGCAAATAAAATACATTCTTATGAGATCCATTATTTAAACTTGTTCATGGATGGAAATGCAAACAGATATAGAAATTCAACTACTTATACGCATACTCCAAAAAGCCCTTTGTTCAGTCAGAAGAGTTCTAACTAATCTCAGTGGATTTTTCACCACTGTTGAATTAGAACAATTCTAATTAACCTAGTAATTACACTTTAGGAGTGGAACTGATACAATCAATTCATTAACGGTTTTTGTACATACAATAAAAACATTCGTATGATCGATTGAGAGAGAGTGCACCTGTGGTGGATTTATAATTGCACAAAAATGGTCCACTGGAAACATACCCAAGTTTGAAATGCTGCATACAGATCAAAAATAAAGAACTATATAATTTTTTTTTTTCAGCAGAGGAAAGAAATAATAGACAAGTGCATACATAGAGGCACGTACATGTATTTTGGCTATTGTAACCCACTCTTTGTTGAGTTAAAAATGTAACTTTTGTTTTTTTTTCAGTTCCTCTCCCCAATTTCTAGGCTATATGGTGCCCATTTTACTAAAATATGAAAGGTGCTTTCTAGTTTGTTGTGAATCTATAATGTAGAGAGAAAGCTCTAAATAATGGGAGAGGTGAGAAGGAATCTGTTGATTAATTAATTTGAAATTTCCCTTATATTGACTATAAAAATGAAATACTGGAGTAATTTCATTTTAAGTAAAATGGGCACACCATCACCCTAGTCAAAGTTTGTGTAGGTTAGTAATCTGCATATATGGATAATGCTACATACCTGAAAGTGCCTCCTTGAAACTCGTGTGGTGCAAGCTTCCCTGCCCTTGCCTTTTGAGCCAGTTCCTTGACCTGAAAGGCAAAGTGAAAGAATTAGATATCAATCAAAAGTGAAATGCAGGACTAACATCAAAGATGAGAAAGTAAAGCCTTGACAAGTGACATCTGCACTAGTTACTACAGTTTAGTGAACTCCAAAGAAGGTCATGAAACTCGTTAGAGATTAAACTTATAAGTTACCTCTAAGGAGATAGCAGAAATGGATTTCTGATCTGCATTCCTTATAATGGGAGTCATTAAACCCTGTAACAAAAATAAAACATAATGTAACTCTGGGTGCGGCCTAGAACTTCAAGGCAATGTATTATGAAGCATACCTTCTCAGTAGCGACTGCAATTGATATATCAATAGAGTCACATAAAACAACTTCTCCATTTTCAGTGTTCCAGTAAGCTGCCACACATTGAAATAACCAAATTTTGGTATCACAAATATAAGTAGCAAGCATAGATAAATAGTATTCATCAGTAAAGCTATGCCGTTGTCTTCTACACATTAACTCTTGGATGTCTGACAAAGATCAATAAATACAGGAAGCAACTTCGATCTCCACCCCACCCCCACCACCCCACAAATAATCAAGTTTCTCACAACTTTGTTGAATAGCAGAACAAAGATCTGAAGGACAGTCAAATATATAAACAACTTTTCTGGATGCACTTTTAAGCTTAATTTATAAAACATGTCCTAATGCTGAACAAAAGCATTGATTATGTAAACAAAGTAGGAAATAATTAATTCATAATGTAAAATTGGCGGTGCCTTTTATCAGCAAGAAAGAATAAATGTGAGATATCTATTTGAAGCAATACATGAATGATACATGTCTTACCATTTGCTCCAGGTACATTTTTAAGAGCGACTGCTACAGCTTTAATGACAATGTCATTTACTGAAACTTTGACATCATGTTTCTCTGTAATTTATAGAAACACAAAAATAAGAGCAGTCTGCCAGATGACATGTGCCCAGTAAAACAAAATAATTATAATAGAAATTTATGTTCCATACCTTTAAGCTCCTTTCTGAAAGAAAGAAGAGGATCCAGTATAACATCTGTAAATACCAATAGGAACTTTAGATCAAAGATTAACAATAGAGTGAAAATACATTAGCAATAGAGTTTCAGAACCTGAAGATAAATATAAATGTGGAGTATTCTGTTTTGATTCCAGCAGCCTTTTTGCTATAACCTGCAAAAATACCACCACTGACTGAAAACTCATCTACTAAATTATATGGTAGCCACATCCTATCATAGAATATGTACCGATAGGATCCATTTTAAATTTGTAAATGATAATTTGATGGACGAAATTGTCCGATGTCAGAATTTACACTGAATCAATGCTAATAATATGTGATGGTCAATACATAATTTACACAAAGCATGTTTAGAGAGATTGTCAATTCATATGGGATGCCTGCTATGACACATCAATTTAACAGGCATGATTGAGAAAGGAAAAGACAAACTTTTATTTTCAATTTTCTCTAACAACCGAAACTCTTCTTAACACAATTTATATGTTGCACTGATGTGCTGAAACACTTAAAGCATATAAAATAACTATAACATAGGCACTATACTTTTTTCTATATCACAAAATACATCTAATGATTCAGCAGCAATAGTGATTAATGAATCGAGGATTACTGCATTGATCAGGTGCAAGTTTCCCCATATTTGGAGAAATTAACAATTTGCAAGTACGAAGAAAGTTAAACCCACGCTCTTTCCGATGATATCTACCTTGCGAATTTGAGTATTAGGAAAATCTTCAAAAGAATCTGGCTGCTGTAAGTTAGATTTTGACCCTGGGGATGCCACACTTGAAGTTTGTGGGAGACTTCGAGGTAATGGAGATGTCTTCTCCACAGGTGGAGAACTTTTTGGAGATACCTTTCCTGACTTAATTGCAGACAAAACATCCCCTTTGAGTAGGGTGCCATGAGGACCTGATGCTGTCAATGATGATGTATCCAATCCATACTCTGATATGAGCAATTTAGCTGAAGGACTGATCTTCGTAAAACTCACTTTTTGCACTCTATCTTCAACTTTAGAACCATGATGGGTTGGTGTTTCCCCTTTGACCTCTGAGCCACTAGTAACAGAATTCTTCACAGTTTCAATATCATCTGGATCTTCAACCTAGTAATATAGCAGCCATTAATTGTTTTTACGTATGCCTTATATATAAATATATATATATGTCAGACATCTGCTTAAAAATAGTAAAACATCTGCTTAAAAATAGTAATATTAATATCAAATTAATACCTATTACTTTCATTATAAAGGGATTAAGTGCATTTTGTTTTACTGATTTACTCATGGCCAGATAAGCATAATCATGACTTACTGTTACAGCAATGGGTTGTCCCACAGCTACATCCTTTGAACCTTCTGGTGCTAGTATCTTGGCCAAGTATCTGCCACAAACATTTTCCATCAAATAATGTAAGAAAATTACATTGGTAGCATAGACATTCATATTTAATTAAAACTCATTCATTCCAAGTCAAATTTGTTGTTAAAGATCAATCCTAAGAGTATGAAGTGGTAATAATATAAATTTCACAATGTGTAAAGCATAATCCTCAAACTTGAGGCACACTTTACATCACCAGTGGAATAAAACGCAGTGCAACATACTTTTCCATTTATGAATCCACGGTGCCAAACATGCTGGGTTGCACAAGTAACAGAAAAATAGTAGTGAGTTGGTGGCAGTACTTCATTTATGTGTCCCCACTGTAAACTTATTCAACACTTAAAAATTACTTCAGATTTTACCAAGTTCTTTTTCATTTTTCTTTCTGTATTCTTGTTTTTATATATATATTTTTTCCTTATTGCAAGCAGTCACAGTAGAAATGCTGTTTGACGCCTTACATCTGAGCCTGATACTTCAATGGTGTTTATTTTATTCTTACACTAACCAAGTATGGTAGCAAATACTTATCATATTGGCAATAAATGCTACAAATGATTATTTATCATAACTAAAAACAATCATCATAAAAATGCAGACTGGACTTTTGTGTCCAATTAACATCAACTCGGATGAGCTCCTAATAGACGGGCAGTTAACAATAGATCTCTCTGCAAAAGAAAGAATATTACCCCTCTTCAAGACACTCAAATTCAAGGGTCGCTTTGTCTGTTTCTATCTCACATATCACATCTCCCACTTCTATCTGTCAAAAAAGAACACAGCAAACTGAGGAGATTAATCAGTAATCAACTCCAATAGTCAGAAAAGCATTTAAGAAGTTCAGCACTTAGTAAGACTAACCTTGTCTCCTTCATTCTTTCTCCACTTAGCGATATTACCCTGGTTCTGCAGAAAAAAACATCGGAAAGCCATTTTAGCCGTTTGACCAAAAACAAGGAGAGGGAGAGCTAGAAGAAAGAACAAAACGAAAAGCAAAAGATATCAGTGTCACAGCATGGTGGGGCCACCAATTTGACACATCTTAATCAAAAGTTCCATACCATTGTTGGGGATAGTGCTGGCATTTCAAGAACAACATGAGGGGGAAGTTCAGATGAATTGATCTTAACAGAGCTAGTTTCAACTGCTGTTTCCTCTTTCTTGACATCATGATGAGCTGGTTCTAGTTCTGATCCACCACCAACATTGGCAGGGATATTTTGAATATCATCTAGTTCCTCAACCTTGTGAACCCATAAAAGGAGTGTTAATAATTCATTACTAAGATGGTCAATATTCTTACAGGAAATCAAAGACAAATCTCAAACAGCAGTTCTACATATCCACAATTATAGACAACAGCCAGAATGTAAACTAATGAAAGAAAAAAATCAAATGTCCTGAGGATACAGACCAACAAATGGTATACGATATAATAAATGGGAAAAAAAGAACGGAAAAAAAATTGTAATAAATTAACTAAGCCATAAAAAAAAATAACAAAAACTTTATGTGCCTCTTCAGGATTGCTTTTATAATTAAATTAAGACACATGCAGATATTTATACCAGTATTCAACAAAGAATAAATGAGCAACAAACATTTAAGGATTATAACAGTACCGTGATCGCAATGGGTTGTCCAACAGGCACATCCTTTGAACCTTCAGGTACTAGTATCTTAGCCAAATACCTGTAGAAAAATATTAAACTGACAGATCAATTCCAGAAACAATAAACTGTCATAATAAATATTCAATATTGGTATGTATAACAAGATATATGACTTGTGCGAGCTCAATCTCTTCCCCCATCCAGTGAAAAGAAATGTCACGTAAGTCGTAACAAAAGCTTACAAAGAAAAAGAAACAAAAGAAGGCATCTTCAAGGAAGATAACTATTGTACAAAAAAAGAGGGGGAAAAGAGGGGTAAAATGAAGTAGCATGAAAAATGGATTTCAAAGTGAGTAGTAGAAGAGATTTATCTTCCTAAATGTGAGCTTAGAAGACAATAAAAGACAGCGCACAAGGAGAAAAAGTTTCAAAATAAATACTATACTAGAATTCGCCAATGCAAGCTAAAATCTGATGCAAAGACTGGCACCAAAATTATTAGCACTCTGATAACCAGTGTGGATCATAAATTTGACACAACAGCCATCAAAGAAAACAAAAGCTAAAAGGAAATATGTTGAGTAGAGTTACCCCTCTTCAAGGCTTTCAAACTCAAGCGTAGCTTTGTCTGTCTCTATTTCACATAATACATCGCCAACTTCTATCTGTCAGATTGGATCAACAGATATCAACAAATTGCTTTAATTTTGTATATGAGAGGGTTTACCTTTCAACAATCATTCTTTAAATTACGTAATAATGGACATCCCTGACTTTCACAGTGGTAAATTTACCAACTTATGACTCACCTTTTCTCCTTCTTTCTTCCTCCATTTTGCAATGTTACCTTGACTCTGCATAAGAGCAACAACCACAATATCTTGACTTCATATGGGAAAGAATAACGTCCACTGAGAGAGGGAGAGAGGGAGAGGCAGTTAATCCAAATTATAACCGTCCAACAAATCTTACCATCGTAGGGGACAAAGCTGGCATTCCCAGGACTGCATGTGAAGGAGGCCCTGCAATGACACAGCTCAATGACCAGTAAGGATCAGCTAATATGCATAACCAGGCATGCATTACAAGTGTTTTGTAAAGACTGATAAGATCAACTTTAGATTAAAAGCCAAGAAGTTAATTGTTGCCATTGTCTTACATAAAATTTTCCCACAAACACAAGTGGCTGAATCTTGTCAATATCAATGCACTCAAGAATTGCCTAATGTCTGCATACAACATTCAACCAGAGCCAAATTCTACTCCACATTAATTACTTAAAACTTGGTATTTCATTGTTTATGTAATTATTCAGTGTGTACCAAGAAAAGGTAATTAATCACCTAAATTGACTTATAACTAAGCTAGTTCTAGTACTAGAGGAACAGAAGGCAAGGTATGCAGTAGGCTCCCTTCCAACTCATTCTAAAAATCAAGAAACTCTAGTATTTACTACGTTCTCAAAACAGGTTCTCTATGATAGCAGCCCTTTTTATCTGCAATAGCCTTAGATGAAGAGAAATATATGTTCCCAGTTATATAGTGTCTTAAAAATTCTACTGACATTATACTAAATTCAACTAGAGTTGTATCGAGTAGTTCACAGCAGATCAAATTACTGTACAGATACAACAAAGCCTGAGTGCATTGTGTATGCAATAATACATTGGCAGGCAGGCTCTAACCCTGCTACATATATCAAGTTTGGCACTACAGCCCAATTGCACAATCCTAAGCATTGTACTAATATCTAAACTTGATTATAATTCACAAATATCAATCAGTAAATTCTAATCCTAACACCATTTTTCCAAGAACGTAGAATGCATATTATCCTAAATTCCTAATTCCTAAATTAGTAGGAAAATTCTTATGATCCTGAATTTGAAGAAGACCATCCTGGTTTTGACACCAGCTGTTATAAAGGCAACTGAGACACAACTAAGTAAGCTCCTTCAAAACCACAATCATAACATTCAAAGATATACATGTTATGGTAGGGGAAAGTTGCAGATCATATAAAAATGATACATACCTGCAGATGAAAAATGTTGGACTCCAATTTGCATCTGCAAAATGACAAATACATCAGAAAAGAACCCCTAATCTGAATTGGTGCAATTCATATTACTTGCCGTTTCAAACACTAACCTTGAGCTTCAAGCAATTATCATCTACGCCAGTGATCATACTTAAAGATGTCGGCCTGGTGACTATAATCATCAGTACATAGCAGACAAAAACCAAAAAAACAAAAAAAAAGAACCAAAAAAGCAGAATGTATGATTCTCAAGTAGGAGTTGTAAGCCACATTCATCAAAATAAAGAGTAACAAACCAACTTAAGTCAACTTCAAGGATATGCAAATTAGACAACATGATTTGATAAACATCATGAACATAGAGTAAAGTAGAGACTGAAAACACATCACACACTACTCAAGCTTCAATGAAGTTATATAGGTGATGAAAAATGTACAGCTACAGCAACATTTCTAATGGAAAGTCAAGAGATGCAAACCTTAACAAAATGCCATTTACATCCACAAAAGAGTTTCGACCGCCGGAAATGCTGCACCCACGAATGAACAGAGCAAAGTTACCAAAAATGCAATTGGGAACACTGAATACATAACTGACTACCAAGTCAAACCGTGTCTAGGGAATAACAACCTCCCAGAAAAATAGCCTAGTAGTATATAGACGCTCATACACTTGAGAATTTGACAGCACTAAATAAGGCCATTCCCAACTTCCTATCACATCACGTTAAATTGCCTGAATTATATAATCACTCAACTACCGCCACAAGCAACATACTAAAATGCTTTCATCGATCTCAAACCCACAAATTCACATGGACACTCATAACAAACAATTGCACGCAAACACAAACTTCTACTCCCACCACTACTGCAAGATTCCCAGCCACAACTTACAAGGATCCTACCTTCAAAGAAGCACGTCAAATCATAATTTCAAACCTTACTGTCACGTTTACAGTCCCCAAAGTTTTCAACCTATGGTTTCGAACACATTTGCACCAACATTTCACAATCCACACAGTCTTGAGTTCAGGTATAACTTACGGCACTCTCCAATTCGTATCTTCAACTCTCAAAGCAAACAAAGTGTAACCTTTCAAGCTTACCTTTCCTTTTTTTTTTTTTAATTTGTTTTATAATTTATAAATTTTGTCACGGAAATCTCAAACTAAATTCAACACAATAGACTACTGTCAGAACAACTAAATCAATCCGGCATTCGTATTCACTTGCAATCGAATACAAGTTTACAAAAACGAAAACGACAAAAAGTACCGAGCAAGAGAAGTGGCGGAGGTGCAGGAGGAGGCGAGAAGGCGAACTCTTAAGAGCGAAGGGGCCCGAGCGATCACCCCATGTCGAAGCCGCGAAAGCGCCATCGCTTCTCACAATCAACGATCAACTCAGATCTCGGTTTTTGTTTCTTATATATTTATGTTTATGCTGCCTTTGCCTTTTTTTTTTATTTTTAATTTCACAAATATATACGTGTTTGTTTTCCTCTCAAAAATTCGATTTTTAAGTGTCATATAAGAATTTAACCAAATTTGTCGTGGGAGAATATTTAGTTACAATAAGAATTTTTGTGTTTTATAAAAAAATTAAATCAGAATTATTTTTATTTGCTTTTTGTTTAGTTTTTGTTGGGCAGCCGCCGTACGTTGACTCGCTCACCAGAGCCGTTAGCACGTGTGCCTCGCCTTCCTCGTTTTGAAGGGATGGAATGTTAAATAAGAGTTTGGGTAACCTACTAGTCTCGGCAATTTTACCAACTTTCGGTTTCCAACTTTTGATCTTTTTGTTCCACTGATTATTTAAAATTAATAAATAAAAAAATTTAAAATCTCCATCACCTATGATGGATGATAGAGATTTATTTTAAAAAATTAAATAAAAATAAATTTAAATTAAAGACATATAAAAAAATTTAAAAAATATATGTATGGAGATTATTTAATTAAAATATTTTAAATTAAAACAAAATTGAAAAAAAAAAAAGAACTTTACCTAATAAAAATTTGACATATGTCTGAATCATGATTATTTAAGATTAATTATTCTGTTATTTATAAAATTTAAAGAGAGAAATTATACTGCATCAAAAATTTATTAAAAAGTTAAAAACTAAAATCTAGTATAAAGGATATCCATAAGATCTCCATGGTTCTCTAGTTGAACTTCAACTAGATCACCAGATGAATCCATTGATTCATCACCCAAATCATCAAAGGAAGGGAAGTTCATGAATTTCAACCAGATCGTAATGTGTGCATCACCTACAACCCAACTATGAAACCTAGATTGACGCGTCTTTTATATGATCTCTGCCATTGATTGTCAATTTGGGTTTTCAAACCCAGATAAATTCTATTGTCGTAAAAGGATGTCATCCTCGATCTCCTCTACTCCAATGTCAATCTCCCCTCCCTCCTCTACTTCTGCCTTACCAATTACCCCTTTTTGGTTCGAATTGAACCCAGATAAACCGTTATCATCTGGGTTCGAATTGAACCTTGATGATGAAGATGAATCAATGTTTGATTTCTATGGTTTTTTTTTTTTTCTTTTTACTTAGTTTGGTTTCTGGGTTTATGTTTAGTGGTGATGATGTTTGTGTTTTTTTGTTTTGGTTCATATTACATTTTTTTTTTTTTTTTTTTGGTTTCGATCTTCCTTTTTTTTTTTAGTTTTTTTTTATAATAATTATATATGATTTTAGCTTAAGATTTGGGATCTACCCAGATCATCTTTTTTTTTTTTTAATGTTTTTGCTTTAATAATTATATTTGAAGATCAAAGTTTATAGATCTTCAAAGTTTGTTTTCTTATAGATTCAAAAATTTAGATAATCTTTGATTTTTTTATTTGCTATAAGAAATTCATCTTAAGAAAAAATTCTAGATCTTGCTATTTTTAATTTTTTATTCTATTTTTTAATTTAATTCATTTTTTATTTAATCTTTTCTTAATTATCTGAATTTCTGAAACAAAAATTAATAGCAAGATCTTTGTTTTTTTACCTTATAGCAAATAAAAATCTATTTTTTAATTTAATTAAAATTAAAAAAATGATTAAGAGTAATTTGGTCTTTCTACTATTCTGTGACAGTTGACTATTATTTTTTTGGTTAAAGAAACCAATTTGATGAATTACTAAAACATTAAAGATAACAGGAACTGAAAATGTGTTAGTGAGTAAAAAAAATAATATTTCATCAAAGATAGGGATTAAAGTGAAATTTTCCCTATAAAGATTCTAGTAACATTGTTTAACTCATAATTTGAGAGTCATTATTCAATTCAATTGCTATACATAGAGATGGTAACTTGCAAATCCCACAATGTTCACCTATGATTAGTGGATGTGGATTTGATTAAAGAGGCATGCCACTAACAATCGCCTAGGGGTTGGCATTTACAACCCAATCTAATAAGCTCAACCTAGTTTAACCATTTTTGACCGGGTTAGGTCGGATTAAATCTTAAAAAAAGTTAGTATGAGTTAGGTTGAAAATTATATTGGGTTGGATTAAGTTGAAAAATTTTCAATTCAACCGAACCCAACCCAACAAACACTCATCTCTAGTTTTGAATCCAATATATTCTTCTTCCTTTAAAAGAACACTTGCTAGGGATGAGGATTAATGTCTAGCACGGGTGGACAGTAGAGATTTAATAAAATTAATTTTCATTTAATTTTTAAATTTCATGTAAATTTTATTTTATTTTTTTAAATTAATCTCTAATGTTCATCATAAGATAGATAGTAGATATTTGAATTTTTATTTAATTATTTAATTATTTAGTTTTTTTTTTCAATTTTTATTTAATTTTATTAATACAAATAAAATTACTCATCAAATTATCATTATACCCTTCAACTTTAACATTAGCCTTTTTTTTAACCGATAGGGGTGAACCGTCTAATAAAAAAAATCAAAGCTTGTTACTAAATATTTTATTTTTGAGAGGGTTTTTTATAATATCCATATTTACAAATATCTTGTGTGTTGTATGTGGTCGAGCGGGAACAAAAAGTCAGGATTCCATACTGAAAATCATTATTATTCTAACAATTACAGCTGTATTAGATTGCATGGTAATTTTTGGTCAATGCAACTAGGCAAGGATAGCAATTACACCCGAAAACCTACCCACTTGCAATTTTCAACTGCAATGAATGGACATGGATTTTATTAAATAGATTTATGGGTGGGTGTTGATGTGAAATCCACATCCAATGCGGGTTCATGATTCAAGTGCAAGTGGAAAAAAAAAATTGCATCTGCACTTGCGAACCCACAAAATTATACATACATCATACATATACTCAAAATGATAATTTATTATTTTGGAAAGAAATTTGTATTCGAAATCATGAACCAGCACATTTCATGTTTTATTATTTTGGATTAATAAAATTTATGCTTTTTTCTATTTTGAATTTATTATGTTAGAACTATGTTTATTGAATTTATCATGTTGGAAAATCAAGTTTAATTGTATCTTTTTTAATATTGTTGTTAGGATTTGAAAATGAAAATTTTGATTATTATGTTATATTTGAGAATAAAACTTTATCATAAATTAGTTTTTAAAAAAAAAAATTAAATTTTTTTGTGGGTTCACGGATGGAATCCAAGTTTCATTGTAACTATTCCTAGACCCAAACCCATAAAATTTTGCGGATGCAAGTGCACGTTTTGTCAAATGTATTCAAACATCTTATATTAATGATTAAATCTCATCCAATTTTATCCAATCCAATTTCATTAAACCCAATCTCATATCATTCTATCCATTCTCGTGCACTTAATGGGACCTAATACATGAAGGGGATGTTTGTTTTTGTCACTTAAATATCAAAGGATTTATATAGACCCATTTAAAAATGCTTTTTTCGTTTTTCTTTTTTCACCTCACTATAATATAAAAAATTGCCTCAAATTAATCATCTAAAATTTTTTATATAAGACTATTGGTCAAAGGTAACTTATTATTAAAGAAGGAAAGAAGTACAAAAAGAGAAATGGCAAAAAGCCAATCCAAAAAAGAGAGCCATCATAAGAGGATCACAAACCGGCCAAAGAATGAGAAAGACAGTAGAAGATTCAACCATAATCAAATTTTTGCAAGTAAATCCCTAAGGTAGACCTCATTAAAAACCTTACCGGAAAAACCTAGCAAGGAAAAAAAAATTACCCACCCCCCAAAGGCTAAACTAACAAAACCGATATCAGCATTTACTGTGAATATTATCAGGAAAAAAAAAGACCTAAAAGTCAGGAGTTATACACCACCAAGTGTAACAAATAAAAGAAGAAGAACAAGAAACTAGTGCATCCACAATTGGCTTTCCCTTACAATAAATATGTGTCATCATGAAATCCATACTTTTTAAATAGTGAAGACACTTCTCCTAAACTGGTTGCCAACGTTAGGGACCTTTAGAAGCATGAGCAAGAAGAAGAGAGACCATATAAGCAAAATCATTTTCCAACCAAAGCTTCATCCAATGATAATCTCAAACATACTGAGTGACATGAATTAACTGTTGCTAACTCCATGTCAAAAGTACAAGGTATTCTTAATAGGATAGCAAAAGCACTCTTGAAGAACTCACAGGAGGTCTAAAATATTCTAGCACATCCAGTTAAACCAGGAGCTTTAAAAGCAGAATCGTAAGTATTAACCTTGATCCTTCTTGGGGGAGGGGAAGATCAAACTACCTTTATAATACGTGGAGCCTTAGGAGTACGAGCTGAAACATGGAGCTTAAATAGAGCTAACAAATCATCCACTGAATTCTGTATAACCCTAGAACTAAGAGAATCTATCTCGTAAATGTTATGGTTGTGTGTCCTAAGAGTTTATAATTTGCAAACATTTAAATAATAAATAAAATATGTTAATTTTATTCAATTTATGCACATTTATGAAATGTTTGCTTCATATGAATATCATTAAACATCCATGATTACTTATGTAGTTTCAAATTAAATATATAAATGTTATATATAAGAGGATTTAGTTTGAGATCAGTAATTTAAAGAGTTCGTAGAAAGCAAACAAAGTTAGATATTTTATTTGCGGTAAATCTACAGTTGTAGTTCATTTCGTATTTGATATGATGATCTTAGCTGAGATCGTTCATGTGGTGACATGAAAATGGAGGCACTTTATATAATAGAGATAGTATAGGACTAGATCACGATAAAAATGAATTTGTTATTAATATCTGGTAACCAAAATAATTTATATTTATCAACTAAATGATTATATATGTATTAATCTTAATCCTGAGTGTTTTGTGGACTCATGTTTGTTGAATCATATCATTTGATTTACATGAGTGAGATTGTTATGTATTTACGGTCAATAAGTTTCGTATTTTAAAGATATGACTTAATAAGTGGTTGGGAACATTCTATAAAATAGTGGAATCCATTATTTCTTATGAAAAATAGATGAGTAGTTTCCTTAAATGTTGATTTGGGTCTTAAACAATAAGAGTGCTTGACTTTCTATTTATGAGTAAATGGAAAGATAAATTCATAAGTTATTGTGAATATACTGTTTATTAGAAAACCAATGGTACTTAAGAATCAAGAAATAATTAGAAGTGTAAAACGAACATTTTGACCTAACTCTAATTGTGAAGCATTTGTAGATGATCAAATAATATATAATGATTAAATCAATAGACATTGAAAATTTCAAATTGTATAAAAACATTTGTAGTTTTGAGAGTGTAATATTAAGTTTTTAGTGAAATAACTCTAAGGTTATTAATAGTGAATTATTTAATTAAAAAGTTTAATTAATAATTTCGATATTATTGGAGCTCAAAACTGTAGATTCATCGGATCTCCTTGATAATGCATTTCACTATAAGAAACGTATATATAGAATATTGTAATTGGACCGTCCAATTACAGTTGTTACTTACGTAACAAAATTTGTGTTCACGTAATATTTGAACAATGTAGATTATTCAAATTATTTAATAATTAATTAGTTAATTATTAATTATGAATTAATAATTATTTAATTAATTTTATATGAGGTCACGAATTCGACTTAAGAATATAACATAAATTAATTTTGAATTAATTATGCTATATGGGATAAAAGTTTAATTTTAATAAATATGGGGTCAATATTAATTTTGATTAATTAAAACCCTAATTATTTGTCTATAAATAGAAAAGAAATAGTTTTCTTTTTTCGAGATAGATTTCTTTTTTTTTTTTAATTTCTGTTGTACATTCTTTAAAACATAAAAGAATTTTTTTTTTTTTTTTTTTACAACATAATACAGAGAAAAAGAATCTGTATCTTTCTTCTCCATATAACCAAAATTAATACTCACCTCTTACAAATTTTGCTTTAATTTTTCTTTTTAGAAATGAAATGAAAAGTAAGTGAACATAATTCTATATAGTTATGCCCACTCGCTTGTTTCTCGGTGTAGAGATATATCAAGGAAGTTAAGGTGTTGAGTAATCTATAAAGATCAATATATAAGATAAAAATTTAATTTTTATTTCTTCATATTATTTTATTTAACTGTTTTATAGATCTAGAGTTCTTGAGTTTTATAAAAATTTTGAAACTCATAGTTCCACAAAATTTTTATTTTTATAAAAAACAATTGTTGGGTTTTTTTTTTCCCTACAAATGATATCTGTTGAGTCATTAATTATCATTATTTTATGTCCATATTACCTATTATTTGTGCTATGTTTTTGTATAGAATTGGTACTTTTAATTTGTTTTGTGTTTTTATGTTTTGAATTAGGTTTTGAGAAGAAAAATGATGGAATCGAAGGATTTTTGAAGATTAATTATAGCTCAAGGAATTGGAGAATATTTTATAAGGAAATTGCAGAATTTTGGGCAGCAACGTGACATGAATTGCGAGAGCTCTTATGAAGTGCACAGTTCGAGTTATGCAAGCCATGACCTATCAAATTAAAGCTCTAGATGTCTAGTTTCTATAGCCACTGATGGTTCATCAATTGAAAGTTTTTACAGAAAGTTATGACCAATTTAGTGCCTAAAGGTCAAACTATCACGAGACATGACAGCTAGGGAAAACATAGGAAATTCGAATGTCCTCTTTTAGCATTCTTAATCAATTTCCTAAACCTTGAAACATTCTAATTAAATGAGTTAAACAATTAGGAAGAGTTTTAATCCTAAAAAGAGATTCACTTTCCAAATCATAGTTGGAAGTGGAATTCTTCTCAATTGAGAAAATGTTGTCTCTCAAGGATTGGGTGACTATAAATAGGTGTTTTAACCATTTAATTGAAGACATATCGAAAGATAGAGAGAGAAGCGGAGGAGCAAGGCTGAAGGTTTTGGTTTCATCTTTTCTTTTCTTTATTTTTATTTAGTTAGGGCTAACTTAAAGCCCTAAACATGAACTCAATTTGTTTATCTTTTCAATAAAATTTATATTTTTCATGATGAAATTAAGGTCTCTAGTTTAATTTTATTCTATTTATTTTGTTTCTTTGATTGATTATCTTAGAAACATATTTTTAGAACTATGTTGTAAGAATATAAACTGCACATCATGCGGGCATATTCTTTGTTTGCAACAATCAATTGCTTACGAACCAATTAAGGGGCATTAATTTATAGATACCTAGGATAGACATCATGTTCTAGGATTTGTATGATATTCATATTCTTCTAATGCTTAATGGGTTCCAATTATTAAACCTAAGTAGACATCATACTAGGTTATAATTAGAAATATACGCATCTACATAGACATCGTGCTATTTGCATACTAGTTAAGAAAGAATCTATATGACATGAGTTAATCATACCTTGTCGTGAATATCTTCATCATGCATGATCATGAATTTGCTTTATTAATCTTTTTAGCAAATTGAGGGATTATTTAGTGGTGGATAGGACGTTCTAACTAAGCTTTTATTCATTGATTTTTTTTTATTTAATTTTATGCATTAATTTAGTTTATTCTTAATTTAATTCCAAAAACCCTTTTCATTTATTTTAATTGTTCTAGTTTAGGTCTTAAATTAATTTAAAATTAAAGTAAGTTGAAACTCCTAGTGGGATCGACCATTACTTGTCGCTATACTCAGTCAAATGATTTGTGCATTTGCTAGGTTTTAATAAATTTGATTTATTAAAAATTAACCAACAAGTTTTTGGCACCGTTGCCGGGGAGTTAACATACTTGCTTTGATTTTAAGTTTATTATTTTTTTATTTTTTAGTTTTTAGTTTAGTTATTTTTTTCTCTTTTCAGGACCATGGCTCACAATAACCACAGATTCTATGAGGACAATTTTGATGATTTGGGGTTTCAATGAGATAACTTAACTCGTGTTGTGCAGCAATTTAGTTCCCAAAATATGTGTGCCAATTAAGGACGCTTATCGAGAAATTGTTCGGGAATGTACGAGTGATGCAAACCCCGTATATAAAGATAAAACACCCACAATCAAATTAAAACACAACTCCAAGAAATATTAAAACAAGTTTATACGAAAACTTTGATTTATAGATTATGTCATTCAAGAATCAAAATTATAAAGAATTTTGACCTATTGAATATATGATAATCAAGAATCAAAATTATAACAAGAATAATATTAATGCTACTCTCAAGACATAGATGAGAAGGTGGGAGATAAGTTATGGTTTCGATCGCCACAAGCATAGCTTGATAAGATCATATGTTTATGAATGAGCAAAAAAGTTAATTCACTTTCTCAATTAAACATAATTGGCAGCATCTTCATTCATCATATGTTTGCTTAGGATTTACAAGCCTTTTTATAGGCAAAAAAATAAAACCTAGCATGAAACTCTGCCCCCTAACAATCGGGCTCAACTAAACATACTGATGGGTTTTTTTCATTCAAGCTTCCAATTTTGATATTTCAATTTATTTCCATGCATCATAACAACTCATATCCATTCAATTCAATTTAAACCATCAAAACCCTAACTTGATCATATTCCAGCAATTACATAGCATCATGTTTCCTTCAATTTCTCAAGCTCAAATTAACATCAAACACTTTATATATCATGGCAAGTAAACTAACCACAATTTTGAACTACAAATCATCCTTGAATCCAAAGTTAATTTTTCATTAGTTTACTTACCAATTGGCTTGGAACTTTTTGGCTTACTCTTCCACTAATTTAAGCTTTCAAAACTTTAAATCTATGCACAAAAATTTTATTAATCACACATGTAGTCCCATGGATAGCTTTGCATCAAATTTTCCATACCAAATCATCATGAAAACTCGACTTTTTCACTTAAAAACTACTTATCTTAGTTAGATATCATTTCTAGACTTGTTCTCCACCTTTTATTGGCTTGAAAACTACCCAAAAATGGCTTGAACAACATGAAGAAAACAGCTGGTCTGGTTTCCCCTCTGCTGGCTGAACACCCCCTTAAATTTCTGCATGTTTCTAGTGTCTTCTTCACCTTTTATAGCTTTGAATTGCCTTAACAAATTGCCCCTAAAGTTTGTCATTTAATTACACCCATGCCATTAGTTTATTTGCCCATTTTACCCCTCCTTTCTCTACACTTTATGCATTCAACATTTTTCAATTCCAATGGAGCCCTTGTATTACTTCTAATTGATCCATTTAATTATGCTCTCTCATGACAATTTCTTGGCTCCTAATTTTCTTCATACACTTTAATAAATCATCATATTACTTTTCGGATTCGAATTTATTTCTATTTCATTCGAAAATCTCCACTAGAATTCGATTATATATCTGAAAAATTTAATCTATTTCATTATTCAATAATTAAGGGCATTTAGTCCAACATATTTACAATACTTTTACATTTCCTTTGCAATACTAAATTCAAAAAAAGGGTATCACAAATTCTCTCCTCCTTATATAAATTTCGTCCTCAAAATTTACAAAACTCTATTCATTGAAAAAGGTAGAAATATTTCTGGCGCATTTGTTCTTCATGCTCCCATGTGGCCTCTTCTATAACATGATTTCTCCACAGTACCTTCATTAAGAGAATGACTTTACTGCACAAGATCTGCTCCCTGTGATTTATAATCTGAACTGATTCCTTTTCATATGACAAGTTTTCCCTCAATTCCATAGGTTGCTCTTCAAGTACATAAGAGGGATCAGGAATGCATTTCCCCAGCATGGATATATGAAATACATTATGAATTCTGACCAACTGTGGTGGCAGCTTCAATTTATATGCCACTGAACCAACCCTGTCTATGATCTCATGTGGGCTAATGTAACGCGAACTCAACTTACCATGCTTTTCGAATCGAAGTACACCTTTCTATGGGAAAATCTTCATAACGCCCTATCGCCAATCAAGGTGATTACATGACACTGTTTAACGCGACCCGACCCGGATACCTCTAACTCTGATCCGGTCGGTCACGCCGGGCACCCCAACGGATCCCTCTCAGACCCGACTCGTCGGGCTAAGCGAAACCCGTGGAGCGAACCCTAAACTCTTTCATACTTTCTGAAACATCGTTGGGTTGAGTTTTCTTTAAAAACTGAAAACGTGTAGGAAAAATTTTCTTTATAATTTTAAATTCATTTTCGAAACTCATTTTTCATTAAAAATTTCAGCAGCATAACAGCTGTATTTTTAACGTTCCAGAAAACCTGTTTATAGAAAAACAACACTTCGACTAAAATTTATCACCAACCCAACTTCTGGTTGCCCGTAGGCCTCAATCATGCATATAAATTTTCTTAAAACTCAATAAAATCCAAACACAATTTAATAAAACATATTTAATCAAAAACAATTTAAAAACATCCACAAGCGATTAATTACAAATCAATTATACACTTTAAAAGAGATTTACATGAAAATCTAACTGATGAAACAAAATGAGTTGCTTAAATGATGTCGTGTCGCGCTGGCTCGCCCACTGGAGGTAATACTACTGATCGGCTACCTGCTGAGAGTACCTGAGGAGGTTTTTATATAAAACAGAAAAATAATGAGCTAGAAGCTCAGTGAGTGATAATATTTCGTTTCTTTGAAAATCTGCTTTTCAAAACGTCCTCCTCTAAAAACGTTTGAAAACTATTCTTTTATTTCTAAAGCATTTCAAACTTAAATCTTTAAAACATCAACTTAAACATGAGAATTCATCTCTAAGCACATGCATGTATTTAAATACAAAACTTGCAACTATAAATCATAAATAACTTCAATAATAATTATAAAATATCTTTTATCTCAAATAAGTCTTTCTTTTAAAAGCTGTTTCTCGATATCTTTCAAAATTACCATAGTATCCTTAAATCTGGGGTCTCTCAAGTCTAACGGCTATGTGCGGAATTGCCCAGCGCTAACCATAGCTCGCCAGCTTGGAGACATCTCGCGGCTATGTGCGGAATTGCCCAGCGCTAACCATAGCTCGCCTACTCTGAGACATCTCGTGGCCATGTGCGGAATTGCCCAGCGCTAACCATAGCACACGAAACACTACCCCACATCACTAATGGCGACTCGACTGACAGACTCTTGACACTTATCCCCCTGGTTAGTAACTTATCCCTCCCTAGAACTGTGCCAACTGAAGTGGGATAGACCGATCGGGTCTAAACTGCTCTGTAATCTCTGAAAATCCCTAAGGGGATACTTTCTGGTTTTGAAAACACTTTTCTCTTTTCTGTTTTAACTTTCTGGTGCAAAAGCACAAATCTCTTTTCTGAGTGCGTAAAGCACTAAAATCTGATTTCTGAGTGCCATAAGCACTAAAACTCATTTTCTGAGTGCATTAAGCACTAAAACTGATTTTCTCAATTCAAGCTTGAAAACTTAGTTTTTGAAATCTCATTGCAACAACTTTATATATATTTATGCATATAAAATCACATTCTCATTTCATGCTCATGCATATATCAATGCATTAAAATAAACTCAAGCAATTACTTATCAAATCAAATCTGATAATTTGAAATACTTTTAAAATCTTTAAATAAAATTCACTCACAAAACTGATGACTGAAAATAACGCGTGCGAAGCCCCTAATCCTCTCATCTCGATCATCGAGCGCTCTCGTCACCTACACAACATAATACATTCGCGTAAATCTCTGAAAACTTGAAATTACGTAATCGTCCCTATATGACCCATTTTTACGCGCAACTTTCCATATTAGTTTCTAATCTTAATCTTTCGCTTTTAATAGCTTAAATACTCTTAATTAAACTCATTAGGGTCGTCCAAACATTTAACGGATGTCATAAGGGTCAATTTACGAAATTGCCCTTTAAACTAGTTTATTGCGCGTTTTGGATTCTCTATAACTCTTTGATATTTTCTTGGTATTCTAACCTCCTTATCAACTTCAAATACTTATTTTTCAACTTGTTTTCACTCAAAAACAATCAACCAACAAATCACAACGAAATCCATCTCAAATCAACTTATACACCAACAAAAATCATCATTTTCAAACTTAAACAACTCACCCCTTTTTCTATTGTGTTGACTTCGCTTTGGGGTGGTTTTGAATTGGTTTTGGGATGGATCTGAGCTGGGTTTGGGCTGGTTTCCTTCCTCTTTTCTTCCCCTCTCTTCCTCTCTCTCTTTCCCCCTTGGTTCTGCCGCGGTTCGCCGTCGTTGCTGCCGCCGATTTGCACACGCGGAGGGCTGTTCTGGGCGCTGGATCAGCTTCGTTCAAGTCGGGTTTGAGCTGATCTTGGTGCGGGTTGAGCTGGAGCAGCTCGTCGGCGTCTCCTCCGCGTAGATCGGAGCTGTCTCGTTGCGGTTTCAGCTCGTTCTTCAGTGTTGATCGGATCTGATTTTGCTGCGGATTTGTCTTCCGTTTGCGGCTGGATGGCGGCGTTGAACGGTAGTGGTGAACGGTGGTGGAGGCGTCAGCCGGCGGTGGTCCTCTTTCCTTCTCTTCTTCTTCTTTCTTCTCTCTTCTTCTTCTTCATTTCCTTTTTTCTTTCTTTCTTCCTTTGCGCGAGAGAGATTGGTTTTGCTTTTTATTTTGAAAAATCAACCATACTTCTTGACTTCTATATTCCTCCACACAAGTCTCATTAATTCCACTTACACCCTAAAACAATTTCATTCTCCTCTCTTAGATTTTAGCTTAATCTTACAACGACCACAATTATTAAAAGTTATTTTCACTTTAATCCATTTCTACCTTAAAAATTATTCAACTTCATTTATCATTTTAACTTTTCGTTTAATCTCCAATTGGGTTTAAATCAATTCCAATGGGTTCTCTATGACCTTAAGCGTCTCCATAATTAATTTAGGGTCTCTAATCGACACTTACGGACTGTTCCTGGGTATCCGTACAATAATAAAAATAGAGGGTTTACATTGTTCATCTTCCTCTAGCATGCATTGGTGAAGCAAGGTTACCAACTGTTCAACTTGGTAGTCCAAAGTTCTTGATACATTGTCCCATTTGGTTTTTCAAATTTTTTATTCTTATGGCCATTTGAGCATTGGTTTGTCTTGTCTTCTGTATGAAAAATATAAACATCTCTTCAAGATTTGTATCTTGCTTAGTGGATTCTTCTTCTTGAGAAAGAGTATTGAACTATTGATTATAGCCTTGAAAATACTGGGGACTATAAGGTTGTTGAAACTGATCTTGAAAATTTGACGGATATGATGGCCACACATATGAATTTTGAGCGCAATTCGGTTGACCACTCCATCTTGAGTTGTAGAACTGTGAATGTGGATGATAGTATTGCTAATTAAAATCAGATACATAAGTGTCTGATGCTTGACTGCTTCAACAACCATCATTCCATTGACCATCATTCCATTAACCATCACTCCAATTATTGTTCCTTACGGATGGGCTTTAGAAATCATTCCACCATAATTGCACCATTGGTAGTTCCTACAGGCTATTCCTTGGTCTTGTTCCACCTCCTTGTTGTTGAAAACCAAGAAAGCAAGGCTATGGATCATTTGAGCATCAATAGGGGACCTATGACAAGGGTTTGAGCTAAAAGGATAAATGAAGCTTTAAATGGGCTCATTCAAGATATTTGGGTTAAGAATCTTGCACAACATGACTTGGATGGCTTGGAGAGGACATCAAAGCTTCAAAATATTATTCAAGTCCAAGAACATCAATCTTGAGAAAATCTTGAAGTTTGGATGTCAATTCTAATGCAATTAGGCTATTATTTATTTGTTTGATTTAAATTGGGCCTAATTTGTATTATGGGTTGGGTTAAAATTAGTTTAATTTATTAGGCTTTTAATTATGGGGCTGAGACGTTTATTTAAATTAAAAGCCTAATATGAATGTGTTTAGAAGAGCAGGAGTCCAAAGTCAATTAAGAGTAGGATTTTATTTAATTTCCTATAAATATTATAATTGTATGCCTATAAAAAGCTTATTAAACCTAAATTTGTTTATTGAATAAAGATTTATTCAATAAGTTGTTTATTGAATAAAGATTTAACTTTTCTCAATTATTCTTTTGTGAACTTTGATAATTGTATCAAGAATTGTTCTTGATTTATCAATCTTGACTTGTCTCCCACATTCCCATCTCTTTCTTGAGAGTGACGTCGTTATATCTTACGTGATCAAATAACTTAAAATCACCAAAAAATTATTAAAAATAAAAGTTATAATTTCTGACTTTTATCTTAATGTCAAATCATTTAATGATTTTTTAAATATATTATTTCAAATATATCATTTTCAAAATAACATATTTGAATTTTATATTATACAGATTCATTTTAATGTTATTCAGATAAATGAAAACAAACAAAAATCTCTTAATATGTATAATTTAGACTCATTAAGTGAAAAGTGATAAAAATAAACAACTCCTAAGAGGCTTTTATCTGACAACTTAAGATTATTTTGTTTATTTTTATTTAAATATATAAATTTAATTTACTTTACTATAATAATTTATTTTTGTATATATAATTTTTTTTAAAAAATTGCTATAATAATTAATTATATTTTAAATATCAATAAAATATTATTAATATATACATAAAAGTGTTTTAGTATTTGCTAAATAAATCATTATAATTGTTTGTATTTATATTAAATGGATTTATAAAACAACTAATAGAAAAAGAATCTAAATGCTTAATTATTAGTTTTTAGACAATTTTAACTTTGAAAAACAAACAAAATTACTATACATTTAATGGTAAGGGAAAAAAAAAAACATGTTATTTAAATTTCATATTTCAGTCACTATTCAATCTTCAGTCTTTAACGACACTGTTTAGTTTTCAGACAAAAAACAAATGACCTCTTATTTGTACTTGCATATGTTTCTTTTTGATTTTTTTTTTTTTAATGAATGTTTATGCAATGTTTTAAAATATTTCTTTTATATATATTTGTTAGAATCAACAAATTTTTTATTAAAGATCAATTTTTAGTTTTTATTTGCTTAATTAATTTAAATAAGTTAAAAAATTTATGAATATATAATTTTTGGTTTTTTTTTTAATGTTTAATATAAACACATTATTTGTATATTGGTGAACGTTAAGTTATATTAACTTAAATTTTGAATGTAATGTGTGACTTTTCAATATCCAGCTATTTATATCTGCACAATCGAAAGGTGAAAAAAATAAATACATTCAAAGCAAATGATGATTCTTAAGAAAATATATGTGGATGATTGTTAAAGTTACAAATTTAAGTTAAAAATTTTTAGTTGACATATTAAACATGATTGATTATAAGGTACCAATAACTAATTTTTAGATGTATAATCCCAAAATAGATGTGGATGATTGTTGAAGTTACAAATTTAAGTTAAAAATTTTTAGTTGATATATTAAACATGATTGATTATAAGGTACCAATAACTAATTTTTATATGTATAATCCCAAATCTTGCCATATTTCCAAATATCTCAATGGATTCCATAAAAAAAAATTTAATAAAATCTATATGAAATTTATACAATCCTTGAATTCCATTATAATCTATAATAAAAAAAAAAAAATTGAAAAACCCATCAAACCCCAATAAATTTTAGATTCCATACACTCTTCTTAGTTTGAAAAACCATAAACACCTTAACATTTATATTCTTACATCAAATTGAGAAATGAACATGCCATTTAAGGGTAAGATTTTCGACAATATTATGATCACCTAAATTCAAACTTTTTTGTCCAAATGATGTAAAAAAATGATTTGTTGCAACCATATTAATTATGAGCTAATATATTGATAATGTGGTGATTACAACTAAATTTATAATGAGTAAAATTTTGGATAGTTAATGGTATCTTAATTTTCATATTGGTAGAATGACTTTTCTAACTCATTAGAGCTTGAGGTCTAAGGACGGATCCACCATGGGACTAGGTGGATCCCATGCCTCATCTGAAAATTGAAACAAATTTGAAATTCTCTTGCTTTGGTCTGATACTGTTCCTAGATAATAAAGTGTTGTGTCACATTGGGCCTCTCAAGTGTTACAAACATTTTCTTTCTTTCTTCTTTCTATGCTTTATTATTATTATTATTTTTTGTTTGTAATAGATTTGCTCTTTGTCAAGTGTCTTAACTCTCCTCCCCTCCAACACGTTTTTTTTTTTTTAATTACTTATTATTTCTACTTTTAGTACTTTGTTTATTATTTTTATTTTTAATATAATTAACTTTTTTGTTACTTTTCTTATACATACTTTTCTTATTTCTAGTACCTTTCCTCTTTCTAATCAATTAATATTTTTTTTAACAATTTTTTCCTTTTTAGTCAAGTATATATTCTCTTTTATATAAATACTATTTACTTTTACTTTTGATGAGTCACACAAACTCCATTGACAATTTGTAATTTTATAAATAGAGTTATAGACTTATAAACCACATAATTTTCACAAGTATAAATCAAGAGTTTAAAAGTCCAAAGGAAATCTTGGCCATATGCCCTTATGCCCTCACATAACTAATTATAGTATTTAAGACAGAAGCTGATGAGATTTATGATAATTATAGTATTTAAGACAGAAGCTGATGAGATTTATGATACATTGACATATGCTCTCATATAGAATAGAGATAAATGGTAAATGCTCTCATGTGAAATGTGGACACATGCCCTAATATGGAATGTTGACATATGCCCTCATGTCTCCTTTTACTTGAGTACATATTCTCTTTTATATAAATACTATTTACTTTTATTTTTGGTGGACCACACAAACTTCATTGGTTATTTACAAGTTTATTAATAGAGTCATAAACTTATAAACCTAATAAATTTCACAAGTCTCAATTTAAAAGTCAGAAGAAAATCTTGGCCACCTGCCCTCATGTTGTCAAATATAGTATTTAAGATCAATGTTAATGAGATTTATGATATGCTGATATATATATAGGCTTATGAGGAACGTACACAAATGGCAAATACCTTCATGTGAAATGTGGACAAGTGCACTTATATGGAATGTTGATACATGCCCTCATGTGTATTTATTTTAATAATTTCGTTATGATTTTTAAGCGTAAGGCTACCTACATTTACTTAAATATGATGTATATTTTATTTTATATAAAATGTATTATTCTATTGAACTTTATTTTTCATAAAAATATTATATATTTTATATGATATTAAATTCGATGTTTTTGCTACTTTGTTCATATGCCCTTCTTTATAAATAGGGATATTATCAATTTACCCCCTCAAAATGAAAATAATATCAAACCACCACTGGTTTTTAAAATATTAGCTAAAAAGGTTCAACCGTCAATTAGAATAGTAAATTGACCAAAAATATAACAGAACCGTCAATTTTAAGGGTATAATCGTCAATATATTTGGATTGAATTAAAAATTTAAATAAAAATAAAAAATTTTCATCAAAAAAATTAAAAAGCTAAATTAAAAAAAAAAAAAAGCTCTCTCTCTCTCATTATCTCTCTCTTCTCATTTTGTCACTCTCTCTCTCTTCCTCTCTCTCTTCTTCTTCTGTCAGTCGCCCTCTTTCTCTCCTTCCTCTTATTCTTCTTCTTCCGCCGCCTTCCTCTTCCACCCTCCACCGTCTCTCTTTCTCTTTCTTCTTCTTCTGTCAGTCGCCCTCTTTCTCTCTTTCCTCTTATTCTTCTTCTTCCGTCGCCATCTTCTTCCACCCTCATCCGCTGTGCCTCTTTCTCTTTCCTCTCCACCCTCCTCTATCGTCGCTCTCTCTTCCCTCTCCACCCTTCGCCGTCTCTCCTTCGTCCCTCTCCACCCTCCGCAGTTGCTCTATCTTCCCTTTCCTCCCTCCACCGGCGACCTCTTTTGGATCTCTGTCAGATCCGATCCAATGGATGTGTGATGGTGTTCATCGCTGGTATTGGATGACCCTCTTCTGTCGTCGCTAATGACCCTCCTCTGTCGTCGCTTTCTCTTCTCTTTCCACCCTCCGTCGTCTCTCCTTCGTCCCTCTCCGCCCTCCGCAGTTGCTCTCTCTTCCCTTTCCTCCCTCCACCGGCAACCTCTTTTGGATCTCTGTCAGATCAGATCCAATGGATGTGTGATGGTGTTCATCGTTGGTATTGGATGATGGTTTGATGGACAGTGGGTGTGTGAAAAATGGTGGTGATGGTGATGAGAGTGAATGGTGCTTGGGTGTGTGAATGGTGCCTGGGTGTGTGTTTATTTGTGTTTTTTGTTGTTTATTTGTGAATGGTGCCTGGGTGAGTATCAATCGAAATTTTATTTTTTGTTTTTGTTTTATTTGTTGATGAGTTTTTTTTTTTTTCATTTTTTTCATTTAATTAAACCCAGATCTTCAATGAACAGTTGAAGATCTGGGTTTCTCAATTTTTTTCTTTTATTTTTTTAAATTTATTGAAGAGTTTTTTTTTTTATAATTTTTGTTTCAATGAGAAACCCAGATCTGCAACTGTTCATTGAAGATCTGGGTTTCTTCAATTTTTTTTCAAATTTTTGTTGAGGTTTAGATTAATTTTTAATATTTTAATATTTTATTTGATTTAAATAAAAATTAATTATTTTTTATTTAATTAATAAGGGTATTTTGGTCTTTTACTATTTTTATCACAAAACCACTAAATATATCGATGGAAACTGCTTTTCCCAGACGGTAGGGGGTTATTTGGCTAATATTTTCAAAAGTAGGAGTGAATTGATATTATTTTTGTTTTCAGGGGTTTTTTTAGATTTTTCCCTTATAAATATTCTGGGTCCGCCATTGTTTGAGGTAGCTTTAGATTTAATGTATAGGTACATTTTGTAATAACGATATCAAATTGGATCATAATGATGAAAATCGTCTGCACAAGGTGAAACATAACAACTATAATAATAATGAATTTGGAGAATGTGGTAAACTATTATTGATTAATTAATTTATTTAATTTATCGTTGATTGAAGCTGCCTTTTAGATATTACCTCAGTGAATTGGTCAACAAGATTTAATATAAAGAATGCACGTACTCAAAGGCCAAAGCAATTCCACATGATATATTAAAATATAAATATTATTTATTTATTTTCCTAACAAAGAGCTTTCACAAGGGTACAGTACTTGTTAAGCAGTCCTTTCCGAATCTTTCCTAATTAAACTGATACCAGAGGTTGTGTATATGTAGATATATATACACAACCTTCGTTTTTTTTAATAAGACTTATATATATATAATATATCACTCCAATTAAATTAATTAGGACAAGCTATAGAGAGTTTGTATACCTTGAATATCATCATCATTCAAATCTCTTTTTGTTTGTCCATAGCTGATGGTTGGATACATGACGGCCTCCGGCTTGCCTGTTTCATGACCTAGCCCTAAAACATGTCCAATTTCATGCAACGCCACTGATTCCAAGTCGAGTTCGTTAAGTCCAGGGTTTGAAGTTGAGCTCCACGTTTCATCTGCATCATAATGGGTGACTCCAGCACTTGGGGGAAAAGAATGGGCCAAAACTCCTTGAAAGCCATCAAATGGACTGCCGTCTCCATGGTTACCTTGGTGAAAGCCGATAACGATATCTGCATTGGAATCAGCAGCCACTTCTTGGAAACTGAAACCGGTTACTTGTGCCCAGCTTTGAAAAGCTGATTTAAATACAGACCTTATGTTTAAAGAGTCTGGAACTTGAACACTTGATCTAAATGTGTAAGTGAGTTGGGATTTGGACCATCTGGGCGTTCCTGGGATGAACTGATAGTGACCAACAGTGTGAAATGACTTGCGGTGCTTCTGGTTTTGCGGCTTTGTGCCTTTGTCGTGGACATGATCCGGCACACCACATCTGGGTTTCATCATTTGGTTCACCGTAGCAGAATCTAGGATTCCGGTGACAGTCAAATGAAAACTTCGCTGGTATAATTTAATGGCTGATTCCAAAGGATCATCGAAATGGTCATGAAGGAAATCAGCATTTTCAAGGCCTGCAGGAACGTCGTAGTTCAAGTATCCAAATCTGTGGAGATACTTTTTGAGGTCTTTAATTCCGGTTACGTTTTGACCCTTTTGGGACTTTTCAAGGCTTTGCAAAAACTGAAAAGGGCTTTGAGTTTTTGATTGAATTGTGGGTAGAAAAATCACTGAAAGAAGAAAACATAAGCCAAAAAGGAAGCAAGTTTTAGAAGCCATGATATGCAAAAGAAAGAGCTTGAAATGATGATGTTTCCTGGATTGTATGGCTCTATATATAGAACTTTGTACATTAAAATATAATTAAAATACTGTGCTTTTCATCACTAATTACGCGCAAATGGCCTTTTTGCTGAGGTCAAGCTACTTTTTAATGTGTTCAGACTGACTTATTCTTTTATTATTATTACTGTTAGTTTTAGTGTCATTTTGCTACAAACACATCACTTTTCGTTTCCAATTAGATATATGACAAACATTTATACAGGGTAATGTGTAGGAAAGTGCCGTGCAATTTGTTTCAGACATTGGACATTCAGGTGTTCAGATGTTGAATATTTTAGGCACTGATTATGGGGTAATTAATTTTATTTTTTCGAATAATGATTCTAGGTAATTTGACAAATAGAACCGACCAATTAAGATTAACATGAAAACAATTACATGGAGAAAGTTTCGGGTGCAGCAGACTTGGAGAGAGAGTTGGGTGCATCATGATACATTGCATATCTTCGTTCAAATCACCCGTATAAAATGGGAGTAAATATACTTGGGCATATATATATTACAATGTGTAAATTTAAGTGAAAATCCCATATAATGGCAAACAAAAATAAAAATTGGTGAGTTTGTAAATAATATTAAAAAATAATTTGAATTTTAATGGCACTTGCTGCGAGGCAGTTGTAATTTGGATATTGGTATTGTGTTCACAAATTATTGTAAATTATTTATATAATTTAATGTTTTACAACTCGCTACTTGACCGACAAGGTAACGATTAAAGAGTTTTCGGTTAAACTTAGTCAAACCTGTAAAAAAAAAAATGTTGATAGTGTTTAAGCTGATTTGGAAAACTGAAATGGAGATATGGAGGAAATAGAACACCATTCTATGCCTGATAAAGATGGATCGCTTTTATCTCAGATTGAGGGTCCTCCATCTGTCCTCCACTTGAGATGGAGCGGCTCCATTTTTCTTTGTCTCGGAGGGATGGAGCAGATGGCGCCACTCCATCTCAACTGGAGAGTTACTCCATCTGATGGATAAATCATAAATGTGGTTCATCACATGAGTTTTTATGATGACTTTGTTCTTTCTATTTTTGACGTGGAACTAAATATGTACAAGCTTTTTGGTTATAGTAATGGTGGGTTTTGCTTTAGATGGATTTTGATTCTAGGAGGGACCATTTTATTTGGACAAGGCAAATATTGATTTAGAGAGTTAATGACCCATCTGAGAATTGGTTGCTTATGTTGGTAATGGTGATTTTAGGTTCTAATTCTGCTACTTTTTCACATACGAGGTGGTTGGTTTATTCATTAAATTTTTGTTTGTTTAGTATATCATGATTTTTTTAAATTGATTCAATGGACGTGGCTTTGTTAACAATGGTTGCTTATGTTGGTAATGGTGATTTTACGTTCTTGTTATTGATTGATGAAGATGTTTGTTTCGATTTTGATTGAAGAAGAAGATAGACTAAGATCTGGATGTCTAAATGTGTTGTGTGAAAAATATTGGTTTTTGATGTAGTTGAACTATGAGTTGTGTTCTTCTGGACGTGATGAAATTTTTTTCCTAAAAAATGGTTTGCTTGACTTCAAAGAACCATTTTTTATCTCTCTCTTTTAGTTAATTTTTTCATGAATTTTTGTTAAAGATGGAGCCAATCTATACTTCATCGCGTTGACTTGGGTAATTATTAAACAAGAAGACCTGAGCTTCAAATTGGTCATGAATATTTGGATTTCGAGATTTCTCTTTTTTTCGTTTTTCAATTTATTGTTTATTAAATAATAAATTATTAAAAATAATAATGTAAAATTAAGGCCAATAATATAATTACACTTTTACTGTTAGTGATTAATGATAGGCAATGATTAAATGGGAAGTTAGTGTCATTAAGCAAGTTTTAGAAGCCATGATATGCAAAAAGAAAGAGCTTGAAATGGTGGTGTTTCCTGGATTGTATGGTTCTATGCATAGAGCTTTATATATTAAAATATAAACAAAATATATACAGTGCGTTTCATCAATAATTACGCGCAAATAGCCTTCTTGCTGGGGTCATGTTACTTTTAATATATTATTATTATATATTGTGAGGCCTAGTGTTGTTTTGGTTCAAACACGTCACTTTTCGTTTCCAATATGATATAAATATGACGAACATTTATACAGAGCTGTGTGTAAGAAAGTGTCGCACATTTTGGTTCTTAGAATTAAGACATTTGACAATCAGGTGTTCAGATGTTGAATATTTTACGCCCTGATTATAGGGTAATTTCATTTTTTTGAATAACAATTTTAGGTAATTTGATATATAAAAAACCTACCACTTAAGATTAACATGAAGACAATTGATATTCTCCACATGGAGAAAGTTTTGGGTGCAGCATGCATCAGACTTCGAGAGAAAGTTGGGTGCATCATGATGCATTGCATGTCTTCTTTCAAATCACCTGTATAAAATGAGAGTAAATATACTTGACCATATATATTACAATGTGTAAATTTGAGTGAAAGTCCCATACAATGGCACAAAAAATTGGTGAGTTTGTAAAATAACACTAAAATATCAATTTGAATTTTAATAGCAACTGGTGCGAGGAAGTTGTACACTAATATTGTATTCACAAACTATTGCAAACTATTTATACTATCATGAACTCCTAGGAAGTTTGATGCATAGGTTTCATGAACTCCGCAAACTGTCGCGAACTCCCACGAATTGACTCGAACTTCCGCGAATTATCGCGAACTCTCGCTGTCCTTTGTCTGGTTTTGAAAGATGATGAAACACAAACTTTGAACTTTATTTTTCTTAAACAATGGTAATTTGGCAAGTAAATTTTATATATTAAAATATGAATTGTGCTATTATAATTCATTATAGTTGTTTAGAACAAAGTTATTAATGTTTTGTTGTCATACTTTTTTTAAAAAAAAAAAACCCTATAATGTTAATTGACAACCCAACGTGAAATATGCGAGTTAAATAAATTGACACATCATTATTTAGAAATAAAAGGCTTGATAAAAAGTCATGTTTTGAGTTTCTTAAATTTATTTTAAAAAAAGAGTTATATTAAAAGTATTTTTGAGCTAAATTAAAATTTAATTTAGAATTTAAAATTTTGTTGATGTTTTGGAAACAATAATTAGATATTTTATTTTGTTATCTCACTTGTATTTAAAAAGTGGGAAAAAAAATGTAATTTTTTTACCTCTATTGGTTTTAAAAATTCTTTTGGATTAAGGATCATATAACTTTTGGACATAGTGCATTACATTTGCTAGAAAGAAAGAGAGCTAGGGTGCATTCATTATGTTTTGTACAAAGCACCAAGGGAGAATTATTGGCTTCCAAAGCGGCCTTGCATCCTAGCTGCCCAGCTTGTTGACCCAGCTGGAGTCATTATATTTTGTATAAAGCATCAGGAGAGAATTATTGGCTTCCAAAGTGGCCCTCCATTCTAACTGCCCGTTGACCCAGCTGGAGGCAACAATTAATAGTTCTGTAGTCATTTTCAATCGAGAAACTTTCGAATCATTTCAGCCGAGACACTCTTTTTCTTGCTTACAGATTACTATCCACTTAGATATGTATCGAAAACCTTCATTTACTTTCTCCTTTTCTTGTTTCGCATATGTGTAAGTCATATTCAACCATTGATATTCTTTTTTCATCTCGAAATTTTGGAGCCTGCGGTACTACTTCCGCTATATATATATATATATATATATATTAAAGAAGAAGACCTGAGTTTCAAATTGATCATAAAATCTGGGTTTCGGGATTTTTTTTTTAATTAATTATTTATTAAATAATAAATTATTCAAAAAAAATAAAGTAAAATTAAGGCCAATAATGTAATTACACTTTTATTGTTAGTTATTAATGATAGCCAATTAGTGTAATTAAGTCAACATTACAGAAGTAATTAGTGATAAATTCAGGGAAGTAGTGCAATTTGGCCTTATTTGTTTCCAATGATGTTCGTGTGACTCGTGTAACCCTGCTTGCTGGAAACAAGTCTTGGTCCATTTAAAATATAATTTCCCATCTTTTCAACTGATTTTTCTTGCTTACACATTTATTTTCCATTTAGATATTATAAAATATCTAATTCTTTTGGATTGAGTACTTGCAGGGAAAATCCAAAAAGAAAATGAAAAAAATTGCTTTCCTACTAGTCAATTATTCATTGTTTTATATATATATATATATATATCCAATAATTAGTATCGCACGTTTTGCTTCCATGAAGGTGAGAATTGTTTTTCTTTTTGGTATGCTTATCTACTCATTACAATTATATTTATAAAACATATATATGAATATTGTTAGATTTATGTACATACATGCATCTTATGTCTGAAGATGATTTAAGCTGTGTTGCATGCGCTGTAGGAAAATAAAATTTTATATACTATTATTAACCACTTTTTTTTTTTTTTTTTTAATGTCTTGTATTGAAAAGAAAATAAACACATCGAGTTTCCGTGTGTTGGAAGTTGTAAGTGGTAGGGAAGAAAAATGTGGTATCCTACACTGAAAAACACGTAATTTAACAGTTATATTATTTAACTGGTTTTAAATTGAAAAAGCATGACCTAATTTACACTTTTAAGTCAAGGATACTGTTCGATGAAGGTCATTGCCAATGTCGTTTTATCTCTGTCCTTGCCCTGGTCCCAAAATCGAACCAAGTAATGTTCATATTTCATGCACATTAAATAATCTATCGGTCAAGCCTAGTAAACTTACCATTAAGTTTCCGGGTGCCGCGTAATTTGTAAATCTATAAACCAATCAAATTTTTTAATTTGGAAATTTTAAAAATATTGGTTAGAGGTTGAAGAGTACTTAATTTCATTATGTTTGTTGGTCCTTACTTGACTAGACTTGGTTTAAAAATGTTTTTAGCTCTTCATATTGTTTTAGTGTTCCGCAACTTAAAAGATGAGTTTTTAATTTTATTAAACCTACAAGTAATTCTCATTCCAAACTTGTAAAGGAGTTTGATATTGATGGACCACTAAAGACTAAATATACTTTGACACCCTTCACTAATTATATAAAGACACTCAAATGTTTTTTAAAATTAATATACTCTCACAATTAGAATGCGGACTCAACGGAGCCATTTTACAAATTATTTCCCATAAATTTAGTAGTTTTTTTTTTTTTTTCAAACCTTTTAGAAACTTGATTTTGTAGTTCTTATCAATGACTTAAGAACTAAACAAAATCCAATTTTCTATTTTAAATGAAATTAATGAACCAGAAATTGGTGTTCAAAAAAAGCCTTTAGCTATAAATAAACCGCTCTTGCCTTTCTAATGTTCCATAATAGCACCTAATTATTGCAATTATATTGCTCAAAATACAAAATTTTGAGGAGTTGCCATCAATTTATGTCTACTTGCCCCGAGTCTGCCTGTTGGTGCACAAGTGTTGGCATGTTATAGGCATTAAGGAAGAAAGTTTTGTGCAGCAAAATTCCTAGACTATTAATATGCAACGTTATAACATTTGAGATGCATGTTACAACAGCTGAACGAATGTTGCAACATAAAAAATGATGCAACAACGATTTTTGTCTACGAGCTCAGGCTAGAACTTAGAGTTTTTTTTCAAGTATTGACTTGACTGATTTATTTCTTGTGATTTATCTTTTCTTAGAAGTAATTCAATTAGTTACATGTGTTTAGTTTATTATGCAAATAATCTTGAGAAAAATTAGAAAAACTCACTTGATTCATAAATTAAATCAGTGTAAGAAAACTTTTATTTTTACTGCATACTACTAAATGCCCAGAGATATTATAACACTAAATCAACTGTTGTAATAGTCAGTAGCTTGTAGTAACATGATAGTGATTTGTTGCAACATCTTTTCATGAAAAATCTGACAATATCAAATCTTGAGTTTGCTCAAACCATAGTCGTACAATGATCCCAATAACAAAAACACTCAAACACTATCATATATCATAAGATGTCAACATATATGCACTAACATTTTCTAAGAACTTTATAGTTAGACACAAAAATAGATATTGTTGTTTTTATGATTTTCAATGTTAGAGAGCTAAAAATGTGGCTCGAAATGAAGACTCGAATGAAGTGGATAGAGTTGAAAGAAGGATAAATGGTCACAAGCACAAAGATGAGACATCGATGACCGAGGATGCTAGTGAAAAATTTGTATGCTAAGTTGATTTGCTAAATTACTATGTTAATTTAATTTCATATATATTTTTTAAATATCATTTAGCATGATATATAGAGGCAAATGGAGGCACTTCATCTTTTCCGACAATCGATTAGAGATGATACCGTATCACATGTTTTAGGTCGAGAGCATCAGGGTCAAGTTCAAGGATTGGATTATGATGTAACACCTACAGATGTATAGGCATCTGTGGTTGATAAAAAAACATAGGCATAACTTTGACACTAGATGGATAATAAGATGGAAAATATGATGTTGGCCTTTGCAAATTCACAAAATTTAGTCATCAATCATATGCCTCAAGTTGATCCAAATCAAAAAGTAGCATGTATTCCTTCCACACAGTTGGTAAACAACTCAAAAATTTTAAAATTCATTTACTTTCATATTTTGATATTTAATTTTTTTTTAATGTATCCATGTTTTCTCACAACCTGTTATTTATTTATTTTTTCATAAACACAATATTTAAGTGGCTCAAATTTTATGGGAGGTAACAAAAGTGTCAAATTTGTCGAACCTTCTTCAAAGGTAAATATTCATGAAATATATATTATTTATTGTTGCATCTTAATTGGATATTTAAATTTAATTATTTAAGTTTTTATACATATGTAGTCATTATCTCGGGCTTCTACAAGTCAAGCCAATGGTTCGAGTGAAAACAAATGCAAGTTATTGGATTGAATTCACGAGTGAAAAAGTAATATTTCATCAAAACTTAGGTATTAGAGTGAAATTTTTTCAACAAACAATATATTAAATATTACTTTTATTTTTTTTTTCACTTGTATTAATTGAAATTATTTAAATCATTTTTTAATTTTTTATTTGCTTGTACTAACTTAAATTATTTAAATATATTAATTTAAATAATTAATGAATATATAAATTTTTATATTCACATTAAATCTATACGGAAGTTAAAAGAACTCATAGATTCCACCAAAACTTATTTTTAAAACAAATCCATTAAACTCCAACAAACTCTAGCTTAAGGTGTTGTTTGTTTTTTTGATTTATCACTTAATAGAACTGAATTAGATTCATTAAATCATTTTATTTGTTTTTTAAGTAGTCATATAACTTAAAACTGCTTAAAAGCAATTTAAAATATAAAGATAGAAATTCTAACTTATCACTTAACACCTAATCATGTAATCATAATTAAAATATTTTCTTTCATAACTATCCTTCTAAAATGTACATATTTCCAATTTTAACTTCATTAATATCCTACAACTTATATATATATATATATATTGTTATTAGTAACTTGAATCTTTATATTTATATTGCAATTTTAAGAACATATATTTTATAACTTAAAAAGAACGTATAAGCTATGTGAACTTAATATTTTCTTGAACTATTATTGTTTAAAATAAAATATATTTATTATTATTAATAAAATCTATGAACATTTTTTAAAAATTTGAAATATATAGATGAATTTCGTTTGGATTTATTAAATGATTTGTTTTTTGCTACATTTATAATTTAAAATAAAAATACATAACAATTATTAGTTGTAAGGATATAAATGTAAAAACATTTATTTTCATATGCTTCCATACGTTGGGAAAAAAAAAAAAAAAAACATGTGACTTTTATATCTATAATTTCATTTCCTTACAACTAAAGGGTTAAAAATGTAAATAAATTCAAAGTTACTAGCCAACATGTCCTTTAGATTTTAGATATCAATCATTGTTCAGTCTTCAGTAATATTCAAAGCAATTTAGTTTTCAGATAAAGAAAAACAAAAGTCTCCCTAAATCTATCGCTTTAAATTCTGACTAAAACATGTTATTTTTATATCTATGATTTTATTTCCTTGCAACTAAAGGGTGAAAAATATAAATAAATTCAAAGTTAATGATAACCTAGGAAATAAATGCATAGATGTGGAAGTCACAAATTTAAGTTAAAAATTTTTAGTTGATATAACCTAACTTGATTGATTATAATGGTATAAATGACCAATAATCAATTTTCAAATGCTTTTATTTTCAAAAAGATAAAAAAATGAACATTCATTAAAACAAAAAATAAACATCACGTTTAAGTTTAAGATTTCATACACTATTCAGACATCAGTTAAATTTAAATTCTTAGTATGTCAAATAAAATAAACAAATGCCACCTTAATTTTCAAATTGATAGAATCACTTTTTTAAGTCGTTAGAGCTTCAAATATCTTCGAATTTAATGTGTAGGCACAATTTGAGATAATGATATCATATTGGATAACAAATATACCAATTTGCGGCTTTGTGCCTTTGTCGTGGACATGATCCGGCACACCACATCTGGGTTTCATCATTTGGTTCACCGTATCAGAATCTAGGATTCCGGTGACGTTCAAATGAAAATTTCGCTGGTATGATTTAATGGCTGATTCCAAAACATCATCAAAATGGTCATGCTGGAAATCAGCATTTTCAAGGCCTGCAGGAACTTCGTAGTTCAAGTATCCAAATCTGTGGAGATACTTTTTGAGGTCTTTGATTCCAGTTGCGTTTTGAACCTTTTGGGAATTTTCATGGCTTTGCAAGAACTGAAAAGGGTTTTGAGTTTTTGATTGAATTGTGGGTAGAAAAATCACATGAAGAAGAAAACAAAAGCCAAAAAGTAAGCAAGTTCTAGAAGCCATGATATGCAAAAGAAAGAGCTTGAAATGATTTGTTTCCTGGATTGTATATAGACCTTTATGCATTGAAAAAAAGATGAAATTACATTGGACGCCTTGAGGTTTGGCCTTCGTACGCTTTACGATGGAGAAATTTGTTTATTCTATAAAAACACCCATTCGATTTAAGTTTGTTGAAGCATTCTATTAATTTCACCGATTTTGTAGGAAAATGTCCAAAGTACCATTGCTTAAAAAATAAAAATAAAAGTAAAGGCATTAAATAATTCAAAAAGAAAATAACTACCATGAAATGAAACCGACTGTATCACAAAAATTTAAAAAAGTTAAAGCAAGATGAAGGCCACTCACATTAAATACCATGGAGGCCTTGCAAGTGGTATAATGGAACCACCGAGAATGACCTCTAATAATATCAACGGAGAGGACCTCGAAGCTTAACTTCTGTGGTGAGTTGGGTGAGGTTTATAAAAATACTTTTTTTTTTGTCTTTTATTAATGATTTATTTTACAAATAAAATTGGAATGATTTAATTACCTTCAATTATAAATGGTAATAAACGGGAGTTAAGTTTAAGGTGGGTTTGTGTAGAATACAGAAAACTTCTCCACCTTGGTGTATAATGATCAAATTTCAAGAACTTTTGGATAATTTGCCCTTAATAAAGTAAATAGATGGGCAAATTGCACTAGTCACCTGAAGTTGCTAATTGCACTCAACCTTGATCTTTTGACTTAATTACACTCATGTCTCCTTGACCGGTTTGACTAACATTAGATTACCATCAGATAGTTAGATAGTTAAGTCCTAGGTGTAAATTAGTCTTTTTACATTGTACATCAATTAAATGTTAATTACCTATAATTTGATTTTAAAAAAGTTAAAATAAAAAATAAAGCGCCAGGAATTGAAGACTAAGAAAAATCCCAAAAACTGAAAATAAAAATAAAGGGAGAATTACCTCTAACTTATTTGAAACTTTAATATTCATAAACGCATACAATTTTTTGATTTATATGCAGTGTTCTTTCTTCGACTAACAGTTGAGTGATTTTGACCATTAGTGAATATATTTGACCGTGCAAAAAATATTGAAAGATAAAATTACTCCTAAATAAATTTACTTTTTATTTTTCTTTTAAAATAAATTTTAAAAATTGTAAATAAACTAAAAATAAATTTATTGAGATCTCCAATAGATGGATAAGGGAGATTAATTTGAAAATAAAAAAAAAAATCAAAACTAAAAAAATTTAAAAAAAATCTAAAAATAAAATATGAAGATTTATCTTCATCTTCATCTTCAAATAAAACAAAATTGAAAAAGAAAAATAAACAAAAAAATCTGTGTTGAACAAAATTAAAAAAAAAGAATCAAAATTAAAGAAAAAAATTGAAGTTGAATTAAAACAAAACAATTTTTTTTTTTTAAAAAAAGATATCTGAATTAAATCAAAGTTTGAAGATTTAAGTTCAATCCAGATTTCTCTTTTTTTTTTTTTTTGCTTAAATTGTTTTGTTTTGATTTAACTTTAATTTTTCTTTATATTTTATTTTATTTTTTTTTACGCAAATGATATTTGTGTAAGTCATATTCAGTAATAGATTTTTCTTACGTTTTGAAATTTTGGAGGCCGGGGTACCATTTTCCACAGTGTCTTCTTATATATATATATATATATATATATATATATGCGTTGCATGTATCTTCTTTTCGTTAATGAAAATATTCTCCTGCCACTGAGGTTGATTATTAAAAGAAAACTTTTACTTCATATGAAATAGTAGGAGGCGTAAATTCGGGAAATGAATAGGTTAGCTTCTTATTACAGTTGAAATGATCACTGTTGTCTTTAAAAGTACTTCAAACGTGCTAGAAAGAAAGAGCTAGAGATGAGTTCATTATGTTTCCTATAGAGCTGTGTGAGAAAACGATTAGTTGACGTAGACGTTCGTGTAACTCGTGTAACTTTCCCCAACTTGTTAGGCGAAGACGGAGTCTAAGTCTCGGTCCATTTAAATTATCATTTCCTATCTTTTCAACTAGTCACAGATTCTTTTTCTTGCTTACACATTTACTTTAGATTTATTTAGTCTTAGATATTAATAAATATCAAGTACTTTTGCTTTAAGTGCTTGCCAGGAAACCCAAGGAGAAAAAGCGAAAAATTGCAGTCCTACTAATCAATCATTAGTCATTTCTTTGGTCGTGGCGACATATATGGGCTATAATAAAAAAATTGACTTATTCCCCAAACTCTCCCTCTAATTATTTTTTTCTCACTTTACTCCTGTTAACTTCTACTCAGATAAGCTGGAAATGTCCGTTTTACACTTAAAATTTTAAAAATTAATAATAAAAAATATAAATGCAAGAAAACAATGTAAAAAAAGAGGTAATCATAAATTAGCTACTTGATGTATGCCTTCTGATAAACAAAACTAATTTTTCGTTTTACTAACAAATTAATGCTAACCGGTAGTCACCTTTAATAGTTTTAAGGATATTAATAGCTTTAATAGCTTTAATAGGGTTAGTCAATTTAATATTAGTTCATTAACCCAATTTGTCATCAAATAAACATAGTTTTGTCATCATCAAATCAACATAGTTCACCATCAAATAGACTTAGTTCATAACAAAAATGCATAATTCAGCTTCAAATCAATGTCATCAATTAAGTTTGCATACTCTACCTCTACTGTAATCGAATCTCCATCTTTATGTAAAGATGGAAGTTCAACCTTTATCTTTCAAACCATCATTTCTACATAAAGATGGTGTTTCGATCTCTAACGTTGGGTAAATATGGAGGATGGTTCAAACTTCCATCTTTATTAGAGATAGAGATTGGTTCGAGTCTCCAACTCTTAGTTAAACCACCGTCTCTAAGTAAATATGGTGGTTTTATCTCCATTTTTGGGCAAACGTGAAGATTAGAGATGAAGATTCGACTACCATCATTACTAGAGATGGTGATTTAAGTCTTATCTCTACCCAAGGTAGAGGTTCTAAGCTCCATTTTTGGACAAACATAGAGGTTGGTTTGAACCTCCATCTCTACCAAATATATGAAGATTTAAGCACTTTAGATCTCGATCAGCAAGATAGAGACCCAAGATAGAGGTGAAGATCTTGTATCCCCAACATCCATCTAATTGGATGGACGATAGGGTTCCATTATGGATATCGCCTTCATTGAATATGTTTTTTTTGTTTTTTAAAATTTTCATAATGAATGTGTTTTTTTTTTTCTTTTTATTAAAATATTATTCTAATTTAATTTTTAGATGGATGGTGGATTATGTTTTTACATTAATTTATCTTAATGACAATTTTATAATTTTTTTTAAATGTAATAAAGGTATAATGTCTTTTCTATGGTCAACCGAACTCGATGGTTACGCCAAAACTAGCAAACAATTTTCATTAACTATGTAGGCGTCTTATTTAATTGGTTTTAAATTCATAATGCCTGACCTAATAACAGTTTTTAAGTCAAGATGCTTCTCGGACTCATTATCATTTTCTGTCTCTCCTTGCCTGTTCCCAACTAAGAGGGGTGTATTCAATTATGACTTTGAAAAACTTTCACAAACTTTTTTTCATTAAATGACTTTTGTAAATTTTATAATCTTCTAATGACTTTACAGATTCATGAAAGACTCTCATAAACTCTTTGATAAAAGATTTTCATTAACTTTGATAGACTTTTAAAAAAAAAAAAATTATGAAAGACTTTCATAAAATTCTATAGATTTTTATAGATTTCCACATACTTTCATAAACTAAACTTTCACCAACTTATAATATAATATACACTTTATAAGTTAATAAAATTATATTTATGATGTTAATAATGATGAAAAAGCATGATACAAAATAAAAGTAAAGTCACCTCAATTACATAAATTGATAATTAAAATATCAAGTATTTTAAGTGTTTTATTATTCATTTTATATCTTCTATGAAAAATAAAATCTTAAATGTCTATTATTATCAATAATCCCACATCTTTCCACATTGTAGTAGTTATAGCAGTCTTCCATTCATTAGCATACTATCTTTGTTGTTCTTGAGTCTCAAGAAATGAATTAAAATTAATCTTTTTCATTAACTAGTAATGATGAAAATAATAAAGATTCGTAGATATTGATAGATTTTTATAGATTTTCATTTACTTCTAAAGTATAAATATGTTCTTTTAACAAGCTTGTGCAAATTATATACTTTGCAAGTTATATTTCTCATTTTTTTTGACATAATGTAAATAAACTGGTGAAAAACAACTATCAAAAGTAAAAGTTTAAGAAATTCCCCAACAAGTATGAATAGGAATAAAAGTTGGAAAAAAAAATTGCATGTATAGATATAATTAAACAATCTAAAAAAATCTCTAAATATTATTATTATTATTTTTACTTGAAATAGAGGTTTTTCTCTCATTTTTTAGCATAAAAAATAAAGATTCTGTTGATTGATTTCATCGATTTTAAAGCATTGAGATTTTCAAATGAGATGATTTGGATTAATATCCATCTAGACATTTTTTTTTTTTTTTTTTTTGGTATTGTGTATATATATAAATTATAAAATGTTTCCCTTTCTTAAATTTATTTTTATCGAGATATAATTCTTCAATTTTGATTCAAACTTGAAATCCTCTATAAAATAACAAATTTATGTCATTTGGAAAAGAAGAGGATCTAATAAGATTCAAAAACTAAATGTGAATATAGGATAAAAAATATTGACCATTATAATTCACAATAAAATATGAATGAAGTATATATATATATATGTGTGTGTGTGTGTGTGTGTGTTTTTTTTTTTAAATAAGTGAAATATTTTTACTTATGACTATTATTGAGTTTGCGGAGATTCAAATGTAAAAGAGATTGTGAGGTTTGCTTTTTATAATCAACAACAAAAGTCTACAAAAGTTTATTAGGGGAGTGTGAGAAAATTTGTGGAGTTTGATTATTATAAATTTAACATGAAAGTCTCTAAAACTCTACCAAAGTCATTAAAGTTTTAAATTCTATAAAAGTTATTGACATTTTGAATACCTGATAACTTTTGTAAATTTTTAAAAAGTTTTAATTGAATATCCCATAACTTTTATATATTTTTTAAAAGTCATTAAAAGTTTATATTGAATATCATATAACTTTTATACAGTCTTTAAAAATTTATATTAAATACACCCAAACTTTTAAATACTATAAAAGTCATTAAAAATTTACATTAATACACCTTTCCTAAGTAGTATTCATATTTCACGTGGCAATTACCAATTGCCAAATTATATGGCAACATTAAAACTCCATTACCCTTCTCATCACGGACCACCGCCGCCGCCGTGGTGTGTGCCACTACCACCAACCTCAGATTTAATTCCCCTACTTATGTACCAGTTCGGTACTCCATTACCCTTCTCTTCTACAACCATCCTGTTATTTGCTGCCAACTGATCATCAGTGCTCTTCTTTTCTGCAACAACAATCATGACCAATAACATGTTGCCGTACAATATAATTTCTCAAATTATTGAGTCTTTATATGAACTTTTATCAATCATTTTGTGCATTTCGATTTATGTACAAAGAAATCATTATTTAAAACTAAAATTGTACTGAACCATAGAAATCTATTTTAATTTTGCAACTTACAATCATACATATACATTGGTTATCATATGTGGGAATCTTTTTTATTTTTTATTTTTTCATTTATTTAGTAGTCAGAATTCATGACAATTAAGTGTTTTGCACGAACAAATATGCAGAATTCCGGCATATATATGCAGTAAGTTTTCCATGAGCAGCCCCTTATTATAATATATTGAGCACCTTTCATGAAAATTACTTGGATCACTAAAATTTATCTTTGTGATGGACGGTGAAGATTTTTATTTTTTAAATTTTTAATTTTCATTTTTTTTTTACTAATTAGATATCTATCATCCATTACAATGGATGGCGGTGATCTTATGTTTTTATTTTTGTTTTATTAATTTTTAAAGGGTAAAATAGTAATTTTATTCTCTGGGGGTAAACTGGCCTTGGTATATTTTCTATCAGCTTCAACCACTAAAGTTTTGGTTATAAGAATGAAAATGATGTATTTTCTAAACTAAAGGGACCATGCAAGCCATAAATGGATTCATAATTATAGAAGTAAATTTTTGTAAAACATAAAGAACTAAAATGAAACTTACCTTATATATTTTAGTGGCAAAAGTACAAATAAGAAGGTAATTGAAATGCATATTTCGAATAAATTTTAAAATTTTATGTGATTCCTAGACTGTTTTTTCCAATATTTTCCTATTTTAAAAATATTTTATCTTAAAGGAGGAATTTCATTTCATCCCTGTGGTTCTGGAAACTATCAGGATTTTAATTATGTAGTAAAAACAACTCTCATCTTCTTTAAACTTTCCAAAACACATAAATTACGTCCTTATCGCAAGTCAACTAAAGGTCAAAGGAAATGAAAGGGTTAGGTGGGAAGGGTATTTTTGATATTTTGTAATAAGAGCTGGGATGACAATGCATGTTTGACCATGATTAAATTTAAAAAAATATATAAATTTATTAAAATACAATTTTAAAAATAGTTAATTAATTAAAAAAATAAAAGATTTCTATCGATTATCTTAAAGATGGACGATATAGATTAAAATTAATTAAGAAAACCAATTTTAAAAAATTAATAAAAATCAACTCAAATTTTTAACTTCTACATTGAAGATCTAGGCAACCCAAATGAAGATTTGGGTTTGAACTCATATTTTTAACATCTAGTTAAGAGTAGATTGTCCTAGATGTTTAAGATTTAGGTTCGACCAGATTATTTTCTTGACAATTTGGTCTCATCTAGATGTTGAAGATCTAGTTTCCAACACATATTTTCACCATTTGGGTGAACCTAGATAAAGATGGTCGCTACAACCACTGTAACTGTTATATGCTTCCTCATAAGTGTGCATGTATCACTGCCACCACACTAGCAACAGCCCATCCATTGCAACAGCCATGGTGGGTCTCCATCTTACTATAACTATAAGATAGAGATGAAGACCTACTAGATCTCTATCTCTATTGCAACCTTAAAGCACAACAACCCCAAATTATTTGATAGGACCCATCCTGACTCCTCTCTCGAACTCGAGAAAAGAGTTGAGATGGGTTAATAATTTTATTATTTATAATTAAAATCAATAATAATTTTATTATTTATTTTAATTATTATAATAAAATTATTATTGATTTTAATAATAATAATAAATTATTATTATTTACTTTTACTTTTAATAAATAATAAAATTATTAAAACATTTACTTTTACTTCCAATAATAATAATAATTTTATAATTAAAACATTTACTCTTATAATAATTTTATAATTAAAACATTTACTCTTACTTCCAAAAATAATATAATTTTATTTTATATATATGTAAGCTTTCACATAGCAACAACCACTCCTAGGCACAAAAGATGAGTTAGGATGGGTTTCGTCAGTTTCATAGGATTCTCTCGGACTCGAGAAAGAAGTCAGGACGAGTCTTGTCACTATCTTTGTTGCAACCCTAACCCCAACCTTAACTATACTAAAACAATAGAACTAGTAGAGAGAGATAAGAGAGATAAAGGGTAGAAGAGAGAGAGAATTGACAAGGAAAATTTAATTATCTATTGAGATTTTTTTTTTCAAAAACAAATCTGTCCTATTTGTTTTATTATTGTTTATTTTTTATTTTTTTGCATTTTTATAAAAAGCTAATCATATTTAAAGAAAAAAACAATAAGATAATTATTTGAAACGTGTCAATTTTTCTCATTGGTTGAATGATATCGTAATATTTTGATTACATTAGGGACAATATGATCATTTTAGATGGTGAGGGGCAATTGACTCTTTTTTGTTTTCTGGTTTGGTTTAGTTGACTAATAGGAGAGATTATTTTGATGTGTTTTGGAAAACTTTAGGAAAAATGAGAATTGTTTTCAATCTATAATTAAGATTCTGATAGTTTTCAAAACCATAAGGACGAATGTGAAATTTCTGTTATCTTAAAAAATGTAAGGAAAAAAAAAATAGTGCATGGATTCAAAAAATTCTTTTCTAAGTCTAATTCATTCTTTTTATGAGGCATACAAAAGACCACATCAAAATTCAATGAAATTTGTTAAGTTTACCAAAAGTGTTTAAAGTGTGTATTGTAAAAAATCTTTATTAGAGAAATATATATACATATGCACTGTAGTGGTCAAAATTTATACAGTCTAAATTATTAGGCCTAACCTATCGATTGGGCTGGATCTAAAAGCCTATAAGTTGTCATTATGGATGGCCCGTGGTTAGTAAAGGAAATTGCCTATATTGAATGAACTACAATATTCGAATTATATGCAAATGAGGAAAGTATCTAGAAAATCTCTCAAAGGAGATATTATCTTTACCTCCAAGACAATTTATTTCCTTGTTAACCACTCATCTATTTCTTGATTCTATTCCACTACGATCTCTAGGAATCAAGGGGTTCACATATATAAATAATAGGCTTTAACACAGGCAAAGGGGGTCACGACTGGCTACATCAACTCACATGCCCACATGACCTTGCATACATCATCTTGTTCGGTCATGATCCATAGTGGCGGACCCAAAAATTAATATTAGGACGGACACTTTAATAAATTGACAATAATATTAAAAATAACTAAAATTATAGTAGTCAAATATGAAGTTTTCTTTTTGGTTGATTTATAAGTAATCTCCGTAAACTTCATAATAATTAAAAATAAAAATAAATAATACACTTAATTATACATATAATCTTACAATTTAATAAAATCCCTTATAAAGCATAAAAAAATGATTTTTTTTTTTTATTTGTTATCAAAATATAATGTTTGACAATCAAATTATGTAAACTTTATATTTAAATTAGAAATTAAGTTTTTGCTAGAAATAAAACTTAAGTAAATATAACATAAAATATTTTTTATGCAAAGGAGTTTTTTGTATCACTTTATATGGTTACAAATAGATATAAATTGCTAGAATAATTTAAAAATAAGAAATAAAAATTAAATCACGATTATACTTTAAGAAATTAGATATAACAAATTAAAATTTATACTTCATAATTTTAAGAATCATTGACTTGATTTTCAAGTCAAGTTAAAGATATTAATATTATACTTAGAAAGTTTAAGAAGATATTAACATTTCAACAAAAATGATAAATGCATTTAAATTTACTTTTTATCATATATATTATTATAAATAAATAACGGATAAATTTTTGAATAAAAATCAAGAAAATAATAAATATTAAATATTAATAAAGATAAGGATAGAAAATTAAGATTAATAAAATGGTAAATCTACACTTTATTTTTATATTTAATATATTTAGGGATATATGCAAAAAATTTAATGAAAATCTAGTTAAAGATAAAATTTTAAAAAAATAAAATAAAATATTGAAAAATTCAGGGGGGGCATGTGTCCCCCTTGAATATATATCGGGTTTGCTAGTGATGATCCATCTTGGTTCTATGAACCAACATCTCAACCGCGACCACTATCTTATTCTCACCTTTGGAGACCATTAGATAATATGTTTTAACTTTTAAATATTTTTAGGAGTAAAAATACGTGGATAAATTTAATTGATGGTCTTAATAATTTAAAAGTTAGAACGTACTAACTATACAAGTTTTTTGTGTATGTGTATATTCATATTTGTGCAGGGTTGGCATATATGTGTGCAAGGTCAGCATGTTGTTCATATTTTTCTTGTGTAGGAAAGTGGCTCTCTAACATTAGATATCAATATATTTTTAAGCACAAAAATATCAGCAGATTCTTAGACAACAAATTGACTGATATAAAGAGAAAGAGAGAAAGAGAGGAAGAGACTCACTGGTTTTTGAGATGTTGCTTGTTGGCTCCGGAGAAGAAAGACAGGCCATCTTTGAAGAGTACATGAAGAGAATCAAGAGAGCGACAAGTACCAGGGAACGCTTGCCAATTATGGCTGCCATTGTTTTTTTAAAAGATACTAGATAGGTATGATCTCTGAGTTAAACAAATATGCATGTAAAGATATGGAAGTTCTATCTCAACCTAAACCATCATGTTGTTTCTTCATTATTTTATTTACTTGGACAATTGGGTACGTTTGATTTCTTTGTTTCACATTTTCTCCGTCAAACTTTTTACACTTGACTTTTATAGTTGACTGACTTTTGTTGCTACAGCTTATGTTTAAAAAAAAAAAAAAAAAAAAGAATTACTTCCAACCTATCTAGAGCTTTAATATTCACAAGTATATATAATTTTTTGGTTTATTTGTAGCGTCTTCCTCTAGACTAACGGTTGACTAACTTTGATTATTAGTAAATATATGTGACCGTATAAAAACTATTAAAAGACGAAATTACCACTAAATAAACTAACTTTTTATTTTTTTAAAATAAATTTTAAAAACTTTAAATAAATTTAATGAGATCTCTACCGTTCATCTTTAGATAGATGGTGGAGATTAATTTTAAAAAAAAAATTAAAACCTAAACTAAAAAAAAAATTAGAAAAAAAAAATCTAAAAGTAAAAGATGTAGATTCACCTTTATCTTCAAACAAAACAAAATTGTAAAAATAAAAATCTGGATTGAACAAAATTTAAAAATAAAAATAATAAAATAAAAGAAAAATTAAAGCTAAATCAAAACAAAACATTTTTTTCTTTAAAAAAAAAGAGAAATCTAGGTTGAACTCAAATTTTCAAACTTTGATTCAATCCAGGTATCTTTTTTTTTTTTTTTTAATTGTTTTGTTTTGATTCAACTTTTATTTTTTCTTTAATTTTGATTTTTTTTTTTTAATTTTGTTCAACCCATATATATATATATATTTTATTTTTCTTTCTCAATTTTGTTTTGTTTGAAGATGAAGACAAAGATGAATCTTCATCTTTTATTTTTAGATTTATTTTTAATTTTTTTTTTTTTAGTTTTGATTTGAATTTTTTTTTCTCAAATTAGTCTCCATTGTCCATCTGGTGAAGATCTCATTAAATTTATTTTTACCAAAGTGTGTGTTTCCCATTGCCGATGAAGTAACTTTGGTTTGACCGAGGAATCTGGAAAAAAATATGGTAAAAAATAAGGGCAAAATGGTTATTGTGTCTCCACTTGTTAACACTAATAGTAATAAACTATGTTAGTCAATAGGTCAAGGGGATGTGGGTGCAATTAACTCAATGATTCAAGGTTAGATGCAATTATGGAAAAAATTAGGGAGTTAGAACAATTTGCCCATAGAAGATGGTGCTTTTCATCAATAATTTGGCCTAACTTGCCTTCTTATTGTGGTCAAGTTGCTTTTGATGCATTCACACCGATAGATTATTTTTGCAATTATTAGTGATTCTTTTGTTCTGGCTTTAGAGAGATCTAGACCTAACAATAAAAAACTGAGTTGAGCTTTTTTAGAACCATCAAAGTTAGCGAGCTGTAGTTTATGAACAAATATAATAATTCCTGAAAAAACCCAAACATACAAAAAAAGAGTTTATGAACTTTGTTCGTGAACTATATAATAGTGCTTAAAAAACTAATTTCAATTCGTCTAGCTATTCTGTGGGGTTGTCTCTAATTATTAGTATTAGATTTTGTTTTATTTTGGATCATACACGGTTCTGTTTTCGATTAGATATACTGGCTTAAATCACAAATATTTTAAATGGAGTTGTTAAATACAAAAGTGTCTCCTATTTTGCTTAGTGACTTTCGGGTTAGTTGATAAATATAGAATCTACAACGTATGATTAATATGAAAACAATATTTCCTACTTGGAGAGAGTTTCGGGTGCAGCATGCATCAGACTTGGAGAGAAAGTTGGGTGCATTTGATGCATTGTGTATATTCTATTCAAATCACTGGTATAATATATATGAGAGCAAATATTAGATATATGTTTTAAGTTCTTAAAGTTTAAAAAAGAAAAGTACAATATATTCAATATACTTTTGTACGAAATTAAAATAAGGATAATCTCAAAAAATTTATTGTGGTTTATAAAAATGTCAATTTTAATATTTGTAATTTTATTTTTATCCAAAATCTCTGTCTAACATTAATAAAAATATTCAACATACCTCCTAGACACGTGTGAAAAGACGATAATACCCTTGATGGTCACAAATTGATGATGAATTCATAAGAGTTAAAATTGATATTTTGTAATAATTTTTTTATGTCAGAAAAGATTTTAGGACAAAAATGAAATCATAAGAGATCAAATGAATATTTTTACACACTATAATGAGTTTTTGGAGATTATCTCATTAAAATATTATTCAGAATTTCAAGTTTTTGCATGTTTTTAAAACAATAATGCTAGATCTCTCGCATTTTCATATCACTTACATTTGAAAATACTTTTAGATGACAAATTATTCAACTTTGGATGTAATAATTAAATCATTTTCGCCTTATTCATATCCTAGAAATAAAGAGAGTTTCGGTGCAGTATGCTTCGTACAAAGCTTCAGGCGAGAATTATTGGCTTCCTAGTTAAGATGGTCCTGCAACCTTGCCCAGCTTGTTGACCAAACTGGAGGCAAATATGATCCTGTAGTCATACTCATACCGGTAACTTTCCAATCACTTCAGCTGGGACTTTTTGGCTTCACATGCTATCCGTTTCGATATGTATGAAAAGTCTTCAACCACTTATGATTATTTTTTCTATTAATTTTCTGTTACATGGATGTGTGCTCAATTGACTCAAATGATATTGGTGTAAGTCATATTCAGTAATAGATTTTTCTTACGTTTTGAAATTTTGGAGCCCGGGGTACCATTTTCCACTGTGTCTTCTTATATATATATATATATATATGCATTGCATGTATCTTCTTGTCGTTAATGAAAATATTCTCCTGCCACTGAGGTTGATTATTAAAAGAAAACTTTTACTTCATATGAAATAGTAGGAGGCGTAAATTCGGGAAATGAATAGGTTAGCTTCTGATTACACTGTAATAGTTGAAATGATCACTGTTGTCTTTAAAAGGACTTCAAACGTGCTAGAAAGAAAGAGCTAGAGATGAGTTCATTATGTTTCCTATAGAGCTGTGTGAGAAAACGATTGGTTTACGTCGACGTTCGTGTAACTCGTGTAACTTTCCCCATCTTCTTAGGCGAAGACGGAGTCTAAGTCTCGGTCCATTTAAATTATCATTTCCTATCTTTTCAACTAGTCACAGATTTTTTTCTTGCTTACACATTTACTTTAGATTTATTTAGTCTTAGATATTAATAAATATCAAGTACTTTTGCTTTAAGTGCTTGCCAGGAAACCCAAGGAGAAAAAGCGAAAAATTGCAGTCCTACTAATCAATCATTAGTCATTTCTTTGGTCGTGGCGACACATATGGGCTACAATAAAAAAATTTGACTTATTCCCCAAACTCTCCCTCTAGTTCATTTTTTTCTCATTTTACTCCTGTTAACTTCTACTCGGAGAAGCTGGAAATGTCCGTTTCACACTTAAAATTTTATAAATTAATAATAAAAAAATACAAATGTAAGAAAACAATGTAAAAAAAGAGGTAATCATAAATTAGCTACTTGATGTATGCCTTCTGATAAACAAAACTAATTTTTTGTTTTACTAACAAATTAATGTTAACCGGTAGTCAACTTTAGTAGTTTTAAGGATATTAATAGCTTTAATAGCTTTAATAGGGTTAGTCAATTTAATATTAGTTCATTAACCCAATTTGTCATCAAATAAACATAGTTTTGTCATCATCAAATCAACATAGTTCATCATTATAGTGGTCAAAAACTCTTCGGTCCAAAATGAAAGCCCTAAATCTTATTGTGATAAATTGGCTCAATACGCTGATCGATTCAGGTTAATGGCTCAATGCATGTTACAAGAGTATAGCCTAACAACTTGGTTGATCTAGACCAAACAAGGTTTGTTTCCTTAAATGAGAATTGATTGCTCTTAATGAATGAGGTTTAAATTAATTATAACGGAAGTTATATTAACTCTGTAACCGACATATCATTAATTATAGTATTTATTCTATAGCCGACATATCATTAACTATGATATTTATTCTGTAACTGACATATCATTAACCATGATATTTATTTTGTAACGAACATTACATTCATTCCATTATAAATACCCATGACACATTTTTCACCTATAAATAGAGGCTTTCATTTGAAGCCAAAATCCATCCCACCTCATTTGCTCCTCTCTTACAAGCTATTTGAGGTTCTCCTCTCTTTTCTTCATTCTTTAACTCTAGATTCAGAGTTCCTGTGTGATAGAGTTAGTGTAGTGATGTGGAGGTGCATGTCTAGGAAAGGTTCTGACTAGGAAAGACTTGATATTTAACTGTGTCCATTGTGACCGACCTCTCTTTCTTGGGAACTTACCTGGTGTACTATTCGCGGTCTACTTACACTGTTCTGTTATACAGGGTTTGCTCACTGATATTTAATATTTTAGTGTTCCTACTCCGTCCACTTTTCCATCCTACCTTTTGTCGGCACACTCTCCCAGCCTGACGACGCTTTACAATTACTGCATTCGATATATTACGAACAGTTTACTGACTTGAGCGTCGGAGTGTCTTCGGTCGGTACCCTCATCGGTGTCAAGATCACCCACGTTTTTTTTATTTGATTTGTGCAGGACACTGGTTATTAGGTTTCCAGGAAGTTGACTAACGAGGCTCATTCAAAGTCAACATGTAAAATTCACCCACTGCAATCATCAAATAGACTTAGTTCATAACAAAAATGCATAATTCATCTTCAAATCAATGTCATCAATTAAGTTTGCAGACTCTACCTCTGTCATAATCGAATCTCCATCTTTATGTAACGATGGAAGTTCAACCTTTATCTTTCAAACCACCATTTCTACATAAAGATGGTGTTTCGATCTCTAACGTTGGGTAAATATGGAGGATGGTTCAAACTTTCATCTTTATCAGAGATGGATATTGGTTCGAGTCTCCAACTCTTAGTTAAACCACCGTCTCTAAGTAAGATGGTGGTTTTATCTCCATTTTTGGGCAAATGTGAAGATTAGAGATGAAGATTCGACTACCATCATTACTAGAGATGGTGATTTAAGTCTCATCTCTACCCAAGATAGAGATTCTAAGCTCCATTTTTGGACAAAGATAGAGGTTGGTTTGAACCTCCATCTCTACCAAATATATGAAGATTTAAGCACTTTAGATCTCGATCAGCAAGATGGAGACCCGAGATAGAGATGGAGATCTTGTATCCCCAACATCCATCTAATTGGATGGACGATAAGGTTCCACTATGGATATCGCCCTCATTGAATATGTTTTTTTGTTTTTTAAAATTTTCATAATGAATATGTTTTTTTTTTTCTTTTTACTAAAATATTATTCTAATTTAATTTTTAGATGGATGGTGGATTATGTTTTTACATTAATTTATTTTAATGACATTTTTATAATTTTTTTTAAATGTAATAAAGGTATAATGTCTTTTCTATGGTCAACCGAACTCGATGGTTACGTCAAAACTAGCAAACAAATTTCATTGACGACATAGGCGTTTATTTAATTGGTTTTAAATTTATAACGCTTGACCTAATAACAGGTTTTGAAGTCAAGATGCTTCTGGGACTCGTTATCAATGTCATTTTCTGTCTCTCCTAGCCTGTTCCCAACTAAATTATATTTCATGTGGCAATTACCAATTGCCAAATTATATGGCAACATTAAAAAGGTATCAATCAATCAAGAACACCTACCGCTGAATTTCTGTGTGCCACATAATTTGGCAATTGGTAAATCGATCAAGTTTGATTAATTTGGAAATTATAAAAACATTGGTTGGAGGTTAAGAAAAGTACATTAATTATGTTTGTGTCCTTCCTTCATTGACTTGACTTCGTTAAGAAATGTTTTTTTTTTTCTTTTTTTTTTTTTCCACTTTTCATATTTTAGACTAAATGGTATTACATTAAATTTTTAGTAACTTGGTTTTAGTATTACTATATTTGTTTTGTATCAATTTGAATTTAAAATTTTCATCCACGAAATTTGCAGTACGACTTTTTGACACCACAGGATGTGTAACACCCTTTTATTAAAAATTACAACATATTTCTTGTCACAAAATATTACCGTTTTCTATAATGAAGAAACTTATCACATGGAACAGGAGGCATAACCAGATAAAGAAAATACTATTTACCACCGGAGCCGGCGTGGCGTTTGCCACTACCACCAACCTCAGATTTAATTCCCCTACTTATGTACCAGTTCGGTACTCCATCACCCTTCTCTTCTCCAACCATCCTGTTATTTGCTGCCAACTGATCATCAGTGCTCTTCTTTTCTGCAACAACAATCATGACCAATAACGTGTTGCCGTACAATATAATTTCTCAAATTATTGGGTCTTTATATGAACTTTTATCAATCATTTTGTGCATTTCGATTTATGTACAAAGAAATCATTATTTAAAACTAAAATTGTACTGAACCATAGAAATCTATTTTAATTTTGCAACTTACAATCATACTTATACGTTGGTTATCATATGTGGGAATCTTTTTTATTTTTTATTTTTTCATTAATTATTTAGTAGTCAGAATTCTTGACGATTAAGTGTTTTGCACGAACAAAATATGCAGAATTCCGGTATATATATGCAGTAAGTTTTCCATGAGCAGCCCCTTATTATAATATATATATTGAGCACCTTTCATGAAAATTACATTAGATTACTAAAATTTATCTTTGTGATGGACGGTGAAAATTTTTATTTTTTTAATTTTTAATTTAGTTTTTAATTTTCATTTTTTTTTACTAATTAGATCTCTATCATCCATTACAATGGATGGTGGTGATCTTATGTTTTTATTTTTATTTTATTAATTTTTAAAGGGTAAAATAGTAATTTTATTCTTTGGGGTAAACTGGCCTTGGTATATTTTCTATTAGCTTCAACCACTAAAGTTTTGGTTATAAGAATGAAAATGATGTATTTTCTAAACTAAAGGGACCATGCAAGCCATAAATGGATTCATAATTATAAAAGTAAATTATTGTAAAACATTAAGAACTAAAATGAAACCTACGTTATATGTTTTAGTGGCAAAAGTACACATAAGAACGTAATTGAAATGCATATTTCGAATAAATTTTAAAAGTATATGTGATTCCTAGACTATTTTTTCCAATATTTTCCTATTTTAAAAATATTTTATCTTAAAGGAGGAATTTTATTTTCGTCCCTGTGGTTTTGGAAACTATCAGGATTTTAATTATGTAGTAAAAACAGCTCTCATCTTCTTTAAACTTTCCAAAACACATCAATTACGTCCTTATCGCAAGTCAACTAAAGGTCAAAGGAAATGGAAAGATTAGGTGGGAAGGGTATTTTTGATATTTTGTAATGAGAGCTGGGATGACGATGCATGTTTCACCATGATTAAATTTAAAAAATATATATAAATTTATTAAAATACAATTTTAAAAATAGTTAATTAATTAAAAAATGAAAGATTTCTATCTGTCATCTTAAAGATGGACGACATAGATTAAAATTAATTAAGAAAACCAATTTAAAAAATTAATAAAAATCAACCCAATTTTTTTACTTCTAGATTGAAGATCTAGGCAACCCAAATGAAGATTTGGGTTTGAACTCATATTTTTAATATCTAGTTAAGACTAGATTGTCCTAGATGTTTAAGATTTAGGTTCGACCAGATTATTTTCTTGACAATCTAGTCTCACCTAGATGTTGAAGATCTGGTTTCCAACACATATTTTCACCATTTGGGTGAACCTAGATAAAGATGGTCGTTGTAACCACCATAACCGCTATATGCTTCCTCATAAGTGTGTAAGTACCACTGCCACCACACTAGCAATAGCCAATCCATTGCAACAACCATGGTGGGTCTCCATCTTACTATAACTATAAGACAGAGATGAAGACCTACTAGATCTCTATCTCTATCGCAACCTTAAAGCACAACAACCCCAAATTATTTGATAGGACCCATCCTGACTCCTCTCCCGAACTCGAGAAAGGAGTTGAGATGGGTTAATAAATTATTATTTATTATTGAAATTAATAATAATTTTATTATTTATTTTAATTTATTATAATAAATTTATTATTGATTTAAATAATAAATAATAAAATTATTATTATTTACTTTTACTTTTAATAAATAATAAAATAAATAATAAAATTATTATTATTTACTTTTACTTTTAATAAATAATAAAATAAATAATAAAATTATTATTATTTACTTTTACTTTTAATAAATAATAAAATAATTAAAACATTTACTTTTACTTCCAATAATAATAGTAATTTTATAATTAAAACATTTACTCTTACTTCCAAAAATAATATAATTTTATTTTATATATATGTAAGCTTTCACATAGCAACAACCACTCCTAGGCACAAAAGATAAGTTAGGATGAGTTTCGTCAGTTTCATAGGATTCTCTCGGACTCGAGAAAGAAGTCAAGACGGGTCTTGTCACTATCTCCATCGCAACCCTAACCCCAACCTTCACTATACTAAAACAATAGAACTACTAGAGAGAGATAAGAGAGATAAAGGGGAGAACAGAGAGAGAATTGACAAGGAAAATTTAATTATCTATTGAGATTATTTTTTTTTCAAAAACAAATCTGTCCTATTTGTTTTATTATTGTTTATTTTTTTTTTAATAAAAACTTAATCATATTTAAAGAAAAAAACAATAAGATAATTATTTGAAATGTGTCAATTTTTCTTATTGGTTGAATGATATTGTAATATTTTGATTACATTAGGGACAATATGATCATTTTAGATGGTAAGGGGCAATTGACTCTTTTCTATTTTCTGGTTTGGTTTAGTTGACTAATAGGAGAGATTATTTTGATGTGTTTTGGAAAACTTTAGGAAAAATGGGAATTGTTTTCAATCTATAATTAAGATTCTGATAGTTTTCAAAACCACAAGGACGAATGTGAAATTTCTATTATCTTAAAACCTGTTAGGAAAAAAACAAATAGTGCATGGATTCAAAAAATTCTTTTATAAGTCTAATTCATTCGTTTTATGAGGCATACAAAAGACCACATCAAAATTCAATGAAATTTGTTAAGTTTACCAAAAGTGTTTAAAGTGTGTATTGTAAAAAATCTTTATTAGAGAAATATATATACATATGCACTGTAGTGGTCAAAATTTATACAGTCTAAATTATTAGGTCTAACCTATCGATTAGGCTGGATCTAAAAGCCTATAAGTTGTCATTATGGATGGCCCACGGTTAGTAAAGGAAATTGCCTATATTGAATGAACTACAATATTCGAATTATATGCAAATGAGGAAAGTATCTAGAAAATCTCTCAAAGGAGATATTATCTTTACCTCCAAGACAATTTATTTCCTTGTTAATCACTCATCTATTTCCTGATTCTATTCCACTACGATCTCTAGGAATCAAGGGGTTCACATATATAAATAATAGGCTTTAACACAGGCAAAGGGGGGCACGATTGGCTATATCAACTCACATGCCCACATGACCTTGCATACATCATCTTCTTGGGTCATGATCCATAGTGGCAGATCCAAAAATTAATATTAGGAGGGACACTTTAATAAATTGATAATAATATTAAAAATAACTAAAATTATAGTAGTCAAATATAAAGTTTTCTTTTTGATTGATTTCTAAGTAATCTCCATAAACTCCAGAATAATTAAAAATAAAAATAAATAATACACTTAATTATACATATAATCTTACAATTTAATAAAATCCCTTATAAACCATAAAAAAATGATTTTTTTTATTTGTTATCATAATATAATGTTTGACAATCAAATTATGTAAACTTTATATTTAAATTAGAAATTAAGTTTTTGCTAGAAATAAAACTTAAGTAAATATAACATAAAATATTTTTTATGCAAAGGAGTTTTTTGTATCACTTTATATGGTTACAAATAGATATAAATTGCTAGAATAATTTAAAAATAAGAAATAAAAATTAAATCATGATTATACTTTAAGAAATTAGGTATAACAAATTAAAATTTATACTTCATAATTTTAAGAATCATTGACTTGATTTTCAAGTCAAGTTAAAGATATTAATATTATACTTAGAAAGTTTAAGAAGATATTAACATTTCAATAAAAGTGATAAATGCATTTAAATTTACTTTTTATCATATATATTATTATAAATAAATAACGGATAAGTTTTTGAATAAAAATCAAGAAAATAATAAATAATAAATATTAATAAAGATAAGGATAGAAAATTAAGATTAATAAAATGATAAATCTACACTTTATTTTATATTTAATATATTTAGGGATATATGTAAAAAAGTTAATGAAAATCTTATTAAAAATAAAATTAAAAAATAAATAAATTTTGAAAAATTCAGGGGGGCACGTGTCCCCCTTGAATGTACATCGGGTCTACCTGTGATGATCCATCTTGGTTCTGTGCACTAACATCTCAACAGTGACTACTGTCTTATTCTTACCTCCGAGACCATTATATAGTGCGTCTTAACTTTTAAAATTTTATAAGAATAAAAACGCAGTAGATGAATTTGATTGATGGTCTTAACAATTTAAAAGTTAGGACGCACCGACTATATATATATATATATTTTTTGTATTCATATTTGTGCAGGGTTGGCATATATGTGTGCAAGGTTGGCATGTTGTTCATATTTTTCTTGTGTAGGAAAGTGGCTCTCTAACATTAGATCTCAATATATTTTTAAGCACAAAAATATCAGCAGATTCTTAAACAACAAATTGACTAATATAAAGAGAAAGAGAGAAAGATAGGAAGAGACTCACTGGTTTTTGAGATGTTGTTTGTTGGCTCCGGAGAAGAAATATAGGCCATCTTTGAAGAGTACATGAAGAGAATCAAGAGAGCGACAAGTACCAGAGAAGGCTTGCCAATTATGGCTGCCATTGTTTTTTTTTTTTTTTTTCAAAGATACTAGATAGATATGATCTCTAAGTTAAATATATATGCATGTAAATATATGGAAGTTGCATCTCAACCTAAACCATCATCTTTTTTCTTCATTATTTTATTTACTTGGACAATTGTGTACGTTTGATTTCTTTGTTTCACATTTTCTCCGTCAAAACTTTTTACACTTGACTTTTAGAGTTGACTGACTTTTACTGCTATAGCTTTATGTTTATAAAAAATATATATATATATATATGGAAGAATACTCTAACCTACCTGAAACTTTAATATTCATAGACATATGTAACTTTTTAGTTTATTTGTAGTATCCTCCTCTAGACTAATGATTGACCGATGTTGACCATTAGTAACTATGTTTAACCATGTAAAAAATATTAAAAGACGATATTATCATTGAATAAATTCACTTTTTATTTTTTTAAAAAATAAATTTTGAAAACTTTAAATAAATTTAATGGGATCTCCACCATTTATTTTTAGATGGATGATAGAGATTAATTTGAAAAAAAAAATAAAAACCAAAACTAAAAAAAAAAAATTAAAAAAAATGTAAAAAATAAAAGATGTAGGATTCACCTTTATCTTCAAACAAAACAAAATTAAAAAATAAAAATAAAAACTTGGACTGAACAAAATTTAAAAAAAAAAATAATAATAAAATTAAAGAAAATAAGTTAAAAACAAAATAATTTTTTTTTTGTTTTTTTTTTTTTTAAAAAAAAGAGAAATCTGGGTTGAACTCAGATCTTCAAATTTGATTCAATCCAGATATCTCTTTTTTTTTTTTTTGTTTTTTTGAAAAAAAAAATTGTTTTGTTTTGATTTAACTTTAATTTTTCTTTAATTTTATTATTATTATTATTGTTATTATTATTTTTAAATTTTGTTCAACCTAGATTTTTTTTTTAATTTTTCTTTTTCAATTTTGTTTTGTTAGCAGATGAAGATGAAGATGAATCTTCATCTTTTATTTTTTAGATTTATTTTTAATTTTTTTTAAGTTTTGATTTTTAAATTTCTTTCTCAAATTATAGTTTTTATTGTCCATCTGGTGGAGATCTTTTTAAATTTATTTTTAGTTTATTTAAAATTTTTAATTTTAAAAAAAAAAAACAAAATGTAAATTTATTTAGAGGTAATTTTGTCTTTCAATATTTTTTACATAGTCAAACATATCCTATTAACGGTCAAAGTCAATCAACCGTTAGTCCAGTAAAGGATGCTACTAATAAACTAAAAGGTTGTATGCGCTTGTGAATATTAAAGTTTCAAATAAATTGAAGGTAATTCTCCCAAAAAAATATTCATTCACATTATCACTTTTTTTTTAAAGAGTAAAGTTGTATAATTATTGAAATTATAAATTTAAAATTATCTAATTCATCCTTACATGACCCAACCTTAATAAAGTCACTTTCTTGATTTTGTGAAGATAAGCAATTTTAGATATCAGAGGGCAGTGTTTGATAAAAGCAGGAAAGTGTTCGTTGTAAAGCTTAACAAGAAATTGAGAGAACCAAAATAATAATAATAATAATAATAAATACTCCATCGGTGAACTCCTGGAAGATGACTTTATTGGCTTGTTCAACACACTTGAAAATGTACAATCAATATCTATTTTTATATTCAGGTTAGTGCTTGATTAACCACCTCTCTGAGAAACTTATTTAGCATAATTATTGGCACTAACCATTTTAGTAGTAATCCACTTATGAGTCACCACATCACCATTACTAACTTTTTGTTGCTTGTTGAGTTTGATATCATATCCAGAGCTTGATTAACTCTGCAAGCTTTAACCTATCTAGCTTGACAAGCTGAACTGGTGCATGCTAAATCTTGCCCTTCAATATTATTTGTACCACCATGATCAGTAATATTAGCATCAATTGAAATGTCTAACATTGTTATTGTACACATTATTGTTCTTCAAAGACTTTATTTGAAGTCCAAAACTTTGAAAAAGTTGTTACAACACAAAAAATGAATGGGACATGTTACATTAAGGTTAATGTTACTGTTGCTTACTTGTCATTAAGTAATAAACTTTGCAAATATATAAATCATATAGATATCATATAATGGATGCAAGATCATCTTCACAAGTAGGGGCAGACCCACTATAGGGCCAATTGGGTCTGTGACCCTGCTAAAATTTTCAAAAAATTTGTAAAGTAGGCTGGTATGCTGTAAATTGGGCGAAAGCTTTGGGCTATAACAGTACTGTGTTGAGTGAAAGCGTTGTGATGCTTCAACATAATAATATTGGGCTCAGGGCACTAATAAAGAAGAATTAGTTTAATTGGATAATAATAAATAATTTGTTTGACTTGACAATGCAGTACATTCATCACCCGTGTTCTCTGCCTATTTCTTTCTTTCTTTCTTTTTGTGTTCTGTGCCTATTTTCTTTTTTTCTTTTTTTCTTTTTTAATTATTTATTAAATTTATGTTCTAATATCCATTCTCCATTCTATTTCTAATATAATTAACTTTCTTCTTTTTTATTATTTTTATTATATATGGTTTTCTTACTTCTAATATTTTTTCTTATTCATAATTAATTAATGCTTTCATTTTTCCAAGTTTTTCCTTTTAGTCAAATATATATTCTCTCGTATATAAATAATATTTACTTCTACTTTTTATGTGCTACATAAACTCCATTGGCAACTTGCAATTTTATTGAATAATTTTTTTTTCTCGTTCTCTTCATCTTAACTCGATAAATCTTTATCTTCACTTGACATATTGTCACTTATTAGGTTAGCCTACTAAATTAATAATTATTATTTTTTTAATTTGTTTATTTTATAATAATTTAATTTTAACATACATCCCAGCAATGAATTCTAAAATCTTAAATTTTAAGTTATTGCATTAAAATAGTTCATATATTGTCATGATTCAATTTATTTTTTTATATTTATTTTTTGTTTACTTCATAGTTTTATTCTATGTAGAATTAATAAAAATTAGAAGTTTAAAAAATTCAAAACATAGCTTATAACATGTATCAATAAATTCTCATTTTATAAATTTATTATTGTTCATTATAAATTTTGTTTTGTTGTAAAATTATACTGAAATTATGTTTTCTAATGAATACATATGATTTGTGTCTTATTTAAATTAATAATTTTTTAAGTAAATAATACCAAATTATATCCACTTGAATATTTATAGAATTATAGTTTTTTTTTTTTAAAAAAAAATCTTCTTTTGTTTTTATTCGTTATGAAACAGTTATAGAGAAATATATGAAAAGAAAATCAACAATTGAGTTGGAATCATAACTTTACGTAGTTTTTGAAAAGAAATATATGAAATTATCTCTTAATAAAAATGATTGAGCACCTCTTTTGATCATAAGAGATTAAAGGTTCAAATCTCACATTTATTCAAGATGTGAGTAGTTTTTTGATAAATTTAATCTCCTCTTTCCCTCCACAAAATATATACATATATATATATATGAAGTCTCATTGAATAAAATTATAACTTTGCGTAGTTTATTTTATTTTATTTTATTTTATTTTTATAACTTTGCGTAGTTTATTTTATTTTTCTTTTTTTTTTTTCATTTTTTCATTTTAATGATTTAATTAGGATTTTTAAGTATAAAACTATTTGCTTTGCTTAAATGTTGTGTATATTTCATTTTATTTAAACTATGTAATATTATTGAACTTAGTTTTACATAAAATATTATATATTTAGTATGTTCTTAATTTTCTATATTTTTATTATGTTATTCATGTGCTCCCTCTTAATAAATTTTTTGGGCCTGCCAATATCCATAGGGATGCAGGAATCAACTACCAAACTATTCCCACAAAAAAATTTGTTGCAACACAAACAATGAATGGGACATGTGACACTAAAGTTATTGTTAGTTACTTTTTAGTTCTCATTTTAAGTAATAAACATTACAAGTATACAAATCGTATAGATATCATATATTAGATGCAAGATCATTTCCATAGAGATGTAGAAATCAATTACCAAACTAGTCTTAGATGAAAATAAATTAAATGTGATGTTCAACAATTTTGAATTCCCATTAATTATAGAATTCAATCATCATAGTATTAATTGAAGATTTATTGTTTGTGTTGATGCTCGTTTATCATAAATCATCTCAACACATCTCTTCCGATAATTTATTAAGTATACTCTCATTTACAGCATCTATCTCCAGATGGCTATTGAATAAATAAGTGATGCGACCCGATCCGGATACCTCTAGTTATAATCCGGTAGGTCACGTCGGATACCCCAATGGATCTCTTTTAGACCCGACTCGTCGAGTTAAGTGAAACCCATGGAGCGAATCCTAAACTTTCTAAAACATTGTTGGGATGATTTTCCTTAAAAACTGAAAATGCGTTAGAATTTTTTTTTTTTTTCGATTTTTAAACTTATTTTCTAATAATATTTCGATAGCATAACGACCGCATTTTCGACGTTTTGAAAAAACTTTTTTATAAAAATCAACACTTCGACTAAAATTCATCACCAACCCAATTTCTGGTTGCCTGTAGGCCTCAATCATGTATTTAATTTCCAAATCAATTTGATAAAATGCAAACACGATTTAATAAACCACATTTAACTCAAAACAATTTAAAAACAATTACGAACAAATAAATTCAAATTACAAATTACTTATAGAATTCAAAAAGAGTGTTTACATGTAAATATAACTGATGCAAAATAGTTCAAAATGACGTCGTGTCATGCTGCCTCGCCCGCTGGAGGTAATATCACTGCTCGGCTACCTGCTGAGAGTACTTGAGGAGAATTTCGTATAAAAATAGAAAAATAATGAGCTAGAAGCTCAGTGAGTGATATTTTATATTTTCTTTAAAAATTTGATTTCTAAACGTCCTCCTCGGAAAACATTTGAAAACAATTCTTATTTCTCTAAGCAATTCAAACTTCAATCTCTTAAACTCAATTATCAATATGAGAATCATATAAGCGTAAGCATGCAATAATTTAAAAATTCTCATAACTTAAAATCATAGGTAACGTGAATAAAAACCATAAAAACTTCTTTTCTTTTCAAATTTAAATTTCTTTTAAAGTTATTTCTTGATATCTTTCAAAAATACCATAGTATCCCTAATTCTAGGGTCACGTGGCCTCTGTACAAGAAATGCTCTAACGTAGAGGACCAATCGTGACAGCTCTAAGATATCTCGCGGTTATATGAGGAATTTTTCAACGCTAACCATAACATGTGAAACACCACCCCACATCAGTAGAGGCGACTCAACTGACAGACTAGGACACTTTGTCCTCCCAGGTTAGTGACTCATCTCTTCCCAGGACTGTGCCAACTGATGTGGGATAAACCGGCCGGGTCTAATCTTTTCTGAAAATCTCTAAGGGTATACTAATGGTTTGAAAATGCTTTTCTTTTCTTTTCTTAACTCAAACTTGAAAAATTGATTTTTGAAATTTCATTTTAATAATCATATATGTGCATATAAAATCAAAATTCTCTTTTCAAGCTATATCTCATGCATATATCAACGCGCATTTAAAACAACTTCAAATAAGCAAATAATTGATTAAAATCAAGCTCAATAATTTGAAATAAGTTTAAAAACTTTAAAAATAAAACTCACTTACAAAAACTGAAAAATTACAAACGGCGCGTATGGAGCCCTACTCCACTCGCCTTGATCCCTATGCATCATCGTCACTTACACAACATATGTATACATAAATTTATGTTCGAGTCAACTTCCGGAAACTCGAAATAATTAAAATTACACAATTGCCCCCAAATGATCCTTTTTATGCGTAAACCTTCATTTTTGGTTTTTTTTTTTTTTTGATTCTAGGGTTTTGAACTCTGTTTTCTTCATCTGGAACCTATTTATTATTACCTAGGGACGTTCTGGTACTAACGGAATCGCGTTTGGAGGTCCGAAATGAAAATAATCCAATTTCAACACCTTTAGGCCGAACACTATTCATAGCCTTACTCGAGGCTTTTCTTCATTCCGTTTTCACTTCGAACACCTTCTCAACTCGCCATCTAGTCTGTTCAAATGTCGGTACGAAAGGAAACGGCCATCAGGTAAGCATTTTAGGCTAAAAACGCGTTGTTTTCGCTACTAATTTTGAGCATTTCCTTGGTTTTGATTTCTAAATTTAATCTTTCACTTTTAATAATCTCAATATGTCTAATTAAACTCATTAGGGTCATCAAAACTCTCAACGAACACATTATGGGTCAATTTATGGAATCGCCTTTCAAACTAGTATATTGAGCGTTTTATTTTTCTCTTTAAATTTTTCCTATTTTTCTTGGTTTCCTAGGCTTCCAACAAACATCAAAATGACGTCCATTTCGTTCGACTTTTCATCGGACCATTTTGCCCCTATAATAACTTTAAATTTTCAAATTTAACCTTAAACTAAAACTCTCAAACTCTAACACTAAAATTTCACTTTTAATTATCCAACAAATCAACAACTCAAATCATATCAAAACAACCAACACTAGTTTATGACAGCCCCTTACACACTCAAATCTCATTTTTTTTCAACATTAATTTAATTAGTTTATAGCTCATTTTTAATCACAAACAACCAACAAACAAATCGTGACAAAACCCACATCAAAATCAACTTAAATCACCAACAAAACATTAACAATAACAAATTCAAACTTGAACAACTTACCCCCATTTCCTTTTCCTCACAAGTTCATCTCCTCCCCCTTCATTTTGGCTTCGTTCTGGACTGGTTTGGGTACGAAAATGGCTAGGTTTCAGTTGGATCTCCTTCCTCTTTCTTCTCCTTCCATGTGACCTCTCTCTTTTTCGATCGGATTTCCCTTCTTCTTCCCCGATCTGTCATCTCTGCTTTGGTGGCTGTTCGGTCATGTTTGAGGTCTAGTTTGGTGTCTGTTTTCGAGATAGGAATGACATGGATCAGTTGGGTTTTCTTCTTCATCTCCTCCCTTCACGCGATCTTTCTCTCCTTAGCTCGATCTCTCTTCTTCTCTCTTCCTCTTCGCGCGGTTCTGCCTTATCTTTGTTTCTGCTCTATTTTGGCGAGTTAGCGACTAGATTGAGTTGGGTTTGCGTCAGTTTTCAAGTGGTCGAAACAACTGCACGACCATCTTCTTCTTCTTTTTCTTTTCTACCTTGTCTTCATTTCTGCTCTATTATTCTTTTCTGCCTTGTCTTCGTTTTTGCTCTATTTTGGCGAGTTAGCGACTAGATTGAGTTGGGTTTGCGTCAGTTTTCAAGTGGTCAGAACAGCTACACGGTCGTCCTCCTCCTTCTTCTTCCCCTTCCCTCACGTGATCTCTCTTCTCTCTAGCTTGATCTCTCTTATTCTCTCTTCCTCTTCAGCGCTGTTCTACCTTGTCTTCGTTTCTACTCTATTTTGGCGAGTTAACGGCTAGATTGAGTTGGGTTTGTGTCAGTTTTCAAGTGGTTGGAACAGCTGCACGACCGTTTTCTTCTTCTTCTTTTTCTTCTTTTTCTCTTTCCTTAGCTCAATCTCTCTTCTTCTCTCTTCCTCTTTGCGTGGTTCTACCTTATCTTCGTTTCTGCTCTATTTTGGCGAGTTAGCGGCTAGATTGAGTTGGGTTTGCGTCAATTTTCAAGTGGTCGGAACAGCTGCACGACTGTCCTTCTTCTTCTTCTTCTTCTCCCTCACGCGATCTCTCTCTCCCTAGCTCGATCTCTCTTCTTCTCTCTTCCTCTTTGCACCGTTCTACCTTGTCTTCGTTTTTGCTCTATTTTGGCGAGTTAACGACTAGATTGAGTTGGGTTTGCTTCAGTTTTCAAGTGGTTGGAACAACTGCACGGCCATCCTTCTTCTTCTTCTTCTTCTCTCTTGTGACTTGTCTTCGGCTCTGTTTTTGTTCTTTTCTTCTTCTTCTCTCGCTCGACTGTCTTCGGCTCTATTTTTGCTCATTGTTTTAAGCTTGTGAGACTATCTTCGGCTCTGTTTTTGCTCACTATTTTGAGCTTCAATTTTGTGCTTCAATCCACTTTTGTTTTCATGTTTTCTTCCATAAACAACTTTAACAATGCTGGTCACAGTCCTGAGAAAATTTCATTCTCATCCCTTAGCTTTTAGCTTAATTTAGTTTGACCATAATTATTAAATCTTATCTTCAATTTAGTCCCTAGTCACATTAAATAATTACTCGATTTCATTTATCATTTTACCCTTTCTGTTTAATCTCCAATCTAATTTAAATCAATCTCTAAGGGTTCTCTACAACCTTAGGTACTTTCATTAACCATTTAGGGTCTCAAATCTTTACCTAGAGACTATTACTAGGAAATCCGTTAAATTAAAAATATAGGGTTTACAATAAGAGTTCAATAGGTTCAAGATTGTCTACCACCTAAGTTGGATTGATCTATATTGATGAGATACTCGACTATCACTCGAGTACTCATGGTACACTTATCTATCACAGGGTTGACCGATTTCCTCTCTTAAATCTAAGGCAGACATTTTATCGAGTATATTCTGTGCATCTCCTCTCAGTCCCTACACTCAATCTCAAATTATGCATATGATCAATCACATGCAATCATTAAGTGTTAAATACCTACTCAACATGCATAAGCATTCTCTAGGCAAAAATAACTAAATATATTTATATCAATTATTAATATCTATCATCATCTCAGCACAACATATAAACAATATTTAAAATCAATGGAGAGATTATAAATATACAAAAGAATTTAAAGAAACAACTCATGAACCTCTCTAGGCATTCTCTAAGTAGAAGCCATAAAGCTCCTCGCTTCCAAGTTCGAATTTTTACATCATCTTCTCCTTTTTTGCAACAATTTCTCTTCAAAGAATAGTGAATGATGTTGGTGGGTGAAGTTTGATAGATGAATAGAGGTGAATGAAGGGTGAAAATCAAGGGTGAGGAGGAGTACTAGGGCTTCATCCTTTGCCCCTCAAATAAAAAACTTTTAAAGGGAAATCCACCTACTCAACTATGATGAGTTTGCGGTTATGGGGATTGAAAGCCATCAGTGCCTTAGCTATATGGAGAGCTAAGAAGCAAACTGAGAAGAATGTTGATGTGCTACTAGCAACTGATGCTGATGCTAGTGATGCACAAGGATGGCTTGTTCCAAGTGATGATGATGATGATAATGAAGTAGAGCTCGATATGCGGCAAACTGAGATAACTTAATGAAACTAATTTTGATTTTGAAGAGGAATAGGAGGAGGAGGATAACATTGATTTAGAGTTTGAGTTTGATCATGAATGAACTGTGGAAGACCTTTAGGGAGATGAATAGTGGTTGAATCCATCAAAAGCTTACGACTTTAACTTACTTTCTTTAACTTGTTTACTTAATTTCATTTAGTTGTTTAGACTTCAGACTTTTTTTTTGACTGCTACATGGACTTTTCCTTTTTGGTTGCTATTTGGCACTTGCTATTTTATCATTTACATACTATATATGACGTTCGTTATGTTTGAGATTGAAATGAACAAAGTAACTAAGTAGTTGAGATATGATGGACCTTTGAAATAATGTTATTCTTGTATGTTATAAGGTAGAATTGTTGAAAAAATAACAATTATACTGTCCAAATTTTTAAGCTATCTAGTAACTGTAATTTTGTGGTTGTGGTAAAGTGGCTTTTGAGATTGTATAAGATAGGTTTGATTATGTTTTATTGTCATATGATTTTATTTTGATCTCATGATTTTTTTTTTACAGGTTTGACCAAATTTAATTGTCAATGGTTGACATTTGATCAATGGTCAAATAGAGTACTCGCAGAGTACTCGTGGCTACTCGTTAGGTCACCGGTCGAGTAGCAAGCACTGAGTTCTACAACATCAATAAATATTAAAAATATTTAAATTGTTTTTAAAATATTATTTTCTACAAATTATTTTGAAAAATAAAAAATATGTTCAAAAAGGATATTTTTAAAAATGCAATGCATTAGGTACATTTTAGTAATAGATACTTAAGAAACTTAAAATAATGTAAATGTCCATTTGATGTTGTTTGTAAAATTGACTAAAATAATTACTTAGCGGGAAAAATAATGTTTGGTTATGGAAAGTTGATTTGAAAATGGTCAAAAAGCTTTAAAAAGTTAATTTTAACCTTTTAATTATGATTGTCAAAAAATATTTTTGATTTGTAAAATACATTTTATAAAATAAATAACCAAACACTTTTACATCCAATTTTTTGTTTTTAAAATGAGAAACTATTTTTAAAAATGAAAATCATATGAAATAGCACCTTAGATCTAAGTACTTGCTTGACTAGCATAAAAAAATTGGATTGAGTTTTACTATTAACTACGTAAGTGAAAAAATAATAGTACCTTTCATTAAAGTGAAAAAACAATACTACCTTTCATTAAAAGGAAAAAAAAAAATCGCAACTCTATGTTTCAACAAGCTATTCAAAATTCAGTTTTGGAATGAATATTAGTTTGAATATGCTATGGAATCAATAAACCAATATTTCTCAAAATCCAATTTTTGACAAAATTCAGTTTGACAAAATTCAATAAATCAATATTCGTTTGTCTAAATTCAGTAAACCAATAAACCAATATTGGTTTCTCAAAATTCAATAAACCAATAAACCAATATTGGTTTCTCAAAATTCAGTTTTTGACTCCTATTGACACGGTCACTTGTCGACGGTTACATGCTCCGTTTTATTTGTCAAAAACAGAGCATGTAGCTCCTCCAACTTATCAACAATTCAACCCGTCAATTGTCGCTCCTTCAACTTCAACCCGTCAACAGCCTCAACCCTAAATCAAACAGTTTGTGAAGACAGCGTTAAAAACGCCTTTGCGAACTAACATTGGTTCACGAAGGCGTTTTCGACGCCGCCTTCGCGAACTGATATTAGTTCACGAAGGCATTTTCGACGCCGCCTTCACGAGCTAAAGTTCCCTCTTCGCAAACTAAGGATGGGTGACACGGTGTGAAGCGGTGCTTGATGAAGCTTGGAGATGAAATGAGTTGTGGCAGCCATGGCGGATGAAACAGAAGAGTTGCTGGTCTGGCCGGAGGTTTGAGCAGTCATGAAAGTTGCAGGCAGCCAAGGTGGATGAAAAAGAAGAGTTGCTGGTGGCGGTACGCGGCGGTTGCAGCCACGGTAGATCTTTCAGGTTCCGGTGCTGGTTCGACAGAACAAGTGGTGGCGAGTGCAGGATGGACACCTTCACGAACTAGCAGCAAGTGCAACGGAAGTTGGCTCGCCACTGAGTGATAAAAATGGATGAAAAGAGGCAAGTTCGCCATTAAAATTTATAAACAGTAAAACAATACCATTAAAACTCAGTTCAATTATTTTGTGCTAGTCAAACGAGTGTCAGTTCTTTGGCATCATTTAAAAAAAAAAACCCTCTTTTTAAAATCCATCTTATGGCGTGATTCTGAAGCTCAAATGTATTGCAGCTAAATGTAAAGTTGTATTTAAATGGATTAATTGATTCATTAATATAACATAATGGTGACTGACACTAAGTCACCAAATAAATTTGGGGCGGTAATGTACTAATTGTAAGAATTATTATGCTCATGTCTGGAGAGTAAATCAGGAACAATCTATAGCAAACCATAAACACAAGATTTAATCCCCTAACGAAGTTTGCCACTAATTTGTTCATCTCTATGGTGAGAATTTAACTCCATTAAGATGCATTATGCTAGTATCTAAAATATGGTGTCTGGTTTAATCATGGATAAGCATATTGCAAGACCTTGATGCTCGAATAACAAAACCACGAGGTAGAATTATAATTTAATTTCTTTCCAATATGAGTTTTGTCTTTTAGAGCATTTACAATTCCAATTTGGATCTTTTACGACTTTCAAATTACGAATGAAGTAACATATAATATTTAGAGCACTTCCCAATATTATATATAATTAAGGTGTTTTGTAGTTGTGTAAGAAGTGTTATCTTGCTTCTTATGCACATCTTATTTGACGGAGACTTGATTTACATTAGGAGGGTCGAGCAGGGCATAATGCAAGGGAAACTCGTTATCCCAAAAATATGATAAATATCTATTTCTTTGTTATGGTACGTTTTATTATATATCTAAATGGTCTTATTTTACAAAGTTAAAACTTTAATTAATAATGTCTAACATTTGAATTCTTAAATTGTCCATTCAACAAAAATCTCTAGAACATGACATCAATTAATGAGAAACACACATGAACATAAATGTTAATGAAATTAGTTATAACCGATATTATTTCTGTATCTTTGTGTGATATAAATTGACAAACGTAGTACGCATTTCATGACACGCATGCTTGTGTTGCCATACAGTTAAGGTAAATGTCAATCTCATTATTAATTTGTTATATATCATTTTCTTGTCCCACTTTACAGATATGGCTAAACATATAGAGACCTATTTGTTGGAAATCACGTGCCAAAAACCTAAATTTCCTATCCATGAAAATTAATTTTATATGAATGATTAGTATACATTGTGATCTAACAAAATTAACTAGTATGATTTTAAAAACTATTTCAGAACATAGGACGAGGTTGTCACTGACTTTAGCATGGCTTCATCTTTACCTATCACTCTATCATTAATATGGAATGGGAGGTGCATTCAATAAAATTAGATGTTAACCATCAATCGTATAAGTTTTATTATTTTTATTTTTTTCGTATTAAATATAAATGTATATCTAATAAATGTCATAGGTCAATTAATTTTGTATGGGAAATTATCTTTTTTGTTCCCAAATGTATCCTTATTGTCCATTTTTCAGCAGTAGTTTTATTTTTCTTCACTTTTCACCCTTGGTTAGGTTTTTATTAAAATTGAGAGGTAGACAAAAAAAAAAAAAAAAAAAACAAATTTATCATTATATCAGTAAAATGGCAATCTTCCCCTAAAATATTTCTAAATGAAGATACTGGTAGATTTGTCAAAGAAGGGAGAGGAATGTGGGAGAGAAACAAATAGAAGAGAGAAAAGAGAGGATTTGAAAAATTAAATTTAATAGTTTAACTATTTGCCCTTATTTTTAAGGGATTTATTAATGGAATTCAAACTGTCGGTTGCATAATGGAGAACAATGAAAAATGTGGTGGTGAATATTGGTGATTCTTGAATCTACAGGGTGAAAAATAGAGAATAAGATAAAGTTGAGGTCGAAACGACAATTTCCCGTTTTGTATTGATCTTATCCGGGCTTCATAATTAATTTGGAGAAAAGTTCCGAGTTCACGATAAACAGGAAAGGAAATATTTTTCTTGATTATAAAGGTCCATATATATATATATACATATATGCAACGGATCCATGAAACAGCACCTTCTTGAACTGTTTATTCATGGCTATGGCCCTTAAAGCTTGCTTACCTTTTGGATTCTTTTTACTTCTTTGTGTTATGATACTACCCAAAACTATTCGATCAAGAACTGATCATAATAACCCATTTCAGTTTATCCAAAGCCTACAAAACTGCCAGAAAGGTCAAAAAGTGAAAGGTCTCCAATACCTCAAAAGGTATCTCCAAGAATTCGGATACTTGAACTATGATCAAGTTCCTGCGACACTTAAAAAGGTTGATCATGGTCGTATCGAAGTGTTTGATGATCTTTTGGAGTCTGCTATTAAAATGTACCAGCGCAGCTATCGTTTGAATGTCACTGGCATCCTAGATTCTGATACGGTGAGCCAAATGATGGCACCCAGATGTGGTGTGCCGGATTATGACAATGGTGGTACAAAGCCGCAAGTCCACAGTGACGACAAGTTTTTTCACACTGTTGCGCACTACAAATTCATCCCAGGAGCACCCAGATGGTCCAAATTCCAACTCACTTATACCTTTAATTCAAGTGCTCAAGTTCCTGACTCCCTGAACCTAAAGTCTGTAATTCAATCAGCCTTTGAAAGATGGGCAGAAGTCACCCGATTCGATTTCGAAGAGGTGCCAGAAACTTCCCCAGCTGATATCGTAATCGGCTTTCACCGCCTAAATCATGGAGACAATGATCCATTTGATGGTTCTAAAGGAGTTTTAGCTCATGCTTTCCAACCAAGTTATGGAATATGCCATTTTGATGCTGATGAAATGTGGAGCGCCAACCCTGGACCTAATGAAGTAGACTTGGAATCAGTGGCAGTGCATGAGCTCGGTCACGTTCTAGGGCTCGGTCATGAGCCAGCCAAGCCAGAAGCGATCATGTTTCCCACTTTTTCCTATGGCAGAATTAAACGAGATTTGAATATAGATGACATTCAAGGTATACAAGCCCTCTATGGTTTGTCCTAGCTGGCTAGATTAATAATATATGGGTTTCGTTAATATACTGGTTTGGGAAAGGTTATCCAAACCAATTTCTTCAATAACCACCATTGAATTGGTTATAAGAGTGATTATTGAAAAATTTTACAATCAATTCAAGAGTGGTTATTGAAGGTTCTTATTAGATCATCTTACCTAAATTTGTAAGGTACGTAGCCAAACCCGTAATATATATGTGCATGTTAATTTGTATAATATGAATAAATGAAGGTTGTACATATATGCAGCCTTATCTATCATTGTAGCATAATAACTGGTGGAACTGCCGTTGATGTACGCCTTTGAGGTGGTTTTATGAATAAAAGTTTCCTAGAAACTAATATCTATATACTTAAAAGTGATTCTGATGGTTGAAATTTGAAAAATAAAATGTTCCTTATGGAAAATACAACTGTGTAAGAGAGGCTATAATTAGAGTTCAGAAAGCTTACAAGTTTCATAAACACAAGAAAAAGGCCTTTTTCAATTCATAGATATTTTAGAATCATATATCTAATTCTGAAACTGCAGATACTTATGATAAATCGAAATTACTATTTGATGCTCAACAATACTATTCATCTTTATTTTAATAGTACAGTAATTGGCATAAATATCAAATTACCATACTAATTTTAGTTTTATAAAAGGAGGTGATACTAAACTCTTTAAATCCTATGTGGAGCTGAGATAACTCGACGAAATAACACATTATTATCAATCCACATATGAGCAAAATCTATTTCATTTTTATAAGGCAGTTATTTTATATTTTCATTATGAATCAAGAGTTAGTGCATTACCTTTCACTTGTGTGGTAGGATTTTGAGTTCCACTATAAATTACACAATGTGGAGAGACCTATATCCCCTAGAGTGGGAGTTGTTTTTTGACTCATATTTGTAGCAGTTAATCTCATAAGGTCGTAACAAATCCCTAACTCTACTAATATAAAAATATGGATGTTGAAGATATCATACAATAAGGCAGTGGCCGACCTATCTTATGTCTAGCCGGGGCACGTGCCCCTCCTGCATTATGTAAAATCAAAGTAGCTGTCACATGTTGTTTTTAATAAAATCATATTGTTCTGTTTAATATATATGAACCACTGCTGATAATTATAGTGGCTGGAATGTTGTTGCCACTGCCACCTACAAACTTCACCATTAACAAAACAATATGGGTTGGGCTTGGCATTAAAATTGGGCTAATAGTTGTTCATTTTCATCCTAGCTTCAGACTAAATCATAGAATTTCAATTTCTTGTCTTTTTATTACATTTCTCCAATTTTTTATTCTTCTTTCTCAATGTAAGATGGGTCTTCTCTTTCAAAAGAGCGAAAGTATTATATTATTTTATTAAATTTTAATCAGTATTGTAAACAATAGTAATTTTAATATAAAGACCTAAAGTACATCCCTTTCTAACATTAGTGCTTATGCACCTTCCAATCCACTATCGTGTTACTCCCACCACGAACATTTTATAAATTTTGTTTAAATAGTTTCTCTCATTATCATGGCAGTAGTTTTTTTAGAGTTATGAGAACAAGCCTTTAATCTGTTTAGTGTCAACTTTAAAAAACAATGGACATAAACCCTAAAATCTAATTACAAAAATTTTAAAGTCTAAATTTATTATAGTAGCATTGGCAATATATAATGAATCATAACCATGATTTAACTTTTTGTCCTCAATAGATATATTTTCTTCATCATTTTAATCTATTTGAACACAGTAAGTAATAATTTGATACTTATTGAAAATAAATGAAAGATGTTTACTAGTATTATGTATCAATTTGTTGTAAACTATTATATAAATTTCTACTTGACTTTATTATAAATTAACACAAAACTTTATTTTATTATAAAACATAGAATATAATTGTAAATGATTGATCTATAATATGCTGATTTTGAGCAAATCTTGCTAGTTAAATTTTCATGAACCTAGCAGCTTTGTACCTACAACTTTGTACCCAACACAAATGAAATAAAAGAGTAAGAGTGATCTTGACATCAGAGTGATGCTATCCAAAGACATTTCGATGCTCAAGTTAGTTCTGAAAATAAAGTAAACAAAAGAGATAAATAGAACAATATAGAAAGAATCGAAAATGTCGTTTGACATAATGGTATAGCAAGGCAGAAGGGGTTATAATAAAGGCCCCTTAAACGCTAGTGACTCTTTCAATATGAGATTGATTATTTGACATAGGTTGGGTGGTTGCCCTTAGTGCTGATTACTGGTATCCCTTCGAAGACAGGATGGACAATGACCTTGAAATTATACGAGAGTGAAACCCTGCAAAGACAAGAAAGACAATGGCGTTGAAATCATAAGAAAATGAGTCTCATATTTGAGAGTTTTAGAGTGAATTAGGCAGAATCGCAATTGTTTCTTAGAGATCATGTGTCTTCTTTTTTTGGTGGCACTCCCCTTTTCATAGAGGGAGAGAGAACTATTGGAAAGAAATCAATGAAGTACAGAATCAAGGGACACATTCCCCTCTTGATTCTTGCTACTCAATCATTATTAGAGAGATTTTCTCCACGTAGATTTCTATTTTATTGCATTGCCAATTTTGTGTTTCCCACCTTATGGTCAACTTTCCTGAGTGGCTTTTGGGTTTTGGACTTGGCTTGGGTTGATCGACATTTACACCCATTATATTGTTGCCTTGGGCTTCCATTTTCCAACATCTTTTGGGTCTATTAATTTTCACCATTACAGTAATTATGATAAATGTTTTTTCTTGGAACATTGCAAGGAGACATTTTAAAAAAGAAACTATATAGTATACCCTTGATTATTATCATGAATAAATAAAGATTGTGTGAAAATCTTTTTTGCATATCAAGCTTAGAGCATGATCAAAAGGCTTTAAAAATAGAGTTTTTATGTATGGTTGATGCTATTCTTTTTGTTCTTTTATATAATCTTTTTATGTCGTTATAGTGTCACCTTTAATAAAAATTTATGGATCCACCACCACAATAAGATAAGTATTCATACACACAGATAGATTGCCTAGGAACATCATTTTGCATGTGCTTGAATTAATTGTTTTGATGATTGCTTAATAGTTGCTAAACATGCTTGCTTGAAGATGCTTTTGTCTATTTTGGTTTTAAAATTAAATGTATTCTATATTATAATAGATGATGTATACATCAAATGTAAACATTGGTAATAAAGATTGATGTCAGGGATGGTAAAATCCCCAACCCACTCCAAACTAGCGACGACCCAATCCATTAGGGTAGGTTTGGGGCATTGATATTAGGCATTGAGTTGAATATGGGTAAAAACATTTTAACTCGGTTTATAACTGAAACTTGATTACCCATTTTATTTATTTTATTATTGAATATTAATATTTTTGGTATTAGCATTAGGGCGAATTGCAGCCCTAAGATTTGGTGTAATTGCACTCATAGGCGACTGCGTTTATTACATAAATATCTCCTACTGTTAGTCGATTGCCGTTAGGATCTAATGGAGCAAGGGTACAAAAGTCATTTAACTTTTAATAAAAATATTTATTTAACTTCATTTTTTTTAAAAAAAGAAGAAGAAGAAGAAGAAAGGACAGAGAAGATTAGATCTCCCTAATCTGCCTTTTTGTCACTGTTAAAGAAAATAAACTTTTTTAAAATAAAAGTTTTCTTCTTCTTTGATTTGGAAAAACCCAAATCAGTCCAAAAAAGCCAAAAAAAAAAAAAAAAAAAAAACACAAAACGTAACAAAAAGCCTAGGGACTATTGGAGACAGACCGATGTGATGTAGAAGTTCCTCCATGTTTTAACATAAGACAACCTGCTTCAATTCTTTTATCATATACCAAACTTTTAATCAACTAACATATATGAGAGATATATTTAAACCAATCCTGAAACTATATGTTTATACTTTGGACTCTGCCCTGGATTAAAGATCTAAATAACCATCCTATTAACATCATAAACAAAGAAAGATCGTACCTTTAACAGTGAATTAGCTGAATATGTTTTCCCTTGACACTCAAAGAATTCAACAAAAATATAAAATAAAATAAAAGGAATAAAACAGCTTTAAATTGATCTCTCTCAAAATAACAGTCCACAACACACGACACGAATCAATGACTTCGAGACCTCTATTTATAGTGTTCAAGAAACCTAAAAACTTATGACTTTTAAGTCCCGTAAAACTTGCTTAACTTTTAGAATATAACGTTTAATTTAATCTTCATGAAAATCACTCAAGCAATCAGCCATGTAAAAGGCTTCAAAAGTCGGTCATGTACACTCCTAGTATGTTAATTATTTCATCTTATTTCATGCAATATTACTCAAATATTATCATGTAAATTATATTACGTACATAATCCAAATGATGAAAATATGTTCTCTTTATCACTCTTCAACTTGTGATCATAGTTTTAAAAATCACTACTCACTAATCGACCGACAAGACAATGGTTAGCAATTTATCTATTACTCAACGAGTATTGTTGAAAATGACCACAATAGGTCAAACCTTTCAAAAAGAAAACTTAAAAGGGAGGTTTTTAATGTTATTATGGACAAAATTTAGATATTGATGTAATTTCATCAAATTTTAGAGAGATTTATGTAATTTTTCCTCATATATATACATAAACAAATCAACCCTAACAAGTTTCCATCATTTTCTCAGCGTTCTCAACTGACACCCTCCTCTACTCTCTCTCTCTCTCTCCTCCTCTCTCCCTCCTTTCTTGTTGACCTCCTCTGCTACCACCACTTCTTCCACTACTTTTTCCTCTCTGACCTTTACTAGATCACCCCTTCCTGGTTTCCTCATCACCCACCTTCGGTCTCCTTTAACGTCAACTGCAAGCCGACCACGAACACCATCACCATCTGCTCTCTCGCCCCCTACTCGTTGTCCAACACCACTGTCTTGTTGCTCATCAAAACCCAAATGAAGGTTCATCTAGGTTCACCAATTCAAACCCAAAAGAAACTCATCTGGATTTGAATCTACAAACTCATATGAACTATGTTGATTTTTCATTTTTTTTTTTCCAATCTCTGTGGGTTTTGATGATTGATGATGTTAGTTTTGACAACTGATGATGATTTTGATATGTTTATTTTTCAATTTTTTTTTTCAATCTTTATGGGCTTGATGATTTTTTTGTGATTCTTTTTTTTTTTTTTTGTTTTTTCGGTTGATGAAAATTGAGTTTTTCAAATTTGGATTGTAACTGTATAGGTTGATTTGGGCTGATTTGGCCGAGCACTTGGCCGAGTATGTGGTTAGCCAAATTTCAGCACCCGATCTGGGGGTTATCAGACTGACATGATGTCGATTATTAATTAACCGGTGAAAAATCAGTCAAATCGACTGATTTTTGGAACACCACTTGTGATATGTCAAAAATTTAATAAAGCTCAAAAATCTCTTATTCTTGCCAAAACTAACAATTTTCAAGGATAAGACTTTGATTCCCAATCGAATTAAATAAGCCAAGAGCGATGTTCTTCTACGATTAGAATTCCTTAATTTTAGAATTCAATTTTCTTTTAGGAAGCCAATTCCATGCCTTGTCTGTTTCTCATTTTAATTAAAATAGAAAGCTAATTATTTTGATACTAATTAATTAATTCAAGGGCGTACTGGAGTGGGCTTGCCGCCGCTGAATTGACTGATGAAGAATGCAATTTTTTTTTTTAAACAAGAGATGAAAAATGTAATTATTAGCTAATCGAAACATGGAATACATGCGACTGTATTAAAATCTAGATGTCTTATCTTGACGTGGTAATGTAGCATGTAAGGATATGTTCATGGCGAAAAGACTATTGGTGCATGAAAATGTAGCATGTATGTCCTTGGATGATGAATTGCAAACTTGGACTAATGAAATTATTTCCCTCAGGGCATATTGGAGTGGCATTGCATAAATATTTTTTCAGCTGATAAAGCTTTTATTTCTACTTCATCGACACCACATCTCTTTTCTCACGATTCTTACAAGAATCAACCAGAGAAAACAATCATTTCTTTACCAAGGAAATAACCATAGTTCTAAGAAATAAAGCCTCCGTTTCCAAGTATTCATTTATTTTAATGGCAAGCCTCTCAAACACATCGTCCGTGACAGCAGATCCAAAATGAGTAACAAGAAGTGGCTCTACTATTGACCTCAACCCACCAGCAATTTGCATCCCTCTTCCATATTTCTCCAACTCCAAGCCTTTGTCATCATTATCTGAGCTTAAAACCAAGTTTTCATCGAAAGTTTCGTGCTGGTGGATCTCAAAGGAACCTTCTCTGTCGATAACATGTCCTATTTCTTCACTGTGTGGCCCGAACACTGGTATATTGAATGATTCCAATTTCCATTTTACAATCAATCCCTGATTTCAGTATATATACACGGCACTGTAACTCATATATAAAACAAAATGCATATATACAAATTCTCATGCCAAATTGTCTTGATCTCTAACATATATTCACGCTCAATTCTTGTTAGTTTGTTTGAAAAATCATTTGAAATATAAAAGTGAAACTTAACTCTATGTTAACTTACCATTAATATATTAAAAAAAATCATACATTTTTACTAGACAAGTACTCCATTGTATCAAAACATTGATTCTGGCTCCCATTTATGTATATGCGCAGACGGTATCATTTTGGATAATTGGATCTAAATATACACGATATATATTTATGCTATTAAAGACTATGGTGGTTGAGAGAGAAAGGGGATACCTCTGAAACCATGTCATATATTGCCAACCCTAAAAAGCTCATAGATAAAAGGATGGTCTGTGTGATAAACAACAATTGATAGGACCATACGACCATCAACATCAAGCTCCTCATTTCTTGCTCTGAGAAATGCTATGAAATCGCTCTCAAATTGATCCAAATATGCTTTACGGACACCAGGAGGACTCATCTTTGTAAGGTAAACATTATCTTCATTCAATGATACTCCGGATTCACTTACTAGCCCATTTGGTGCCTGTTAAACCAAGTTGTGTGTACATTGTACAACCATTAATAAATTATACCATCAATAAATTGTTGTATACAGGGACGTAGCACTGTAGGAGCTATGTAGGCTAAGTCTACTCTAGCCCACCCTAAAAAAAATAACAATAATATAATTATATTAATTTTAAAATTTATTAACATATATATATATATTTTATTAGTTCTTTCGATGTCAAAATAAATACATGTGTTTTTGTACCAAAATAAATATATATTTGTTTCAAAACTATTGCATGTAGTTTTGTTGTTTATATTTGTATTTCTACTCAAATATTGTATATGTAATGATTTTGTTTTATATAGTAAAAGAAAATCTTTATTTTAATCCCCGATATTTCGAAAAACATTAGGTTTTTAAAGTCCTTTTGAAAACAATTATTTTTATCTCTAACTTTTTCAAAACTCTTTAAAAATGTCCAAACCATTAATCAACTAATGGTCAACATTAACAAAATACATTAATTTTTTATTTTTTTTTTTGTCATTAATGATTGTTAGTGGCATATAAATTATCAGATTATCCTTATAAAATAATTAATTTATAAGTTAAATAGCTTAAAATACATATGAATTTAAGTTATTAAACGATTTAAATTACTTAAAGTCATTATTGACTATCAGTTGATTCACGGTTTGGACTTTTTTGAAGAGTTCTGAAAAAATTAGAGATAAAAAGAGTTATTTTCAAAAGTTTTTTAAAAATCTGATATTTTTTAAAACTTCAAGGACTAAAATGAAGCTTTCTTTATATTAAATATGAAATTTTACTTAAATTTTCCATATTTACTTTACTTTTTTTTTTTTATCATAATATTAATTGCATAATATATATATATATATATATATATATTACATACATTTAATATCTTGATGTTTTTTGTAATGCAGTCCTTTATTTGAAGTATTGTAGTAACTATGAAATATAATGATTAAAATATAGATTTTATATATGTAAAGAAATAATTTTGATGTCATAGCATTATTATACTATAATTCGTATTTGATTATTTAAATATTTATAATTATAGTTTGATTGATGTTTGATTTTACTTACATTTTATGTTCCTTTCATATTTTGTTCAGTTTTTATTTTTATTTTTATTTTTGTTAACATATTTATTTATAATATGAATTTTGAGGGGTAAAGCTTATTATATCTCCTTTAACTAACTATACTTATGTTTTTTTAATTTATAAAATATTTTAATATCATCAAAATTTATTTAAAAATTTTATGCTAGCCCATCTCAGTGTATAATTTTGGCTATGTCCCTAGTTGTATATATCTCTGAACATGCACTAAAGTAAAGGAAAAAAAAAAAAATACTAATAATTAACCTGTGAGAGCCAGTTGACGTACACTACAAGAAGAAAATATCAAGTGGAGAGAATTGTTTGGGAAAAGCCTTCCATAGAAGGATCCAGGGATTGCAGCTATGAAACATTGCCCCAAGTAGTCATCATCTTTCTCTTTCTTGAGTCTCTCATATAAGCTTGGCAGAAATGACTTGAAGAGAGTGTTGAAAAATCATTTCCAGGAAGATCATTCAAAAACACCTGCAAAGTGGGTGGCTTACAATTCAAGCGGTGGCTCAATAAGGCAAGAGCCTCTATAACTTGCTATGTCGGCAAACATGAGTTAGGCCCTAGAGAACATCCCAAGTCTGCAAATTTTAAGCTCTCTCGGATATTGCTCTCACATAATAACTCATTAATGCTTTCTTGTATTAAAGGCATTGTTTTCATAATTATGTCCTTCCTGTATAAGAGAACTTCATTAGTTAAAAAAGGAAAACAATAATCATTAATAAAGGAAAACAGAGAAGTAGAGAGACAACATTTAATATAATTATTGAAGTTACTATGAGTAAGGATTCTCCATCATCATTCTTTTTTTTTTTTAAATTTTTTTTTTTGATAATCTAATGATATATCAACATGAAAAATAGTAGATGATTAAACTCGATTGATTTTTTTTCTCTTATACGTCACTCAAATTTAAATTCCTCTCACAAAAAGCTTAACACAAATAAAAAAGGGATAATCCCAAAAAACTCATTGTAATTTACAATAATGTCCATTTTACCACTTATACTTCATTTTGCCCAAAATCCACCCTAATATTAAAAAATTAATAGAGAATGTCAATTTTACCGTCCATGACTTCATCATCTATTTGTATCAATCGATGACATTTTCAGTCATTTAACACGTCTCTAGAGAATATTTTGAGTGTTTTATTAACGTTAGAGGGAATTTTGGATAAAAATGAAAGAATTGGTGGTAAAATGAAAATTTTAGCAAACTACAATGGATTTTTTGAGATTATCCAATAAAAATTAACAAAAAAATCCTTGCTCAGCAGTCAGACCTGCCACAGTGAATTTTTTGGCATAACTGTAGTCTCCCTCTCCACCTTTCATGTGGGGAATTTGATTGTTCGCACTTCTGTTATTAACATTCACCAACTCCTTCCTGCTCTCAATTTCAGCACTCTTCAGGATGTCTGCTATTTCACACACACACACACACACACACACACAATACCAATCAAGTAATGAGAATGTAAGATGTATAATCATATTATGTTTAGCATCTCATCCGATTTCCCACATAAATCAACAATAATGCCATAGTAACAAGCAACAAAATATGGTGTTAATTGTGCAAAAGCATGTTTAGTTTCACTCTAAACAGGAAAATGAAACCTATATAGCAAAAGGAAATACAAAATCAGAAGAAAATATGTTTGAAATGAACTCACCTTAATCGTCCAAGCCCAATTGAGAAATTCTTAACTTGCTAGTTAAAGAGGAGAGTGTGAAATGAATATTCAAATCTCACCTTGGTGGTCAAAAGAACAATGAAAATGAAATACTTATAGTTATGAAAGAACAACAAAATGACTCGAATCCCCTACTACCAATAATAATAACAATAATGCATTACAATAGTGCATTATTTATGGTGGTATGGTTCATATAATCATACATGCCATAAGCCTGACATAGTCTTATCGTGAACTTGTGATTTTGTGAGTTAAATAATAAATAATCAAACAGGCACTTAGGCAAGCCAATCAAATCAATTAAGCTGACTCATTTTCAAAAAAATAAAAAATCCAAGCTGCTTGGGTCATGGTCTGGCGGCATGCACATAGTGTGCATGCATGCGATGTGCAGCAGCCTACGAGCACCAGCTGCACATGGTTGTTGCCATATGGCAGTCACCAGCTAGCTGCCATAGTGTTTCTTATATAGCCCATAAGTTGTCAGTTTTCCATAATTTCAAATTTCCACCTTCAGTTTCAATTTTTTTTTCTACCTTAATCAACCACTAATCTTATCCCTCAATTGAAACTCTTAAATTAATTATAAGATAGTCATTCCCTCGTTTACTGCCTCAAATTTGTTATAATAATTAAAAAAAGAAGTAAGTGATCATATAAGGAAATCCATCACTAACCGGTTTTATAAATATGTATAAATAGATTAACATATAGCTCAAAGCACAAAACTTTTTTTTATTCTTTTTTTAGGTAGTGTTGAAAAGTGGCTCTATTCTCAAACAAGGAAATTAAAAAATTTTCCTATTTTGGAGATTTTGTTTCCTTGCTCAACAAGATTTATGGAGAAAATAACTCTTGATTTTTCCTTGATTAGGAAGAAATTCATTCCTGGTTTTATGTTACACCAAAATAAAAAGAAAAAACCTAGAGCTGCATTGCAGTGTGTTCTGGTGAGTTTTTGGTGTAATTGGGCATAGGGTTGCGAAAAAAACCGAACTTGTTATAACTTGTAATCTCTATATTTCATAGTGAAAATCTTTAGTAATCTCTCTGTTGCTATGGATGTAGGCATAATTGACTGAACCACATAAAATTCTTGTGTTTATTTGGTGCTTGTTTGTTTGATTTGCTTTCGTTATTTATTCTTTAGTTTATCTATTTTGATTAAACTCAAGCAATTATTTTAACAATCTTTTAAAGGTTCACAACAAATGGTTTCAGAGCCAGGTTGATTGTTAGTTATTCTTAAAAGGAATTTTGAAGATGTTTTTTACAAAGTTCAAGATTGTGAAGTTTAATGGGTCTAACTGACTTTAATTTTTGGAAGGTAAAAATAAGGGCTCTTCTTATACATCAAGGATCTGAAAAGTCGTTGAATCTTGAAAAGCTGCCTGAAGATTTGAAAGATAGAGATTCAATTTTAGAGAAGGCATATAGAATAATTTTGAGGGAAGTCATTAAAGAGAAGATGGATTCGGTTTATGGAAGGCCTTGGAGAAGAAGTTTTAACAAAAGACATTAAGCAATCGTCTGTATTTGAAGTTACGCTTGTATAATGTCAAGATGAAAGAAGGTATGTCCATGAAAGACCATATGGATGATTTTAATAAAATTGCCCTAAATTTGAATGGAGTAGGTCGAAGATAGAAGAAGAAGATCAAACCCTTATCTTGTTAAACTCTTTAACTTATTCATATGATACATTTAGGGAACATTGTTGTATGGTAGAGATACAATTTCTATTAGCCATGTCAAAGATGCCTTGCAGTTGAAAGAATTACAGAAGAAGGTGTTTGGGTCATTGCATGGAGAGAGTCAGAGTATGGCTTTAGCTGTTAATAGAGGAAAGAGTAAAGAGAAGGGTTCAAGTTCAAGAGGCAAGTCTAGATCTCAGTCTAGAAATAGAAGAACTTCAGTGTTTTCATTGTCATGAATAAGGACACATCCGTAGATATTGTCCACAAAGGAAAGGAAAGCCAAAGATGGAGAATAAGGATATGGGTGCCAATGTGATAGTGTAGGAAGGGTCTGGTGATGATACCAATTGTCACTCAACTTTTATAGTGAATCCGAATAACTCAGAGGATGAGTGGATTCTTGATATTGGAGCCTCCTACTACATGATATCTAATTGGGCTTTGTTTACCTCTTAGAACAAACGGGAAGACAAAGTAAGGTTAGCGGACGATAAGAGGATTGACGTGATTGGTGGAGGGGTTATTAACATTAAGATGTATGATGGTATTATAAGATCTTTGAAGGCGATTCATGTTCCTAATCTAAAAAGAAACCTGATTTCCTTGGGTACACTTGATGAAGAATGGTACAAATTTTGCGAAGAGAATGAGATCTTAAAGGTATGCAATGGTGTTCTTATAACAATGAAAGGAAAATGACATAGGAGGATCTATCAATTGCTTGAGGGCTCAGTATATGATGTAGCGGCTATTTATTCTAGTTCATCAGATGAGTCAGATAATGATGCTACAAAGCTTTGGCATATGAGGCTAGGGCATATTGGTGAGAGAGGGTTGTTGACCTTAAGTAAACGTGGAGTGTTGGATGGGGTGAAGATCAAATAATTGGATTTTTGTGAAAACTGTCTATAGGAAACATCATAGAGTGAAGTTCAATGTTAGTGCTCATTCCACCAAGGGAATTCTCGAATACATTCGCTCAGATTTATGGGGTCTTTCGTCGAATGCCACATAGAGTGGTTACAAGTATTTTTTGACTTTTATTGATGAATACATAGGTATATTTCTTAAAGCATAAAGATGAGGTGTTAAGATGCTTAGAACTGACAATGATATAGAGTTTTGCCATTGTGAATTTGACAAGTTCTACAAGGATGAAGGCATTGTGAGGCACCACACTGTGCAATATACCCCATAACAAGCTAAAGTTGCAGAATAGATGAATAGGATATTACTTGAACGTGCATGGTGTATGTTGAGTCAAGCTAGGTTGGGAAAAGTGTTTTGGGTTGAGGCAATTAACATAACTTGATATTTGGTCAACCAATCTCCAGCAATAGGTATTGATATGAAGATTCCTCAAGAGGTATGGTCTGATAAACTTGTTCTAGTTTGAAAATTTTTGGATGTTCTGCGTATGCTCATGTGCATGATGGTAAACTTGAAACTAGGGTGGTTAAGTGCATATTTCTAGGGCATATAGTTAGGGTGAAAGGTTATTAGTTAGGGTGTGTTGACAATAACAAGTCCTCCAAATTTCTTATTAACAAAGATGTGACATTTGATGAGCCTGCTATGTTAAACCAGAAAAAGGAATCATATATGATAGTGGTAAGAACTATGGTGTGGTTGAGAAAGTGGAGTTTGAGAAAGCTTCAATGGAGGTGGAGAATCCACCTAATCAGTCTAGTGATGATGGTGATAAAACAGTTGAAGATGTTGTAGCGGGCAAAAAACAACAAGAGCAACCTTATAGTATTGGTTTAGATCGTGACAGAACGTAAAATGTGAAGAAACCTTCGAGGTACACATATTTTATTGCTTGTGCTTTGACTCTAGATGATGAACCCTTGACTTATGATCATGCAATTAAAATCAAAGAGTCTATGAAGTGGCTTGGAGCGATGAAAGAAGAGATAAAGTCTCTTGAGAAGAACCAAACATGGGCGTTGGTTAGATTGCCAAAGTGGAAGAAGATTGTTGACTATAAATGGGTCTTCAAGAAGAATGAAGGAATTCCTGATGTTAAACCACCTATGTTCAAAGCTAGGTTGGTAGCAAAAGGCTATACTCAGTGAGAAGGTGTGGATTATCATGGGATATTTTTGCCTATGGTGAAGCATAGTTCCATTCGAGTTATTCTTGCCATGGTGTGCAATTTTGATTATGAGTTGAAACAACTAGATGTCAAAACTACTTTCTTGCATGGTAATGTTGGATGGGCAAATTTATATGACTTAACCAGAGGGATTATGAGTGCTTGGTAAGGAGGATTATGTGTGTTTACTTAAAAAAAATCCATTTATGGGTTGAAACAGTCATCTAGGCAATGATACAAGAGGTTTGATATTTTCATGATTGATAATGGTTATACCATAAATTAATATGATTTGTTTAATCTAGAAAGCTCCCTGATAATTCTTATATGTATTTGCTTTTGTATGTTGATGACATGTTGACTGCAGCTAAGGAAATGTGTGAAATCAAAAGGTTAAAGGCATAGTTGATTGGTGAATTTGAGATGAAGGATTTGGGTGCAGCTAAGAAGATTTTGGGAATTGAGATTCATAGGAATAGACATGCAAGGAAGTTGTACTTGTCAAAACAAAAGTACATCGAGAAAGTTTTGCAACGATTTGGTATGGAAAATTCAAAACCTATGAATACACCCTTAGCAGTGCATTTCAAGTTGTCCAGTAAGCAATCACCAAAAACTGAGGAAGAGGTAGAGTATATGAAGCACATTTCGTACTCAAATGTAGTTGGTAGTCTTACGTATGTCATGATATGTACTCGACTTAATATTTCACATGTTGTGAATGTTGTTAGTAGGTTTATAAGTAAGCTTGGGAAACCATATTAGGAAACTGTGAAATGGATAATGAGACACCTGAGAAGTTCATCGAATATTTGTTTGGCTTATAATAGTAGCAAGTTTACTAGTGGAGTTGTTGGCTATGTAGATGCAGATTATACTGGTGATCTTGATAAAACAAAGTCATTAACTTGTAATGTTTTTACTCCTTTTGGATGTACTATAAGTTAGAAAGTAACTCTTTAGCCTACAATTGTTTTGTCTACTACTGAAGCTAAGTACGCATTAACTAAAGGGGTAAAGAAGGCTATATGGTTGCAAGGTCTAGTTAATAGTCTTGGGTTGAGTTTTTAGTTACCTCCAGTGTTTTGCGATAACTAAAGTGCAATATTTTTTTATAAGAATCCAATGTATCATGACAGAGCCAAGCACATTGAAGTCAAGTACAATTTCATTAGAGAGATCACTGGTTATGGAAAAATTGCAATGGAGAAAATAGTCACAACAGAGAATCCAGCAGATATGTTAACTAAGTCATTACCTATAGACAAGCTCAAGTATTGCTTGGACTTGGTTTGTGTTTGCAAAGGTTGATTTACCCTTAGGGGTAGTGTAGTAAAGAGATGTGATATGAGATTATTTTCAGTTGATTTGATTGAAGTGTTTAAGAATAAATCCAAGGTGGAGATTGTTGAAAAGTAGCTTTATTCTTAAACAAGAAAATAAAGGATTTTTCTTGTTTTGGCGGTTTTGTTTCCTTGCTCAGAAAGAAAATCATTCCTTATTTTATGTCACACCAAAATAAAAAGAAAAAGCCTAGAGTTGTATTGTAGTGTGTTTGGGTGAGTTTTGGGTGTAATTGAGCATAAGATTGAGAGAAAAGCCAACTTGTTATAACCTGTAATCTCTATATTTCGTAGTGAAAATCTCAAGTAGTCTCTCTGCTGCTATGGATGTAGGCACAATTGGTGGAGCCACGTAAAATTCTTTTGTTTATTTTGTGCTTGTTTGTTGATTTGCTTCGTTATTTATTCTCTAGGTTTATCTATCTTGATTAAACTCAAGCAATTATCTTAACAATCTTTTAAAGGTTCATAACAAGTAGCACTAAACTTGCTTTGTATCGATTGTTTTCATAAAATTTGACAATTTATTAGGGAGTGAAAACAATTCAAGCAATATATAGATCATTAAGGACAGTAAAATAGAAATTGAAAAATGTACCCGTTTATGCACAATGGAAATTCTTAAAGATTCGGGTTATTCAACTAGTCAGAGTTCGACCACTAATTACGAGACCAAACCCTCAAATCACAATGTAAGAACCTATGTCATTGTTTTGTCTGTTTTCTCCTTTCTCTGTTTTTTCTCTCTGTGTTCTCTATCTTTGTACGTTAGTATTTTTATTCTTCATTAGTCTTACAAACTGAACCAACTACCCCCTTTATATATATATATATATGTTAACTGCACAAAATAATTTTTTAATATCATCCAAACTTGATTTGGATAATGGATCGGGTCATAGGTTTAGGTTATTTTGGGTGGACCCAACCCAATACCCATTTAACCCAGCATCTCTCACTCACAAGATGAGCTAAGCAGAACTAATAGAGAGAACACTGGTAACCCTTTATGATAAGGAGTATAGGCATTCATACAGGAAAATACACTGTGTGACCTATGAATAACAATGTATGTAACACAACTTATTTCTTCAAATCTTAATTGTGCTACTATGCAAGAGATTGAAAATTTATTCATTATCATGTCCTAGATTTAACATAATTTTATTTACTCGAGAATATTTAATCCCTTAACATAACATGCTCGATCCTCCAACATTTCATATAATCACAATTGCAATTAGTCGCGACTAGTAACTATATAAATAAAATAAAATTCATTAAATCCTCCTATTCACTTTTATCCCCTAGTCAACAGAAATGATTGACATCATAGTTATGTCTCATAGGCCGTATTATCATTGCCATAGAAGACACACTAATAATACAAACATAACTCTGTTACTTTGAAACAAAGTGAATAGTCACTGAAGACATAAGTAGAAGTTTTATGTAAACTTTAATGGAACTTACACAATAAGAAATCAGAGATAAATTTTCTCATTTTCCATGTTGGTCACAATAAGCACACATGGTATAAAACACGTGTTATAGTAAATCTTGTCCTTCAATAAGGATGTGTTTATTTATTATAAAGAGATTATTCACTATATAGATCTTAGTTCAGACACTCTCTTAGTGCCCAACCTGAGTTTCTAAAAGCTCGAAACTCACATCTAGTTTAATCAAGTTCTATGATGGTAGGGATACATCATGAGCAGTTTAATACATCATGAGCGGTTTAATAATTAATTTTAGGTAGAATCTCATATTGATCATAGTCAAGCCCTTAGGAGAATAACCTCATTTTTATCCTTTAAAAATATGTCTCTCATATTGGCTTGCTCTCTTAACAACAAAGGCGACTATTTATGTAAGAATACCAATCTCAAAACCTGATGACATACTTTCATATATAATCAATGTGAAATGAATATGTGCCATTTTTATATAATCAAAACGATGTATTTATTCATAAAACAGATATAGCTAAACGTAATAATTACAATATCATAATCTACGCAAACCAAAAGATCTAATATGTGACCTAAATACATCTCTTGTCATAACTCTTGTGAGTGGATCCACTACTTTCTCATTTGTAGATACATACTTAATTATTACATTTTTTTTCATCATTATGTCATTGACGAAATTGTACTTAGTCTCTATATGTTTTGATTTATTGTGATATTTCTTATTTCTGATATAGGTAGCCTGACTATCATAGTATACAATAACCGGCTTCTTCGTATTAGTTTCGAATTTAGATCCTTTAAAAAACTTTTGAGCCAGACTGCTTATTGGATTGCACTTGAACATGCTATAAATTCAGCTTCCATGGTGGACAACACAATGCATGATGGTTTTTTATTACTCCAAATTACTTCCCAAATCAGCGTTTGTATACCCAACTAGACATATGTTGCCTTCTTGGTAACATAGGGAGTAATCAGCAATCCCTTTCTAATATGCAAAAATCCTTTTCTTCATGGCAATCCAATATTTTAGTCATGATTGGATTGATATGTACTTACCAATCTAACCAAGTAATAAATATCAAGTCTCGTACACATCATAGTGTACACGAGACTTCTGATAGCACTGAAGTAAGGAACTCTTTGCATTTTTTCATGCTCTTATGAAGTTTTGGGTCACATTTCAATACTAAGAGTCTGACCCTTCGACATGGGAGTATTCACAGGTTTACAATCAGTCATATGAAATCGTTCGAGAATCCTTTTGATTTATAACTCTTGTGATAAAGCTAAAATTCTACTTGAATTGTAAGCCCTCAATTCTATTTATGGTTTCCCTAGTCATAGTCTCTAAGTAATATTTTGAGACCTTAAATGATTAATGAAAGTTTCCAAAGAATGTAGGAAATTTTTAGAAATTGATTGAACCCAATTGGAGAATAAATAGAAGGGTAAAATAGTAAATGGTCTTAAGTGATTATTAAGTGTGATAAGGGACTAATTTGAAGTAAGTTTTCCTATTACAGGTCAAGTTAGAATTAAGAAAAGCTAAAGGACAAGAACCAAATTAGCAAGGACATGATGGTCATTTAAGAGAAAGTTCCAAGTATAAATATGAGAGGTGTGTCCAACGCTTAGCCATTTTCACGCCACAAAACTGAGAAAGTGAGAGAGTGATTCAGCCAAGCATAGATGAAGGGGAATAAGTTGGTTCAAGTGATTTTCAACTCCCAAATCAAGATTTCAAGTAAAACTAAGTTAGAAGACCAAGTTTAGACAAGAAACAAAGCCAAAAGAGGTGAGTTCCATCAACTTTTGAACTTGTTTGAATGATGTTGTGTTGATGATTTAGTTGAATTTTGATGGGGGTTTTGATATATATCACGAGTTAAGCATTTAAAGACCTAAAGCAAGAGTAGATCATGTGGAGTTATTCAAGACTGCTAACTTTGGGTTTATATAGGAGAAACCCTAAATTTGAGTTGAGATTTGTTTTAAATGAAATGACTTATGGATTAGGTGTTTGATAAAATGCCTAAGTGATTAAACATAAAAAATTTGCATAAAATGAACTTGGTGTGTATAAGTGCATGCAAAGTGATAGTGAGGGGTGTATGATCCCAATGGAATTTAAGTCTTTTAAGCATGATTCCATGTTGTTTACATGCTAGATAAACCTATGAGCATCCTAGAAAACAAATTAGACAACTTGCATTGAAAAGCTTATATGAAGAGTATTAGTAGTTATCATGTAATACCACTTTACCTATGTGTTTAAATGAGTTGTTTGAGTACAACTGAGTGTGTATAACCTAAGGAGAAGAGAATTGATATTAGAAATGAAAAATGCAAAAGTTGCCCTTAAATTAGTATAGAAAAAATGGTGTTTTAGTTAGAAACCATTACCCGATGGCCGTTTTTGAATTAACTTTTGGACCAACCTAAGTGCAAGTTAGGGAGATGAATGGAGCAAGAATGGAGGAAAGAAAATCAATGAGGAGAGCCCTAGCAAGCATTCGGCCAAGGGGGGTCAAAATTGATCAATTTTCGTTTCAAGTTTCAAAAATTTATTTCAGGTATATGGGTGTGTTCCTAGGTGAGAATAAATAAGATTCATGGATAGAAATCAGAATTTTAAAGCTTTGGTTAAGTAGAAACTAAGAAGAGAAGATTTTAGTGAAATTACCCTTTTAATGGGTTAGTTGAGTTAGAAGTAATGTAATGAATTTTGTGAAGTTAAATTTAGCTTATTCTAAGATAGAATGTGATGTGGAGGTGAGGAGAAAGCAAGCGGAGCACAGCAAGGCCATTAAAGCTCCTTATACGAAGCCTTGAATTAGGTGAGTGCTACACTTTATGTTTCTAAAGTGTTTGTAATTACTTTGTAAAGTTTATTTAGTATTTGAAAAGTTTAAAGAAAAGTTTTTATGAGACTTGATGTAAGCCCTCAATTTTCTTTTATGGTTTCCCTAGTAATAGTCCCTAAGTAATATTTTGAGACTTTAAATAATTAAAGAAAGTGTCCAAAAAATGTAGGAAATTTTTAGAAATTGATTGAACCCAATTGAAGAATAAATAGAAGGGTAAAAGGATAAATGGCTTTAAGTGATTATTAAATGTGATAAGGGACCAATTTGAAGTAAGTTTTCCTAATCGGGGTCAAGTTAGAATTAAGCAAAGTTGAGGGACAAGAATCAAATTTTCAAGGACATGATTGTCATTTTGAAAAAGATGGAGTATATATATGGGAAGCTTTCCATACTTGGTCACAAAAATGAAGCAAAAACCATAAGAGACACAGAAAATGTGAAACAAAGAGAAAGAGCAAGGGGTGAGTTTGGCCAAGCATAGATCAAGGGGGAATCAAGTGGTTCAAGCCATTTTTGATTTCCAAACCAAGAGTTCAAGCTACCCTAAGCTAGAGAACCAAGTTTAGACAAGATTTAAGCCAAAAAGGAGGTTAGTTCATCACTTTTGAATCCTTTATAATGATTTTTGTGTTGATGTTTGAGATGAGATTTGATGGGGGTTTTCATTTGTAGTATAAGTTGAACTTTAGGAGACCAAAAGCAAGAGTAAATCATGTGGAACCAATCAAGTTTCATAAGTAGGGTTATGTAGGAGAAACCCTAAGTTTGGTTAAGCTTGATTTGAGATTGTGTTAAATGAAATATGTTGTTTGTTAGGTGTTTGATGAAATGTCTCAAAGATTTAGCATGAGAAAATTGAATGAAATGAACTTGATGTGTATAAGGGCATGAAAGGCTATAGTGAGAGGTGTGTAATGTCAATGAAATTTAAGGGTTTTAAGCATGATTCCATGTTGATTTCATGCCAAATAAACTTATGAAAATGTTAGAAAACAAATTAGACAACATTCACATTATAGCCTAAATAAAGGGCGGTAGTGATTATCAAGTAATACCGCTCCTTCCAGGTGTTTGAATGAATTGAATGAGTATAATTGAGTGTGTATAGAACTAAGTAAAAGAGAATTAAGATTAGAAGTGAAAAATGCAAAAGTTACCCTTAAATTAGTGGCGAAAAAAGAGTATTTTAGCTACAAACCTTCACCCGATGACTGTTTCTTTGTGAATTGACATTTGGACCGATCTAAGTGTGAGTTAGGGAGATGAATGGAGCAAGAATAGATGAAAGAAAATCAATGGGGGAGTGGCTGTAATAGGTTCAGCCAAGGGGGGTCAAAAATAATCATTTTTCGTTTCGAGCTTCAGAAAATTATTTTGTGTATATGGATGTGTTTCTAAGTGAGAATGAGTAAGAATTATGGAAAGAAATCGGAGTTTAAAGCCTTGGTTGAGTTAGAACCAAGAAGAGAAGATTTTAGTAAAATTATTCCTTTAATGGGTTAGTTGAGTTAGAAGCAATGTGTTGAGTTTTGTGAGGTTAAAGTTTGTGTATTCTGAGTGAAAATGTGATGTGTAGGTGAAGAAGAAGTAAGAGGGGCAAGAGAAGACCATTGAAGCTTTATATATCAAATTTGAATTAGGTGAGTGCTACACTTTATTTTGCAAGTGTTTGCAATTTGAATTGTAAATCTTATTGATTGTTTGAAATGTTATAAGAAAATTTCTATGAGAATTGAGCTTGAAAGCTTTAGTTTAAATCTTTTAAAAGATAAACTATTTTGTGCTTTTTGCACTTAGTAAAGCTATTTTGTGCTTGTTGCACTTAAAAGAAATGAGTTTTGGTGCTCGATGCACTTAGAAATAAGTTTTAGTGCTTAATGCACTCAGAAATAAGATTTAGTGCTTTATGCACACAGAAAAGAGATTTGTGCTTATTACACTAGAAAGCTAAAGCAAAAAGAGATTTTCAAAGGCCATGAGTATACCCTCATATTACATTTTAAGTTTTAAACCCGATTGGTATATCCCACATTAGTATGACAAAGTCCTGGGGGGATGCGTCACTAATTTAGGGGGGAAATCGAGTCTGTTGTGTCGCCTCTACTTGTGTGAGATATTATCTTGCGCTATGGTTAGCGATGTAGAATTCTGCACATAGTTGTAAGATGTCTCAGATAGCGTCACGGTTAGTGTTAGTTTAAAATCGCCACGTGATATTGTCACAATGAGCGGCGTTAGTTAGTTGCCATGTGACTAGAGCTTTTAGAGGTACGAATGGTACTTTTAGAAAGCAAAGTTAATAATTGAGATATTGAAAGCAAAGAAATGTGTTTTAGAGTTTTATTACATGTGATGAAATTGTTTAGCATTTTGTATGCTTTTCAATTTATGAGCTTTATATGCATTTTGATGCACATATGAGTTTACAATTCTGTATTTATGCTTTGCATTGAAATGAGATTTAAAGTTGAGAAATTTTCAGAAATAGAAATTTTACCTTCAAAAGGTTTTCATTAGGTACTTTAGAAATAAAGCATTTTAGTTGAAAAAGAATTATCAGCACTCACTAAGCTTTCATAGCTCATAGTTTTCTTGTTTTTATCTTGAAAACCTCCTTAGGTGTTGTCGTGGGTGACTGAGGAGAAAGAGTTCCTTCGGAAGTATAAGTGGATATGACACGACAAAGTTTCTGCACATTTAATATTTTGCATTTTTTGTGACTTTAAAGAAGTTGTTGTAAATATATTTTTAAGTGTAAATGAGTGGTAGATAGTTATTCATGAGATGAAAAGTTTTATGTTGCCTTAAAGAAAGTGTATAAATTTGTAAATGGTTTGAACTATAACTTCATGCTTTTGATTTTGATGAAATATAGTTATGATTTGAAATGTATGTTTGTGGCTAAAGAAGTTGGCTGGTGTTTGAGAACTATTTTGGAAGTGTAAATTTTCTTTTATAGGATTTGACAATGTTAATAATACAGTCGTTATGCTGCTGGATTTTTAGTTTTGAAAAATGATTTCAGTTTTAATTTGAAATGGAATTTTAGTTTAAAAAAAAAAAACAACCCAACTAGTTATAGAAAAGAAAGTTAAGTAAATTAGTTTTAAAAGTGAAAGTTTAAGGGTTCGCTCCGCGAATTTCTCCTAACTTGCCTAGTAGGGTTTAGGGAGAGATCCATTGGGGTGTTAGGCGAGACCTACCAAATAAGAGTTTAGAGAGATCCAGATCGGGTCGTGTCATTCGAGCTTAAAAGCTGTAGTTTATAATTTTTAAAAGTTGAGTTGCTTTGTGCTTTTTGCACTTAGTAAAACTATTTTGTGCCTGTTGCACTTAAAAGAAATGAGTTTTGGTGCTTGAGGCATCCAGAAATGAGTTTTAGTGCTTAATGCACTCAGAAATCAGATTTAGTGCTTTATGCACTCAGAAAAGAGATTTGTGCTTATTGCACTGGAAAGCTAAAGCAAAAAGAGATTTTCAAAGGTCATGAGTATACCTTCAGATTATGTTTAAGATTTAGACCCTAGCCAGTATATCTCACATTAGTATGACAAAGTCCTGGGGGGATGCGTCACTAACTTGGAGGGAAATCGAGTCTGTAGTGTCGCCTCTACTTATGTGGGATATTATTTTATGTTATAGTTAGCGATGTAGAATTCCGCACATAGTCGTGAGATGTCTTAGATAGCGTTATGGTTGGTTTCAATTCAAAATCGTCACGTAACATTGTCACAACAAGCAGCGTTAGTTAGTTTCCGGGTGGTCAGATGCATTTAAGGGTATGAATGGTGCTTTTAGAAAGAAAAATTTGCATTTGAAAGTTAAAAGCAAAGAAAAACATTTTCAGATTTTATTATAAGTGATTTAATTGTTTAGCACTTTGTATGCTTTATGATTCATAAGCTTTATATGAAGTTTTATGAATATATGAGTTTTACAGAATTCTTGTTTATGCTTTGCATTGAAATGAGATTTAAATTTGAGAAAGTTTTAAGAAATAGAAATTTACTTCCTAAATGTTTTTAAGGAGGTATTTTAGAAGCAAACATTTTTAGTTGAAAAAGATTTTAAGCAGTCACTGAGCTTCCAAAGTTCATAGTTTTTTTGTTTTTATTTTAAAAATCTCCTTAGGTGTTGACGTGGGTGACCAGGAAAAGAGAGCTCCTCCGAAAGATTAGGTGGGCATGACACGACAATGCTTCTACATAGACATATTTTGCATATTTTGTATCTCTAAAGAAATCATTTGTAAATATAATATTTTGAGTTGTAAATGAGCGGTAAATATGTATTTATGCGATGAAAGTTTTAGTTCTTTTAAACAATTGTGAAAGTTTGCAAATGGATTGATTTATGACTTTATGCTTTCCATTTTGATGAAATGAGATTGTGATTTAAAATAAATGTTTGTGGCCAAGGAAGTTAGGTTGAGTTTGAGAAACATTTAAAAGTGTAAATTTTCTTTTATAGGTTTTGACAATGTTAATAATGCAGCCGTTATGCTACCCGATTTTTAGTTTTATAAAATGTTTTGGATTAAAAAGTTGAAATGAAATTTTAGTTTTGAAATAAAGCCAACCCAACTATTGTTAAAAAGAGAAGTTGATTAAAGTTGTTTGAAAGCGAAAGTTTTTAAGGGTTCGTTTAGCGAATTCCTCTCAGCCCGCTTAGTAGGGTTTAGGAGGGATCTATTGGGGTGTTAGACGACGCCTATCGGATAAGAGTTTAGAGAGATTGAATTGGATCGCGTCATGAACTAATCTCTATTAATTTTAAATATAGGCAACTTCTTTTATGTCTTTTATCTCGAAAGTTTAGGATAACCATTCATTTATGGTTATTATAAACTTCTTGTCATTTTTCAGTTAATAGAATATCGTCCACATATAAAGATAGTATTATGAACTTATCTTTTACTCATTTAACGTACATAAAATGGTCCTCTTCATTCATTTGAAATCCATAAGTCATGGCCACCTCATGGAAATGAAGGTACCATTGTCTGAAGGATTGTTTCAGGCCATAAATCGATCTCATGAAGCTTATGAACTTTCTACTCTTGGCCTTTTGAAACGAAATTCACTGGTTGTTTCACGTAAATTTTTTCCTCTAATTCTTCATTAAGAAATGCTATCTTTACCATCATCTGAAACGATTCTAGGTCCATGTGTGTGACGATAGTTAACATAAGGCAAATGAAAAAAAAAAAAAAAACCTTACCATAGTAGAGAAGATTTGTTCATAGTTTATACCCTCTTGTTGATTATATCCTTTTGCTACTAACCTTGCTTTATATCTCTCTATTGAGCACTCGATACGGAGAAACCATTTGTTTCCGATGGCTTTTCGACCAGGCAGTAAGTCAACCAAGTCTCAGACATGGTTACTCTTCATTGACTTTATCTCTTCTTACATGGCTTTAATCCAAAAATCTCTAGCAGGTGAGTTAAGAGCCTTATTCACATTACTTGGTTCATTACTATCATGCGAAAAAAGGATAAAAGCTTCCCCTCCAATCTCAAATCGACGACAAGGAATAGCAATATAATTGCTTCTGTGAATTGATTATTTTGAGGGCACTAACTCAGTTAGTCCATTTGCTCCCATTAGGAACAAATTAATGAGTTGTTCCAATAGCTCTATTACCCCAACTAGGGATAGAGCATTCAAACAATTCTTTATCTTTCTCTAGTTGAGTGTTTAGATGTGGAACATCATCCAAATTATTCAACTCGTAAAATTAAATTGTTTTTCAACCTCACCTTTGCTAGGAAATTCATTCTCTAAAAAGTTCACATCTTATGACTTTGAATTAGTAATGATTCTATCTGAGTTTTCTCCTATGAGTACATATCATTCTGAGCGCTCGAAGTATCCAATAAAGATACACTTCTTTCCTTTAACACCCTATTTTTCATATTTATTAGAAATGTCATGCACATATCTTATGTACCTCCAATGTCACATATAAGTAAGGTCAAGTATCTTACTTGTCCATAATTCATTGAATGACAGGCCTTTTCCGTTAGGCGGCCTATCGACAACTTTACAATAATCTTCCAATCGACATCCAATCCGTCTGAAAGATTTCTACAGAGCTAAACCGTTATTTTTCCAAAAAACCCATTTATAAAATTATTTATTAACATTTTACCATTTTATATTTATAAAGATTTTGGGCAGTATAACAGCTATTTTTCTAAATATGCCACTCTGTAATAATTCATAGAAAATTTATACCCTCCTAAAAGTATACTTATTCTCAACTTCTAGGCCTTAGGCCCTCAATTTTCTTAATCTACATGCAACCTCAAACATGCATACAATTTTCGAAAGGTATTTTGAATTAAATTTATAAGTCATGCATAAATAAATTTCAAGCCATTTCAAATATAAAATCAAACAAATTTTCATGTCATTTCAAATAACATTCAAAAGTTTTTACACTAATCTTTATATACCATATTTCAAAATTAAGTAGAACAAATTTCATATTTCAAAACAGCACAATCAGCACGACTTCTCTAATCATGATCCGAAGTTCCTGCTACCGAAGTACCTATACCTGTACCTGTTCCTTGAGAGGTTTTATTTAAAAAAATATAAAATATAGGTGAGCTTCAATAGCCTAGTGAGTGTCGTATGATTTTCCATTAAATCTAAATTCTTTTTTTTTTTTTTTTCGATTAACCTCCCTAAAATCTTTTTAAAACATATTATACATAATCAAATACTATGATTGAAAAATTAGTATCTCTGAAATTCATTATTCATTTAATAACAATAGTAATCAATCGAAATACAATAAAATTTATGTTTTATAAATTAAATTACAAACAATAGGTTGTATGGTTTCTGTTTCTATCAAAACATTTTAATAGTGGTGGCAATGATACTTTTCAAAGAATTTCTGAATAAAATAGGTCAGCCACTAGTGGAATTCTGCATCGCTCGGGCCATCCTAGAATTCTGCATCGTTCAGGCCATCTATCTAGTTTTACGTAGCAGAATTCTACGTCGCTACAGAGCGGAATTCTACATCGCTCGGGTGGAAGCTAGCTAATAATATACCTCGTATGTGCATTGGGCGACTCACAAGACTACACAGATACGGTCCTGCCCGCTATTAATGACAGACTCTCCTGACATGGCCACTGCACGCTTAAGGCACTTAACCCAAACCGGAGATATATAACATACTAGCAGGAGTACTATAAGTTTTCAATTTCATTTCAAATTTCAATTTCCTTTTTCATTAAAACCATATTTCATATAAATCATTTCCATAATCTATACAACAATTTCAATTAAAATTCATTTGATATCAATTTATAACTTGATATATTAAAGCATGAATTTAAAAACAAATCATAGCAAAAACATTTTATAATGACACTCACCTATTTAGCTCATGTTCAGATCCTAATCCGTCTTTTTCGTCTCCACTTTCCCTACACATTTTACATTCTAGTTTCAATAATTTTATAACCAAACCAATTGATACATACACTATTCAAATCATTTACTTTAGTAAGCAATCCCTTTAATTATCCATATACGTCCTTTTTCTTCTAATCCACAAACATATTATTTATTCACCAAACCTTTCTTAACTTTAATTTAAGCCATTCTAACACATATAATTCTTCAAATAAACTTGGAATTTATATCAAAGGCATGAAAAATAATTGAACACTCCTTTTTAACCATGTTGATTGAATGCTTACCACTTACTTTATCTTTGATTTTCATTTTCATTTCACATTAATCCCATCATCTACACATCTCATATGATCAACCAAAACACTTAAATCATTCAAAAACCATCATCTAATACAACTTTTCATCTTAGGCCAAATCTATATCAACACTAGCCAACAATTTCCATTTTCATTCCACACCACTTTTATCATCAATTTAACTTCAATTTAACATCATTTAATCATCCAAACCATCCAAATCGTTCAAATACAACACACTAACATATACACCCCTACCTTGCACCGAATATCACCCACATGCCTATCTCACTTTTAGTTTTTCATTCAAGCTTCAAACTTTGATATTTTAATTTATTTCCATGCATCACAACAACTCATATCCATTCAATTCAATTTAAACCATCAAAACCCTAACTTGATCATATTCTAACAAATACATAGCATCATGTTTCCTTCAATTTCTCAAGCCCAAATTAACATCAAACACTTCACATATCATGGCAAGTAAACTAACCACAATTTCAACTACAAATCATCCTTGAATCCAAAGTTAATTTTTCATTAGCTTACTTGTCAATTTGTCTCCAACCTCTAGCCTTGCTTCCCCACAAGATTGAAGCTCCAAAACTTTAAATCCATGCATAAAAATCTCATTAGAATCATCCAAAACTCACATGACAGCGCATAGTAAATTTTTCACACATTCAAGTCATAAAAACTCAATCCTTACCACTCCAAATCACTTGATTCTTGTTGAAAAACTTCCCTAGCTTGTTTACCACCATTTGGGGGCTTGAAATATGCTGAAAAATGGTTTGAAATGGGTGAAGAATAACTGCTATTCCAGGTTCTGTTTTGTTGGACAAACTACTCTATTTTGGGTTTCTAGTTTGTTTCTGCTTCTGTGACTTTGGTTTTTGGTTTCCAACAGCTTCTCCCCTTTTTATAGTCTCCAATTTGTTCACTAATTGCCCCTCAAGTTTGACATATAATTGCAATGCATGCCATTAGTTTATTTTGACAATTTTGCCCTTTATTTCAATGTATTTCAATACTTTTTGTGTATCCAAAAATTTTCTTGCATATATCTCCAACCAATTGAGTTACTAATGCCATTTCTTTAAAATTTCATCAACCCCGTTTGTATCATACACTTTAATCAACCATCATGCCATTTTTTGAATCCAAAATCAATTTCGTGAACTCAATTTCACATGTGTCCTTATATAATCTCTAGTTAATTCGCTTAATCATACTCTTTGATAAAAATTTCTTTATCACTAATTATCATCATATACTTTAATAAATCATCATATCATTGTTCGGATTTGAATGTATTTTCGATCCATTCGAAAATTTCCATTAGAATCTGATTTACATATCCGAAAAATTAAATCGGTTTCTTTATTCCAATAAATGAGGGCATACTTGTACAATGTATTTACAATACTTGTACTTTACATTTCTTCTATAGTACTAAGGTTAGGAGGGTGTATTACATAGGATATGGAAGATACTGACTAGTAGGGACCTTATTCAGAATGTAAGCAGTTATTAATAGCACATCTCTCCAATAAGATACTAGGTGGTTTACTTGTGCCATCATAGATCTTACCATCTCTAGTAATGTTCAATTCCTTCTTTCCGTTACATAATTTTGTTGCAGAGTCTTAGGAATGGTCAATTGTCTATCAATACCTTTCTTATGATATAATGTCTCAAATTGTTTAGAAAGGTATTCTTGTCATCGGTCAGTCTGTAAGACCTTAACGATTTTATCTAACTGATTCTACACCAAGTTCAGATATAATCTAAAACAATCTAATGCCTTAAATTTATGGGAGATTAGATAGACATGACCAAAATGAGTGTAATTATCCATAAATGTTATAAAATATTAGGCACTATTTCATGCTTTCACATTCATTGGTCTACATAGATCATAATGAATTAATTGCAATGGATTCTCAGCTTAATTCCTTTTCTAAATGGTCTTCTAGTTATTTTTTCTACTAGACAACTTTCATATACAAGCAAACCTATCTTATTGAAGGAACCCAAAAATCCTTCTTTGGTCAATCTATTTATTTGATCTTACTTGATATGACCTAGTCTAGCATGTCAAGTATAAACATCAATATTGGCAACATCAATAGAAATAACTAATGAAAAATAACCATCACATTAATAGTACCATCAAATTCAGTATTTAATACGATGAAACAATCCATCAGATTTCTAGTACCTAAGCATATTGAATTTAGACAAATCCTCAAATAGTTGCTATGAAAAGTTAAACTATATCCTAAACTCATAAGGACAATTACAAAGACTAGATTCGGTTGAATCTTTGGGCATAGAGCCTATCATGGAGATACAACACTTGGCCACCTCACAGAATCACTTTGCAAGTGCCAATTTCTTTCACTTTAACTTTCAAGTTGTTCCTCACGTAGATTCATTTTGTTACTCAGTTGATTTGATAATACTCTACAAATGCTCCTATGTCTCTAACTATATAGTCTGTGACTCCTAAGTCTCTTTCTTCTGCTCAATGCATTCAGCAGTGAAGTGACCCATCTTGCCATAGTTGAAACAGTTCAACTTACTTTTGTCCTTCCTTATGCCACGACGTTTACCTTTCTTGGGTTTTCTAGTCTTACTTTTATTGGATTTGGGATTCTCTTTCCCTTTCTTCCAACTCCTTACACTCAAAGTCTGAACCTTTACGCACATTGGATTCAACCAAATAAAGCTTACCCGAAGCATTGGTTGCCTTTAGGCGCTCATCTTGACAGGACTCAATCCGAATCTTACCGTACTTTTGTCCGAAAGGCCTTGCCTGGCACTCCAACGGATCCCTCCTAACCTTACTTAATGCTCAAAAATACAACATCGTACAACAATTCACACTTAACACTCCAACGGATCCGTCCTAACCTTAAATGTTTTCTCACCAATACTTACATACTTCTATCAAAATGGCATCTAAGAGATAGTCTTAAGTAAATCCATAACTTACTTTATAATCATAATTGGATTTAATCTTAATGCTCAAAAATACAACATCGTACCACAATTCACACTTAACACTTATATCCATTTATATCGATTTAATACATAAAAAGTATTGTCTGATTTCATTCCTTTTGCAACCATACTCCATATCACAAAGCCTTAACAATCACTTATCTCTCATATTATCTTCAAATCATACATATCTAATAAAATTGATCCTTCAGGAATACTTACCCCTTTCATCAACATATTTCTCTTCAGGTGTGGGTGCCTCTGCGGCTATCCTTCTTGTTCTCGAGAGACCAAGACAATGCATGCTTTTATGAAATTTGCAAATGAATGAGTGGTCATGAAATGCATAAAAACAACTTCAAAACTTTTCAAAATCTTTCTTACAAGTTTACAGAACATTAGCTCTGATACCACATTGACAGGACACAATCCGAATCTTACCATACTTTCGTCCGGAGGACCTTGTCTGGCACTCCAACGGATCCCTCCAAACCCTACTTAATGGGGTAAGGGGAACTCACGGAGCGAACTCTTAAATTTTTTCTTACTTATAAAACTAGAATGAATTGGGTTTTTTTTTTTTTTTTTTTTGAAAATTCGACAGCATGACGGCTGTGTTTTTAACTTAACCAAATTAACCTGTAAAGGAAAATACACTTCCATATACTTTCATTTTTCAACCCAACTTTCTCCACAACCATACATTTCAATCATAAATTCATTTCGTAAAAATTAAAAGCATGAAATTATAATTTAAATACTTTGTAACTTATGCAATGATTTAAAACTATGAATTTCATGTCATAAATAAATATGGCCCACTCCTATACCACTTAAAATATATGTATACACATGATTCCTTTCAGATACAAAGTATATAACGTATTTATACAGAAGCACTATCGCTTTATTGCTCACTTACTCTTATGGAGGAGCCCTTCCATCTCGGTCACCCACATCCGTACCTGAGGAGGTTTTAACATAAAACAGAAAATGATGAGCTATAGGAGCTCTGTGAGTACTTAATTTTTTTTTAAAATTAAAATATTTTATTTCTTAAAATTACCTCTTTAAAAATTTTTAAACTTCATTTATCTTAAAATTTCTTATAAGTTCAAAGTGTGCTTAAAACTTCTCATAAATTTTGTGAGTGCAAATCCATAAAACGCATATATGCATATATATATATATATATTTTATAAAGCTTATAAAACCATAAAACTCATAAGAGTATTAAAATACATATAAAACTTATAATGTAGAAAGTAGTTTAAACTCATACATACATAACGTTTCATAAAAACTTAAAAGTTAATAAGCATATAAGAAATTCTTATTTCTTAGGCTTTCTCAAGTTTAAATATTCAACTTCAAAACATACATAAAGATCTTAAAAACTCATGTATACATCAAACTTCATATAGCTCATATCTTAAAATGAAACTTAAACCTTACTTCGATCGCAAAACCTACAAATAAAAATAATAACCCTTAATTGTGTAAAGTCTTATATAAAGCCTTTAAATTGAACAATATCTTGAAACTTAACTATACATAAAAATTCATATAGAACTTATGGTTCACAACGTATATAAAAATTGAAATCTCAATTCAATGCATAGCTTAAAATAGAGTTTCCATAAAACTCATAATTATTCATAAAACTCCATAGAAAACTTATGGATTGTAAAATGCATAAGATGAATTTCCATTTCTTAAAACTTTCTCGAAACTTAAGTTCATTTGCTCGTAAAACATACTTAAAACATATTAAAAATTTTCCTTTATTTTCAATACTTAAAATACTTACTTATTCTTCGAAAAGCATCATTCGTACTCTTTAATGCTTACAACCACGCGATAGCTATAATAACACTAATCGATGTGAGAGTCATGTGGCACTTTTAATAGACACCCAACCGTGACGCTTACTTACTTACAAAGACATCCCGTAGTTATGTGCAGAATGTTACATCGCTAACCATAACATGAGATAATATCCCACAAAAGTAGAGGCGAAACAACAGACTTAATTTCCCCCCAAATTAGTGACGCATCCCCCCAGGACTTGTCATACTAATGTGGGATATACCAACCGGGTCTAAATTTACTTATAGAGGTGGGTATACTTATGGCCTTTGAAAATTCATTTTATTTTCTTACTTAGTGCAAAAGTACAAAAATAACTTATTGGGGTGCAATAAGCACACAATCTTAATTCGAAGTGCATTAAGCACAAAACTCATACTTATAAATGCATAAAGCTTCAAATTCTATTTTCTTAGTGCATAAATCACAAATCATCCTCACTAGGGGTAAAAACCCAAAAATGATTTATCTGGATCATGCGAAAATATTTAAACATAGCAATTGTTTATGAGTCATTTATGAGTCATCATTAAATCTAAAATTTCATTTGGGTTTGCACAATCATATAACATAACCTTAATTGCTAAAAAGACTTAAACTGAAACCTTGTAAATCCTTTTTCCAAATAATTTCATACTTACAACATCATAAAAGCTTAAACTTACAACCAAAACCTCATATAAATAAATTACTCATTTCCATTTAAAGCTTACATAATAGGAAGTTTACTTATAAATTTTCACATAAACCATAAACTTTTGGTAAAACGTAACTATAAAACTTAATCTCATTTCAAACTTAAAATCCATACTTGTAAAACCATAAAACCTAAACTTTTCATACAACATATGAGATATAAACAATATTCATTTCAAATCTTAATTCGGTAAGCATGTTATAAAATGTTTAACCATTCCAAACTAACATAACTTTTGAAAATCAATTTAGCACTCACAATATGATTTCTCTCATAATTTTTGAATTTAATTTCAAACACTAAAAAAAATGGGTGTAGCACTCACCTTAAATTCAAATTTCCTTAAGTGAGCTCCAGTACCCTTCATTGGTTCCGCTTCCTTCCTTTTCACCCACACATCATATATTCGCTTAGAATTTAATAATTTTAGCTTCACAAAGCTTATCACACAACGTATAACTCAATTCAACCATAAATGAACATATTCCCTAAAAAGTGTCTCTACACAGTTTTCACTAAACCGAAGCTTCCTAATTCCGATTTCTTTGCATTAACCTTACTTATATACACCTAGGAGCATTCTCATATGCCTGAAATAATTTTCTGGAGCCCGAAACGAAAAATTAAATTTTTGGTAACCCCTTAGGCCGAGAATTGTTCACAGCCTATTCTAAGGCTATTCTTGACCTCATTTTTGCTTCATTCATCTCCCTAACTCCTATTTAGAACACCCGTAAAATGACTCTGAAAAATTCCAACAAACGAGAGTCCAAACCTAAGAAAAACCTCCTTTTTTTCATCACTTTTTCAATTTCATTTTCACGATTTTCATTCTAAATCTTAATTCTTCTTTTCTTTAATGTCATACATACTCAAACATACTCATTTAATACAGTAAAACATGCACATGAAGTGATATTACACAATACTCATAAATGCCCATTGTGTCCCTCAATTTTTGTGCTAAGTGTTGATATTTATACTTAAATTTTTCATAAATAACCAATGTGTCCCTTAATTAATTAAATTTTGGCCCTTAACTCTTACTTATTCCACCTTGACCCATCTCATGTAAACTTATTTCCATTTGATCCTTACTTCACTTTCTCTTAATCCCACTTTGACCACAAGTAGGAAAACTTATTGATTTTAGTTCCTTGTCATACTAACTATTCACTTAATGCCATTTACAATTCATTCCGAAATAAATTTCAAATTAATTCTATGATCATACATTCATCGAATTGAATTTACAATACTCTAATTAGATCTCTTAGGACTCAATCCATGGCTTCTAAAAATTTCAAACGGAGTTTAGGTCAACAGTATTCACAATCCTATTCAAAAAGGTGTTTTCGTAGGGTAACTTCCAGAATCTTCAGAAACTATCCAAACGGACTCATTTTTACTTCGTTTCAGTTTTATTGGGTCCTACTAATCATTCTAATTATTTTCGATCTTTTAGAGTCCGTCTCAAAATTTCACTATTCATCCAAAGATACTATTTATCCGAAAATATTACTATTCATCCGTGAATTCACTATAAATCATAAAATGAAAGTTTGGGGTCCTACAATTCACCCCAGTTGATTCCAACAAAACCCTAACACGCCAAGCCTAATGATTTCCATATAGTTTATACTTATTTTTAGTGTCATAAAACTCCACTTAAATCACATATAAAAACTCATATCAAAACTTAACCAAACGTTCAACATACACATCATCATAACATCATTGATACAAATTCAAAATCCATAAAACTAACCTTGATTTGGCTTGGATTTTGTTCCAAACTTGTTTTTCTAGCTTAGGTTGGCTTGCTTCTTGATTTGGATGTCAGAATTGGTTTGAAGCAACCTTGATCCTCCTTTCTCTTCTTTGGCCGTCATTTCTCTTCCCGTTTCTCTCTTGTTCGGCTTTTGTGTGTTTGAGAATGAGAGTGGCGTGAAAATGGATCAATTTTTATGCTAAGAATTGATATTTATACTTATCTTTTTCATAAATGACCATTGTGCCTCTTAATTAATTAAATTTTGGCCCTTAACTCGTACTTATTCCACATTAACCCATGTCATGTAAACTTATTTCCAATTGATCCTTACTTCACTTTCTCTTAATCCCACTTTGACCACAAGTGGGAAAACTTATTCATTTTAGTGCCTTATCATACTTACCATTCACTTAATGTCATTTACAATTCATTCCGAAATAAATTCCAAATTAATTCTATGATCACACATTCATCAAATTGACTTTACAATACTCTAATTAGATATCTTAAGACTCAATCCATGGCTTCAAAAAATTTCAAAAGGAGTTTAGGTCAACAGTATTCAGAATCCTGTCCATAAAGGCATTTTCGTCAGGTAACTTTTGGAATCTTCAGAAACTACCTAAACGGACTCATTTTTACTTCGTTTCAGTTTTATTGGGTCCTACTAATCATTCTAATTATTTTCGATCTTTCAGGGTCCGCCTCAAAATTTCACTATTCGTCCAGAGACAGTATTCACCCGAAAATATTATTATTTATCCGTGAAATCACTGTAAATCATAAAATGAAGGTTTGGGGTCCTACAATTCACCTCAGTTGATTCCAACAAAACCCTAACACACCAAGCCTGATGATTTCCATATAGTTTATACTTATGTTTAGTGTCATAAAACTCCGCTTAAGTCACATATAAAAGCTCATATCAAAACTTAACCAAACCTTTAACATACACATCATCATAACATCATTGAAATTCGAAATCCACAAAACTATCATTGATTTGGCTTAGATTTTGTTCCAAACTTGTTTTTCTAGCTTAGGTTGGCTTGCTTCTTGATTTGGATGTAAAAATTAGTTTGAACCAACCTTAATCCTCCTTTCTCTTCTTTGGCCGTGACTTCTCCTCCCTTTTCTCTCTTGTTCAGCTTTTGTGTGTTTGAGAATGAGAGTGGCGTGAAAATGGATCAATTTTTGGGCTAAGTGTTGATATATATACTTATCTTTTTCATAAATGACCATTGTGTCCCTTAATTAATTAAATTTTGGCCCTTAACTCTTACTTATTCCACCTTGACCCATGTCATGTAAACTTATTCCATTTGATCCTTACTTTACTTTCTCTTAATCCCACTTTAACCGCAAGTAGGAAAACTTATTCATTTTAGTCCATTGTCATACTTACTATTCACTTAATGCCATTTACAATTTATTCCGAAATAAATTCAAAATTAATTATATGATCACACATTCATCAAATTGACTTTACAATACTTTAATTAGATCTCTTAGGACTCAATCCATGGCTTCAAAAATTTCAAACGGAGTTTAGGTCAACAGTATTCACAATCCTATCCATAAAGGCGTTTCTGTCGGGTAACTTTTGGAATCTTCAGAAACTACAAAACGGACTAATTTTTACTTCGTTTCAGTTTTATTGGGTCCTAGTAATCATTCTAATTATTTTCGATCTTCAAGGTCCGCCCTAAAATTTTACTATTCATCCAGAGATAGCATTCACACCGAAAATATTACTATTCATCCGTAAATTCACTGTAAATCATAAAATGAATGTTTGGGGTCCTAGAATTCACCCCAGTTGATTCCAATAAAACCCTAACACACCAAGCCTAATGATTTTCATATAGTTTATACTTGTTTTTGGTGTCATAAAACTCCACTTAAATCACATATAAAAACTCATATCAAAACTTAACAAAACGTTCAACATAGACATCTTCATAACATCATTGAAACAAATACAAAATCCATAAAACTAACCTTGATTTGGCTTAGATTTTGTTCTAAACTTGTTTTTCTAGCATAGATTGGCTTGCTTCTTGATTTGGATGCTGAAAATTGGTTTGAACCAACCTTGATCCTCTTTTCTCTCCTTTGGCCATGACTTCTCCTCCCTTTTCTCTCTTGTTCGGCTTTTGTGTGTCTGAGAATGAGAGTGGCGTGAAAATGGATCAATTTTTGTGCTAAGTGTCGATATATATACTTATTTTTTTCATAAATGACCATTATGTCCTTTAATTAATTAAATTTTAGCCCTAAACTCTTACTTATTCCACCTTGACCCATGTCATGTAAACTTATTTCGATTTGATCCTTACTTCACTTTCTCTTAATCCCACTTTAACCAGAAGTAGGAAACTTATTCATTTTCATCCCTTGTCATACTTACTATTCACTTAATGCTATTTACAATTCATTCCGAAATAAATTCCAAATTAATTCTATGATCACACATTCATCAAATTGACTTTACAATACTCTAATTAGATCTCTTAGTACTCAATCCATGGCTTCGAAAAATTTCAAACGGAGTCTAGGTCAACAGTATTCACAATCCTGTCCATAAAGGCGTTTTTGTTGGGTAACTTTCGGAATCTTCAGAAACTACCGAAACGGACTCATTTTTACTTCGTTTCAGTTTTATTGGGTCCTACTAATCATTGTAATTATTTTCGATCTTCAAGGTCCGCCCTAAAATTTTACTATTCATCCAGAGGCAGTATTCACCCGAAAATATTACTGTTCATCCGTAAATTCACAGTAAATCATAAACTGAAAGTTTGGGGTCCTAGAATTCACCCCAGTTGATTCCAACAAAACCCTAACACATCAAGCCTAATGATTTTCATACAGTTTATACTTATTTTTGGTGTCATAAAACTCCACTTAAATCACATATAAAAACTCATATCAAAACTTAACCAAACCTTAAACATACACATCATCATAACATCATTGAAACAAATTCTAAATTCATAAAACTAACGTTGATTTGGCTTGGATTTTGTTCCAAACCTATTTTGCTAGCTTAGGTTGGCTTGCTTCTTGATTTGGATGGAAAAATTAGTTTGAACCAACCTTGATCCTCCGTTCTCTTCTTTGGCCGTGACTTCTCCTCCCTTTTCTCTCTTGTTCGGCTTTTGTGTGTTTGAGAATGAGAGTGGCGTGAAAATGGATCAATTTTTGTGATAAGCGTTGATATATATACTTATCTTTTCTATAAATGACCATTGTGTCCCTCAATTAATTAAATTTTGGCCCTTAACTCTTACTTATTCCACCTTGACCCATGTCATGCAAACATATTTCCATTTGATCCTTACTTCACTTTCTCTTAATCCCACTTTAACTACAAGTAGGAAAACTTATTCATTTTAGTCCCTTGTCATACTTGCTATTCACTTAATGCCATTTACAATTCATTCCGAAATAAATTCTAAATTAACTCTATGATCACACATTCATCAAATTGACTTAACAATACTCTAATTAGATCTCTTAGGACTCAATCCATGGCTTCAAAAAATTTCAAATGGAGTTTAGGTCAACAGTATTCACAATCTTGTCCATAAAGGCGTTTGCGTCTGGTAACTTTCGAAATCTTCAGAAACTACCGAAACTGGACTCATTTTTACTTCGTTTCAGTTTTATTGGGTCATACTAATCATTCTAATTATTTTCGATCTTCAAGGTCCGTCCTAAAATTTTACTATTCATCCAAAGGCAGTATTCATCCGAAAATATTACTGTTCATCCGTAAATTCACAGTAAATCATAAATGAAAGTTTAGGGTCCTATAATTCACCCCAGTTGACTCCAACAAAACCCTAACACACCAAGCCTAATGATTTTCATATAGTTTATACTTATTTTTGGTGTCATAAAACTCTACTCAAATCACATATAAAAACTCCTATCAAAACTTAACCAAACCTTTAACATACACATCATCATAACATCATTGAAATTCGAAATCCATAAAACTAACCTTGATTTGACCTAGATTTTGTTCCAAACTTGTTTTTCTAAGCTTAGGTTGGCTTGCTTCTTGATTTGAATGTAAAAATTAGTTTGAACCAATCTGGATCCTCATTTCTCTTCTTTGGCCCTTAACTCTTACTTATTCCACCTTGACCCATGTCATGTAAACTTATTTCCATTTGATCCTTACTTCACTTTCTCTTAATCCCACCTTAACCAGAAGTAGGAAAACTTATTCATTTTAGTCGCTGGTCATACTTACTAGTTCTCTTAATGCTATTTACAATTCATTCCGAAATAAATTCCAAATTAATTCTATGATCACACATTCATCAAATTGACTTTACCATACTCTAATTAGATCTCTTAGTACTCAATCCATGGCTTCGAAAAATTTCAAACGGAGCCTAGGTTAATAGTATTCACAATCCTGTCCATAAAGGCGTTTTTGTCGGGTAACTTTAGGAAACTTCAGAAACTACCGAAATGGACTCATTTTTACTTCGTTTCAGTTTTATTGGGTCCTACTAATTGTTTTTATTATTTTCAATCTTCAAGGTCCGCCCTAAAATTTTACAATTCATCCAGAGGCAGTATTCACCCGAAAATATTACAATTCATCTGTAAATTCACAGTAAATCATAAACTGAAAGTTTGGGGTCCTAGCAATTCACCCCAGTTGATTCCAACAAAACCCTAACACACCAAGCCTAATGATTTTCATATAGTTTATACTTATTTTTGGTGTCATAAAACTCCACTTAAATCACATATAAAAACTCATATCAAAACTTAACCAAACCTTCAACATACACATCATCATAACATCATTGAAACAAATTCGAAATTGATAAAACTAACGTTGATTTGGCTTGGATTTTGTTCCAAACTTGTTTTTCTAGCTTAGGTTGGCTTGCTTCTTGATTTGGATGTCAGAATTGGTTTGAAGCAACCCTGATCCTCCTTTCTCTTCTTTGGCCGTCATTTCTCTTCCCGTTTCTCTCTTGTTCGGCTTTTGTGTGTTTGAGAATGAGAGTGGCATGAAAATGGATCAATTTTTGTGCTAAGCGTTGATATATATACTTATCATTTCTATAAATGACCATTGTGTCCCTTAATTAATTAAATTTTGGCCCTTAACTCTTACTTATTCCACCTAGACCCATGTCATGTAAACTTATTTCGATTTGATCCTTACTTCACTTTCTCTTAATCCCACTTTAACCACAAGTAGGAAAACTTATTCATTTTAGTCCCTTGTCCTACTTACTATTCACTTAATGCTATTTACAATTCATTCCGAAATAAATTCCAAATTAATTCTATGATCACACATTCATCAAATTGACTTTACCATACTCTAATTAGATCTCTTAGTACTCAATCCATGGACTTCGAAAAATTTCAAACGGAGTCTAGGTCAACAGTATTCACTATCCTGTCCATAAAGGCGTTTTTGTCGGGTAACTTTCAGAATCTTCAGAAACTACCGAAACGGACTCATTTTTACTTCGTGTCAGTTTTATTGGGTCCTACTAATCGTTCTAATTATTTTCGATCTTCAAGGTCCGCCCTAAAATTTTACTATTCGTCCAGAGGCAGTATTCACCCGAAAATATTACTGTTCATCCGTAAATTTACAGTAAATCATAAATTGAAAGTTTGGGGTCCTACAATTCACCCCAGTTGATTCCAACAAAACCCTAACACACCAAGCCTAATGATTTTCATATAGTTTATACTTATTTTTGGTGTCATAAAACTCCACTTAAATCACATATAAAAACTCATATCAAAACTTAACCAAACCTTCAACATACACATCATCATAACATCATTGAAACAAATTCGAAATTGATAAAACTAACGTTGATTTGGCTTGGATTTTGTTCCAAACTTGTTTTTCTAGCTTAGGTTGGCTTATTTCTTGATTTGGATGTCAGAATTGGTTTGAAGCAACCTTGATCCTCCTTTCTCTTCTTTGGCCGTCATTTCTCTTCCCGTTTCTCTCTTGTTCGGCTTTTGTGTGTTTGAGAATGAGAGTGGCGTGAAAATGGATCAATTTTTGTGCTAAGTGTCGATATATATACTTATTTTTTTCATAAATGACCATTATGTCCCTTAATTAATTAAATTTTAGCCCTTAACTCTTACTTATTCCACCTTGACCCATGTCATATAAACTTATTTCGATTTGATCCTTACTTCACTTTCTCTTAATCTCACTTTAACCAGAAGTAGGAAACTTATTCATTTTAGTCCCTTGTTACACTTACTATTCACTTAATGCTATTTACAATTCATTCCGAAATAAATTCCAAATTAATTCTATGATCACACATTCATCAAATTGACTTTACAATATTCTAATTAGATCTCTTAGTACTCAATCCATGGCTTTGAAAAATTTCAAACGGAGTCTAGGTCAACAGTATTCACAATCCTGTTCATAAATACGTTTTTGTCAGGGTAACTTTGGAATCTTCGGAAACTACCGAAATGGACTCATTTTTACTTCGTTTCAGTTTTTCTTTTTTTTTTTTTTTGAAGAGAACTTCGTTTCAGTTTTATTGGGTCCTACTAATCTTTCTAATTATTTTCGATCTTCAAGGTTCGCCCTAAAATTTTACTATTCATCCAGAGGCAGAATTCACCCGAAATATTACTGTTCATCCGTAAATTCACAGTAAATCATAAACTGAAAATTTGGGGTTCTAGAATTCACCCCAATTGATTCCAACAAAACCCTAACACATCAAACCTAATGATTTTCAGATAGTTTATACTTATTTTTGGTGTCATAAAACTCCACTTAAATCACATATAAAAACCCATATCAAAACTTAACCAAACCTTCAACATACACATCATCATAACATCATTGAAACAAATTCGAAATTGATAAAACTAACGTTGATTTGGCTTGGATTTTGTTCCAAACTTGTTTTTCTAGCTTAGGTTGGCTTGCTTCTTGATTTGGATGTCAGAATTGGTTTGAAGCAACCTTGATCCTCCTTTCGCTTCTTTGGCCGTCATTTCTCTTCCTGTTTCTCTCTTTTTCGGCTTTTGTGTGTTTGAGAATGAGAGTGGCGTGAAAATGGATCAATTTTTGTGCTAAGCGTTGATATATATACTTATCATTTCTATAAATGACCATTGTGTCCCTTAGATAATTAAATTTTGGCCCTTAACTCTTACTTATTCCACCTTGACCCATGTCATGTAAACTTATTTCCATTTGATCCTTACTTCACTTTCTCTTAGTCCCACTTTAACTACAAGTAGGAAAACTTATTCATTTTAGTCCCTTGTCATACTAACTATTCACTTAATGCCATTTACAATTCATTCCGAAATAAATTCCAAATTAATTCTATGATCACACATTCATCAAATTTACAATACTCTAATTAGATCTCTTAGGACTCAATCCATGACTTTCGAAAAATTTCAATGGAGTTTAGGTCAACAGTATTCACAATCCTGTCCATAAAGGCGTTTTCGTCTGGTAACTTTCGAAATCTTCAGAAACTACCGAAATGGACTCATTTTTACTTCGTTTCAGTTTTATTGGGTCCTACTAACCATTCTAATTATTTTCGATCTTCAAGGTCCGCCCTAAAATTTTACTATTCATCCAAAGGCAGTATTCATCCGAAAATATTACTGTTCATCCGTAAATTCACAGTAAATCATAAAATGAAAGTTTGGGGTCCTACAATTCACCACAGTTGATTCCAACAAAACCCTAACACACCAAGTCTAATGATTTTCACATAGTTTATAGTTATTTTTTGTGTCATAAAACTCCACTCAAATCATATATAAACACTCTTATCAAAACTTAACCAAACCTTTAACATACACATCATCATAACATCATTGAAATTCGAAATCCATAAAACTAATCTTGATTTGGCCTAGATTTTATTCCAAACTTGTTTTTCTAGCTTAGGTTGGCTTGCCTTCTTGATTTGGATGTAAAAATTAGTTTGAACCAACCTTGATCCTCATTTCTCTTCTTTGGCCGTGACTTCTCCTCTCTTTTCCCTCTTGTTCGGCTTTTGTGTGTCTGAGAATGAGAGTGGCGTGAAAATGGATCAATTTTTGTGCGAAGTGTTGATATATATACTTATCTTTTTCATAAATGACCATTATGTCCCTTAATTAATTAAATTTTGGCCCTTAACTCTTACTTGTTCCACCTTGACCCATGTCATGTAAACTTATTTCCATTTGATCCTTACTTCACTTTCTCTTAATCCCACTTTAACCACAAGTAGGAAAACTTATTCATTTTAGTCCCTTGTCGTACTTACTATTCATTTAATGCTATTTACAATTCATTCCGAAATAAATTCCAAATTAATTCTATGATCACACATTCATCAAATTGACTTTACAATACTCTAATTAGATCTCTTAGTACTCAATCCATGGCTTCGAAAAATTTCATACGGAGTCTAGGTCAACAGTATTCACAATCCTGTCCATAAAGGCGTTTTTGTCGGGTAACTTTCGGAATCTTCACAAACTACCGAAACGGACTCATTTTTACTTCGTTTCAGTTTTATTGGGTCCTACTAATCTTTCTAATTATTTTCGGTCTTCAAGGTCTGCCCTAAAAATTTACTATTCATCCAGAGACAGTATTCATCCAAAAATATTATTGTTCATTCGTAAATTCACAGTAAATCATAAACTGAAAGTTTGGGTTCCTAAAATTCACCCCAGTTGATTCCAACAAAACCCTAACACATCAAGCCTAATGATTTTCATATAGCTTATACTTATTTTTGGTGTCATAAAACTCCACTTAAATCACATATAAAAGCTCATATCAAAACTTAACCAAACCTTCAACATACACATCATCATAACATCATTGAAAGAAATTCGAAATTCATAAAACTAACGTTGATTTGGCTTGGATTTTGCTCCAAACTTGTTTTTCTAGCTTAGGTTGGCTTGCTTCTTGATTTGGATGGAAAAATTAGTTTGAAGCAACCTTGATCCTCCGTTCTCTTCTTTGGCTGTGACTTCTCCTCCCTTTTCTCTCTTGTTCGGCTTTTGTGTGTTTGAGAATGAGAGTGGCGTGAAAATGAATCAATTTTTGTGCGAAGTGTTGATATATATACTTATCTTTTTCATAAATGACCACCGTGTGCCTTAATTAATTAAATTTTGGCCCTTAACTCTTACTTATTGCACCTTGACCCATGTCATGTAAACTTATTTTCATTTGATCCTTACTTCACCTTCTCTTAATCCCACTTTAACCACAAGTAGGAAAACTTATTCATTTTAGTCCCTTGTCATACTTACTATTCACTTAATGCCATTTACAATTCATTCCGAAATAAATTCCAAATTAATTCTATGATCACACATTCATCAAATTGACTTTACAATACTCTAATTAGATCTCTTAGTACTCAATCCATGGCTTCGAAAAATTTCAAACGGAGTTTAGGTCAACAGTATTCACAATCCTGTCCATAAAGGCGTTTTCATCGGGTAACTTTCGGAATCTTTAGAAACTACCCAATCGGACTCATTTTTACTTCGTTTCAGTTTTATTGGGTCCTACTAATCATTCTAATTATTTTCGATCTTCAGGGTCCGCCCTCAAAATTTACTATTCATCCAGAGACAGTATTCACCCGAAAATATTATTATTCATCCGTAAATCACTGTAAATCATAAAATGAAAGTTTGGGGTCCTACAATTCACCCTCAGTTGATTCCAACAAAACCCTAACACACCAAGCCTAATGATTTCCTATATAGTTTATACCTATTTTTGGTGTCATAAAACTCCACTTAAATCACATATAAAACTCATATCAAAACTTAACCAAACCTTCAACATACGCATCATCATAACATCATTGAACAAATTCAAAATCCATAAAACTAACTTGATTTGGCTTGGATTTTGTTCCAAACTTGTTTTTCTAGCTTAGGTTGGCTTGCTTCTTGATTTGGATGTGAAAATTGTTTGAACCAACCTTGATCCTCCTTTCTCTTCTTTGGCCGTGACTTCTCCTCCCTTTTCTCTCTTGTTCGGCTTTCGTGTGTTTGAGAATGAGAGTGGCGTGAAAATGGATCAATTTTTGGACTAAGTGTTGATATATATACTTATCTTTTTCATAAATGACTATTGTGTCCCTTAATTAATTAAATTTTGGCCCTTAACTCTTACTTATTCCACCTTGACCCATGTCATGTAAACTTATTCCATTTGATCCTTACTTTACTTTCTCTTAATCCCACTTTAACCGCAAGTAGGAAAACTTATTCATTTTAGTCCCTTCTCATACTTAATATTCACTTAATGCCATTTACAATTCATTCCGAAATAAATTCCAAATTAATTCTATGATCACACATTCATCAAATTGACTTTACAATACTGTAATTAGATCTCTTAGGACTCAATCCAGGGCTTCAAAAATTTCAAACGGAGTTTAGGTCAACAGTATTCACAATCCTGTCCATAAAGGCGTTTTCGTCGGGTAACTTTCGGAATCTTCAGAAACTACCGAAACGAACTCATTTTTACTTCGTTTTAGTTTTATTGGGTCCTACTAATCATTCTAATTATTTTCGATCTTCAAGGTCCGCCCTAAAATTTTACTATTCATCCAGAGACAATAGTCACCCAAAAATATTATTGTTCATCCGTAAATTCACTGTAAATTATAAAATGAAAGTTTGGGGTCCTAGAATTCACCCCAGTTGATTCCAACAAAACCCTAACACACCAAGCCTAATGATTTTCATATGGTTTATACTTATTTTTGGTGCCATAAAACTTCACTTAAATCACATATAAAAACTCATATCAAAACTTAACCAAACGTTCAACATACCCATCATCATAACATCATTGAAACAAATTCAGAATCCATAAAACTAACCTTGATTTGGCTTAGATTTTTTTTTCAAACAAGTTTTTCTAACATAGATTGGCTTGCTTCTTGATTTGGATGTGAAAATTGGTTTGAACCAACCTTGATCCTCCTTTCTCTTCTTTGACCGTGACTTCTCCTCCCTTTTCTCTCTTAGTTCGGCTTTTGTGTGTCTGAGAATGAGAGTGGTGTGAAAATGGATCAATTTTTGTGGCT
>CM037999.1:14814323-15185785 GCA_021234005.1 Nephelium lappaceum
TTTTATACTTATCTTTTTCATAAATGACCATTGTGTCCCTTAATTAATTAAATTTTGGCTCTTAACTCTTATTTATTCCACCTTGACCCATGTCATGCAAACTTATTTCCATTTGATCCTTACTTCACTTTCTCTTAATCCCACTTTGACCACAAGTAGGAAAATTTATTCATTTTAGTCCATTGTCATACTTACTATTCACTTAATGTCATTTACAATTCATTCCGAAATAAATTCCAAATTATTTCCATGATCACACATTTATCAAATTGACTTTACAATACTCTAATTAGATCTTTTATGGCTCAATCCATGGCTTCGAAAAATTTTAAACGAAGTTTAGGTCAACAGTATTCACAATGCTGTCCATAAAAGCGTTTTCGTCGAGTAACTTTCGGAATCTTCAGAAACTGCAGAAACAGACTCATTTTTACTTTGTTTCAGTTTTATTGGGTCCTACTAATCATTTTAATTATTTTCGATCTATGGGGTCCGCCTTAAAATTTCACTATTCATCCAGAGACAGTATTCACCCGAAAATGTTATTGTTCATCTTTAAATTCACTGTAAATCTTAAAATGAAAGTTTAGGATCCTAGAATTCACCCTAGTTGATTCCAACGAAACCCTAACACACCAAGCCTAATGATTTCCATATAGTTTATACTTATTTTTGGTGTCATAAAACTCCATTTAAATCACATATAAAAACTCATATCAAAACTTAACCAAACCTTCAACATACCCATCACCATAACATCATTGAAGCAAATTCAAAATCCATAAAACTAACCATGATTTGGCTTGGATTTTCTTCCCAACTTGTTTTTCTAGTTTAGGTTGGCTTGCTGCTTGATTTGGATGTGAAAATTGGTTTGAACCAACCTTGATCCTCCTTTCTCTTCTTTGGCCATGACTTCTCCTCCCTTTTCTCTCTTGTTCGGCTTTTGTGTGTTTGAGAATGCAAGTGGCGTGAAAATGGATCAATTTTTGTGGTAAGTGTTGATATTTATACTTATATTTTTCATAAATGACCATTGTGTCCCTTAATTAATTAAATTTTGGCCCTCAACTCTTACTTATTCCACCTTGACCCATGTCATGTAAACTTATTTCCATTTGATCCTTACTTCACTTTCTCTTAATCCCACTTTGACCACAAGTAGGAAAACTTATTCATTTTAGTCCCTTGTCATACTTACTATTCACTTAATGCCATTTAAAATTCATTCCGAAATAAATTCCAAATTAATTCTACGATCACACATTTATCAATTGACTTTACAATACTCTAATTAGATCTCTTAGCACTCAATCCATGGCTTCGAAAAATTTCAAACGGAGTTTAGGTCAACAGTATTCACAATGCTGTCTATAAAGGCGTTTTTCGTAAGGTAACTTTCGGAATCTTTAGAAACTGCCCAAACACACTCATTTTTTCTTCGTTTCAGTTTTATTGGGTCCTAATATTCATTCTATTTATTTTCGATCTTTCAAGGTCCGCCTCAAAATTTCACAATTCATCCAGAGACAGTATTGGCCAGAAAATATTACTATTCATCTGTAAATTCACTATAAATCATAAAATAAAAGTTTGGGGTGCTAGAATTCACCCCAATTGATTCCAACAAAACCCTAACACACCAAGCCTAATGACTTCTATATAGTTTATACCTATTTTTGGTGTCATAAAACTCCACTTAAATCACATATAAAAATTCATATCAAAACTTAATCAAACCATCAACATACGCATCATCATAACATCATTGAAACAAATTCAAAATCCATAAAACTAACCTTGATTTGGCTAGAATTTTGTTCCAAACTTGTTTTTCTAGCTTAGGTTGGCTTGCTTCTTGATTTGGATGTTAAAATTGGTTTGAACCAACCTTGATCCTCCTTTCTCTTCTTTGGCCGTGACTTCTCCTCCCTTTTCTCTCTTGTTCGGCTTTTGTGTGTTTGAGAATCAGAGTGGCATAATAATGGATCAATTTTTGTGCGAAGTGTTGATATATATACTTATCTTTTTCATAAATGACCACTGTGTCCTTTAATTAATTAAATTTTGGCACTTAACTCTTACTTATTCCACCTTCATCCATCTCATGTAAACTTATTTCCATTTGGTCCTTACTTCACCTTCTCTTAATCCCACTTTGACCACAAGTAGGAAAACTTATTCATTTTAGTCCCTTGTCATACTTACTATTTACTTAATGTCATTTACAATTCATTCCGAAATAAATTCCAAATTAATTCTATGATCACACATTCATCAAATTAACTTTACAATACTCTAATTAGATCTCTTATGACTCAATCCATGGCTTCGAAAAATTTCAAACGGAGTTTAGGTCAACAGTATTCACAATCCTGTCCATAAAGGCGTTTTCGTCGAGTAACTTTCGGAATCTTCAGAAAACTACCCAAACGGACTCATTTTTACTTCGTTTCAGTTTTATTGGGTCCTACTAATCATTCTAATTGTTTTCGATCTTTGGGGTCCACCTTAAAATTTTACTATTCATCCAGAGATAGTATTTACCGGAAAATATTACTGTTCTTCCATAAATTCACTATAAATCATAAAATGAAAGTTTGGGGTCCTAGAATTCACATAGTTGATTCCAACCAAACCCTAACACACCAAGCCTAATGATTTCCATATAGTTTATACATATTTTTGGTGTCATAAAACTCCACTTAAATCACATATAAAAACTCATATCAAAACTTAACCAAACCTTCAACATGCACATCATCATAACATCATTGAAACAAATTCAAAATCCATAAAACTAACCTTGATTTGGCTTGGATTTTTTTCCAAACTTGTTTTTCTACCTTAGGTCGGCTTGCTTCTTGATTTGGATGTGAAAATTGGTTTGAACCAACCTTGATCCTTCTTTCTCTTCTTTGGTCGTGACTTCTCCTCCCTTTTCTCTCTTGTTAGGCTTTTGTGTGTTTGAGAATGAGAGTGGCGTGAAAATGGATCAATTTTTGTGCTAAGTGTTGATATTTATACTTATCTTTTTCATAAATGACCATTGTGTCCCTTAATTAATTAAATTTTGGCCCTTAACTCTTACTTATTTCACCTTGACCCATGACATGTAAACTTATTTCCATTTGATCCTTACTTCACTTTCTCTTAATCCCACTTTGACCACAAGTAGGAAAACTTGTTCATTTTAGTCCCTTGTCATATTTACTATTCACTTAATGCCTTTTACAATTTATTCGAAATAAATTCCAAATTAATTATATGATCACACATTCATCAAATTGACTTTACAATACTCTAATTAGATTCTTAGGACTCAATTCATGGCTTCGAAAAATTTCAAACAGAGTTTAGGTCAACAATATTCCTAATCCTGTCCATAAAGGCGTTTTCGTCGGGTGACTTTCGGAATCTTTAGAAACTATCCAAACGGACTCATTTTTAATTCGTTTAAGTTTTATTGGGTGCTACTAATCATTATAATTATTTTCGATATTTCAGGGTCCGTCTCAAAATTTCAGTATTCATCCAGAGATACTATTCACCTGAAAATATTACTATTCATCTATAAATTCACTGTAAATTATAAAATGAAAGTTTGGGGTCCTACAATTCACTGCCACCCCCCCTTTATTAAAATTTCATCCTCGAAATTTAGATCACATACCTATCTCAAATAGATAGGGGTGTTGGGACACATATCTACTTCTCATGCTCTCATCATCTCTTAACTTAACATCCATAGATCTTAATCTTACTAACATAAGCAATACTTTGCCTTTCATTCGATCTTACTGCATAATCATACACCCTAAACCTTGTCTGGAGGTATCACCATAAACCATAAATCTACAATTCCATGATGGAAATGTCATCACAGGCACCGAGGTAGATTTCTTCTTCAACTTATCAAAATTGCACTGGCACACATCTACCCATACAAATTCCTCTTCTTTCCTTATTAACTTCTACTTTTTGGGAGCTTACCGATTTTCCATCTGCTGACTCTGTATGACCCAGAAATGCTACCTTACTTAGCCAAATTTGGCACTTACTTAATTTACATAAAATCGGTGCTCTCGTAATGTCTGTAATACATTCCTAAGGTGTTAAGCATAATTCTCTCGGTTACTTGAATATCCATATATGATCCATAAAGATAATAGCAATCATACCTAAGTAAGGCCTGAAAACTTTGCTTATCAATTCCATAAAACAGATAGGACATTCATCAATCCGAACGACATCACTTAGAAACTTATCATACCCTTAGCAAAGTCTGAAGGCCATCTTAAAAACATCTTCCTTACGCATCCTTAAGTAATAGTACCCTAACACGTCTTTCTTAACATCACCTAAGATTATATCTGGTTTCCCTGGTCTATTTAACTTCACTTCCGTCCTTTAACAAGTCAACGTAATTTAGACAGCCAATTCATACCTAATGAAACATCAAAATCATACATACATCTGATAGCATTAGGTCTGTCTTAAACTCTTGACCTGCTATATTCACTTTGCTACACATATAAACTTGATTCGCTATAAGCAAATCATCCATAAGAAACGATACTAAAATGCCGCAATTGGGGGTTCCTTCTCTACAACAGTCATCCTCATATCATTTTAAATAATCATACTTAATAAATATTTCAGGTGATAATCATTTTCCTATTATCACTTCTAATAATCGTCAAAACTTAATAAATCGATTTGCATATACTTATACTTCATATAAAGGTTAAATATTAAATTACCATCCATCAATAGACAGTTCATACTTCCTTATTATCCTTCTCGTCCATAATCTTGAGATTAATAGCTCTTTTAAGTATCATATACCGTAACAACAATGTAGTATCGTATTCTTATAAATTTCCTTCATTTACCTCAACCTTAATATCTACTATTTCATAACTTCAAATTCAATTTAAAGGTCACGCATCACGCTTCCGCTGCGCAACTCTACTAACCAACAATAATATCTTACTTTGGATCACTTAGATCACCATAGATAATTATTGTCATATCACTTCTCTTTTCCTTTCTTACCTTTGCTTGGTCAACCACTTTTTCTTACCAATCATACATCAATTTATTAATCAAAGTAACTTACAAGGGGTCTAAAGTAATATTCATTTCCTTACTTAAAAATTGATGCACCAACATCAACATAATTGAAAATCTTATCAAATTCATCACCAATACTTACATACTTCCATCAAAATGGCATCTAAGGACATAGTCTTAAGTAAATCCATAACTTCCTTCATAATCATAATTGGATTCAATCTTAATGCTTGAAAATACAACATCGTACCACAATTCACACTTAACACTTATATCCATTTATATTGATTTATTACATAAAAAGTACCATCTGATTTCATTCCTTTTGCAACCATACTCCGTAGCACAAAGCCTTAATAATCACTTATCTCTCATATTATCTCAAAATCATACATATCTAAAAAAATTGATCCTTCAGAAATACTTACCCTTTCATCAACATACTCCTCTTCAGTTGTGGGTGCCTCTATGGCTATCCTCCTCGTCCTTGGGCGACCACGACAATGCATGCTTTTATGAAATTTACAAATGAATGATGGTCATGAAATGCATAAAAACAACTTCAAAACTTTCCAAAATCTTTCTTAAAAGTTTATAGAACCTTAGCTCTGATACCACATTGACAGGACCCTAATCCGAATCTTACCGTACTTTTGTCCGGAGGGCTCTGCCTGACACTCCAACGGATCCTTCCTAACCCTACTTAATGGGCTAAGGGGAACTCGCGGAGCAAACCCTTAAATTTTTTCTTACTTATAAAACTAAAATGGGTTGGGTTTTTTTTTTTTTTTTTTGAAAATTCGATAACATGACGGCTACATTTTAATTTAACCAAATTAACCTGCAAAGGAAAATACACTTCCATATACTTTCATTTTCCAACCCAACTTCCTCCACAACCATACATTTCAATCATAAATTCATTTCGTAAAAATTAAAAGCATGAAATCATAATTTAAATACTTTGTAACTTATGCAATGATTTAAAACTATGAATTTCATGTCATAAATAAATATAGACCACTCCTATACCACTTAAAATATATGTATACACATGATTCCTTTCAGATACAAAGTATATAACGTATTTATACAGAAGCACTGTCTCGTCATTGCCCATTTACTCTTCTAGAGGAGTTCTTCCATCTCAGTCACTCACATCCGTACCTGAGGAGGTTTAACATAAAACAGAAAATGATGAGTTATGGGAGCTCTGTGAGTGCTTAATTTCTTTTTAACTTAAACTATTTTATTTCTTAAAAATACCTCCTTAAAACTTTTTAAACTTCATTTATCTTTCTTAAAATTTCTTATAAGTTCAAAGCGTACTTAAAACTTCTCATAAATTTTGTGAGTGCAAATCCATAAAACGCATATATGCAATTTTTTATTTTTAATTTTTATAAAGCTTATAAAACCATAAAACTCATAAGAGTATTAAAATAAATATAAAACTTATAATGTATAAAGTAATTTAAACTCATACATACATAACGTTTCATAAAACTTAAAAGTTAATAAGCATATAAGAAATTCTTATTTCTTAGGCTTTCTCAAGTTTAAATATTCAACTTCAAAACATACATAAAGATCTTAAAAACTCATGTATACATCAAACTTCATATAGCTCATATCTTAAAGTGAAACTTAAACCTTACTTCGATCGCAAAACCTACAAATAAAAATAATAACCCTTAATTTTGTAAAGTCTTATATAAAACTTTTAAATTGAACAATATCTTGAAACTTAACTATACATAAAAATTCATATAAAACTTATGGTTCACAACGTATATAAAAATTGAAATCTCAATTCTATGCATACTTAAAATAGAATTTCCATAAAACTCATAATTATTCATAAAACTCCGTAGAAAACTTATGGATTGTAAAATGCATAAGATGAATTTCCATTTCTTAAATTTTTCTCAAAACTTAAGTTCATTTGATCATAAAACATACTTAAAACGTATTAAACATTTTCCTTTATTTTCAATACTTAAAATACTTACTTATTCTTCGAAAAGCACCATTCGTACCTCATAATGCTTACAACCACGCGATAGCTATAATAACACTAATCGACGTGGAGTCACATGGTGCTTTTAATAGACACAAACCGTGACACTTACTTACTTACAAAGACATCCCGTAGTTATGTGCGGAATGTTACATCGCTAAGCATAACACGAGATAATATCCCACAAAAGTAGAGGCGACACGACAGACTTAATTTCCTCCCACGTTAATGACGCATCCCCCCAAGACTTGTCATACTAATGTGGGATATACCAGTCGGGTCTAAAATTACTTATAGAGGTGGGTATACTTATGACCTTAGAAAATTCATTTTATTTTCTTACTTAGTGCAAAAGCACAAAAATAACTTATTAGGGGTGCAATAAACACACAATCTTAATTCAGAGTGCATTAAGCATAAAACTCATACTTAGAAATGCAAGAAGCTTCAAATTCCATTTTCTTAGTGCATAAAGCACAAATCATCCTTACTAGGGGCAAAAGCCCAAAAATGATTTATCTGGATCATGCGAAAATATTTAAACATAGCAATTGTTTATGCGTCATCATTAAATCTAAAATTTCATTTGGGTTTGCACAATCATATAACATAACCTTAATTGCCAAAAAGACTTAAACTGAAACCTTGTAAATCCTTTTTCCAAATAATTTCATACTTACAACATCATAAAAGCTTAAACTTACAATCAAAACCTCATATAAATAAAATTACTCATTTCAATTTAAAGCTTACATAATAGGAAGTTTACTTATAAATTTTCACATAAACCATAAACTTTTGATAAAACTTAACTATAAAACTTAATCTCATTTCAAACTTAAAATCCATACTTGTAAAACCATAAAACCTAAACTTTTCATACAAATATGAGATATAAACAATATTCATTTCAAATCTTAATTCGGTAAGCATGTTATAAAATGTTTAACCATTCCAAACTAACATAACTTTTGAAAATCAATTTAGCACTCACAATATGATTTCTCTCATAATTTTTGAATTTAATTTCAAGCACTAAAAAAAATGGGTGTAGCACTCACCTTAATTCAAATTTCCTATAGTGAGCTCCAGTAGCCTTCATTGGTTCCGCTTCCTTCCTTTTCACCTACACATCATATATTCGCTTAGAATATACTAATTTTAGCTTCACAAAGCTTATCACACAACGTATAACTAATTTCAACCATAAATGAACATATTTCCTAAAAAGCGTCTCTACACGGTTTTCATTAAACCGAAGCTTCCTAATTCTGATTTCTTTGCATGAACCTTACTTATATACACCTAGGAGCATCCCCATATGCCCGAAATAATTTTCTGGAGCCCAAAACGAAAAGTCAAATTTTTGGTACCCTATTAGGTTGAGAACTATTCACAACCCATTCTAGGGCTGCTCTTGACCTCATTTTTGCTCCATTCATCTCTCTAACTCGCATTTAGATCACCCGTAAAACAACTATGAAAAATTCCAACAAACCGGTGTCCAAACCTAGAAAATATCTCCTTTTTTCATCACTTTTTCAATGCCATTTTCATTCTAAATCTTAATTCTTCTTTTCCTTAATGTCATACATACTCAAACATACTCATTTAATACATTAAAACATGCACATGAAGTGATATTACACAATACTCATCAATGTCTGTCACTTGAGGACATAAAAGACAAGTTGCCTAAATGACTTTCTAACATTTCCATTAACTTATCCTAGGTTTTCTCATCATAATTCTAACATGGAATCATACTTCATAGCACCAAATAACCTTGGTTCCATACTTCCTTCAATATGCTCTTACATGGCCTATCACATTAACAATTCATTTCATTCAATTTTTGCATTTTATTTCATTCAAACATTTTATCAAACACATGGTGTGCACCAAACTTCACTCAAAACCAATTCAATCAACTTAGTGTTCATTCCAACAAAACCTTAACACACCAAACCTAATGATTTCCATATGGTTTATACTTATTTTTGGTGTCATAAAACTTTACTTAACTCACGTATAAAAACTCATATCAAAACTTAACCAAGCCATCAACATACACATCATCATAACATCATTGAAACAAATTCAAAATCCATAAAACTCACCTTGGTTTGGCTTGGATTTTGTTCCAAACTTGTTTTCTACCTTAGGTTGGCTTGCTTGCTTGATTTGGATATGAAAATTGGTTTGAACCAACCTTGATCCTCCTTTCTCTTCTTTGGTCGTGACTTCTCCTCTCTTTCTCTTTTGTTCGGCTTTTGTGTGTTTAAGAATGAGAGTGGCGTGAAAATGGATCAATTTTTGTGCTAAGTGTTGATATTTATACCTATTTTTTTCATAAATGACCATTGTGTCCCTTAATTAATTAAACTTTGACCCTTAACTCTTACTTATTCCACCTTGGCCCATGTCATGTAAACTTATCTCCATTTGATCCTTACTTCACTTTCTCTTAATCCCACTTTGACTACAAGTAGGAAAACTTATTCATTTTAGTCCCTTGTCATACTTACTATTCACTTAATACCATTTATAATTCATTCCGAAATAAATTCCAAATTAATTCTATGATCACTCATTCATCAAATTGACTTTACAATACTCTAATTATATCTCTTAGGATTCAATCCATGGCTTCGAAAATTTTCAAATGGAGTTTAGGTCAACAGTATTCATAATCGTGTCCATAAAGACGTTTTCTTCGGATAACTTTCGGAACCTTCAGAAACTACTCAAACGGACTCATTTTTACTCCGTTTCAGTTTTATTGGGTCCTACTAATCATTTTAATTATTTTTGATTTTTCAAAGTCTGTCTCAAAATTTCACTATTCATCAAATAGTATTCATCCGAAGCACTATTCACCCGAAAATATAACTATTCATCCGTAAATTCACTGTAAATCATAAAATGAAAGTTTAGGTCCTACACATCTTCAAGTTCAACATGACGGGAGATATCATTAAATGTTTTGATGTTATTATTTTGGATCATGTTGATTTTCATGTTTTCTCAGTAGTTAAGGAGGCACCGAATCACTATCTGCACTTGTTGCTCATAAGTTAAGGCATGGCCAACTGATTTCAAGCTCATGTATCAAGTTTGACATCTCTCAGATGCTGCTTTATTCCGGTGCTTCCGATAAGTATCAAACTTGATTATGAGTCTTGTCAATTTTATGGTTGATGTCCTATCACATTTGTTTTTCAAAGCTAGCCAAATATCTTGTGCCATCTCAAATTCTTCGTACGTGCACCTGTGGTCATCAACCATGTTGGGCAACATCATTATACAAGCAATATTGTTCTTTATCTTACAAGTCTGATAAGCCTCAACATCTTTTCAATGTTGAGCAAAAGTACCATATTTGGGGTTGACCATGGGTGTTGATTATGGTTTCAAGGGCATTTTACTCCTCTAGGATATATTGAATCTTATGGTGCCAAATATCATAGATATCACCATTCAGTTTGTCATCTTTATTCAGTTTAGCAACTATGTTTTTCGAAGCATATGTTATTTCCCTAAATAACATTTATTCTACTTAAAGATTTATGATCTATATCTATCAACGTTTATACTAGCACATTCACTATCATTTCACTAAAATATTGTAGGAGCTATACACTGATAAATATGATAAAAAAATATTTGGATAGGAATTGAAAAAGTAGACAAGCTACTCATCATCATCCAATTTTCAAATATTCATTAAACCATATATGTAAATGTTTTGCTCAAAATAGTCCTAATATCATTCTCTAAAAGATTTTTAGGACACCCACAATTTTGAATAGCATCATTTGAGATCTTCATGACCTTGGACATCTCATTATCAGATATCTCAATAACCTTTGGAACTTTATCATTAAAGATTTTTATGATCTTAAGATCCTGCTAGTCATCTGAGATTTCTATAATCTCAAAGTCTTGGTCGACATTTGAAATCTCAATAATCTCCTTATCATCTAATAAGACAATGATTTCAATTACGTCATTAGATGGCCCATCATCATAATGAGTCTACCCAATCCCACAGAAACGCATATCATAACAAATATATATATATATACGTATGCATGAAAGTTATTTCTAAATCGAATAAATTTTAATATAAAAACTAAGGCATTTTAATTTAGCTCCCTATGGAGCGAAATAAATAAAATAATATAATTCAGCTTACAATTAGAGTGAATAAATGATTAAGATGAAAAGAGGAGGAAAAATAAACAAAACAAATTTTCTAGACAAAAGCTGCTGTTGGAAGTGGCGTGTGGAAGTCACACGTAGGAGGATCTGGCCACGCGCTGGCAACGCCAACCATACGCTGTAACATGGCTGAACGCGCCTTTAAGCGTGGCACTGAAGTAAGTGGCCATGTGTCGCGATCTACAGGTGACACGCGATTTTGGCCTAAGGTACATGCATTGCTTTATAAAGTGACCATGTGTCTTGCCCGAATTGGGTAACATATCATCCCCTCGATGAGCCATGTCATACTGGTTGTCCACGTGGCTTCATTTTAGTGACCCACGCGTCGCATATGTGGCAGTTACCTATCGCCAAGTGGTGTTTGCGTGTCACATAGTGGCATCAGGTGTCGCTTGCGTGGCAATTGTATGGGCAATTATTCAAAGCAGCCTCACGCGTCATGTACCAATATTTCACGTGTACTACACTCGTCATCGTATGTATTCCATCCGGTGACAGGGACCACACCAGATTGCTTAGAATTATAATCTCTTTTCATTTATGCCCTTAGTTTTTAGTTTTAACAAGAGATCTATTGCAATTCTTTAACGTGAAAGTATGATTCGATTTGGAAACCTATGTTGATTTGATTTGGAAACTTATGTGAAAGAACAGTGTACTTAGAACAAAAAACAAATGTCTAACCTTAATTTATTTCGATCCGTTCTCCTTCATTTTACAACGAAATTTTGTGATTCAAAGTTTTGCTGACTCGTCTTGAAGTCTACTTTTTTATGAAAGTTGAATCACACAAAATGGAGATCTAATAAGGTAGATATCATGCATGTAAGTTTCGAGCTCATGTATCTAATTCCTAGGTTTTCAACTGAAATTAAGTTTTCATGGTAATTTTAATCGTGTAATCATGATTCTAAACTAGCAAACAACCCTATTAGGGTCTAATACTAATGAAAACAATTCAAGCAGTGTATAGATCATTAAGAACAGTAAAACGGAAATCGAAAAATGTACCCGTTCATATGTAGTGGAATTCTTCTAGATCCTGGTTGTTCAACCAGTCAAAATTCAACCACCCAGTTCAACCACCAATTATGGGATCAAACTCTCAAATCACAATATAAGAACCTATGTCATTGTCTTTTCTGTTTTCTTTTTTCTTTATTTTTACTCTTTGTGTTCTCTGTGTTTGTACGTTAATATTTTTGTTTTTCATCAAATTCACAAACTAAACCAACTATCCCCTTTTATATATATATATATATATATATGTGTGTGTGCATGTGTGTGTGTGTGTGTGTGTTAATTGCCTCAAACAGTTGTTTAATATAATCCAAACTTGATTTGGATGCTGGATCGAGTCATGGGTTTGGGTAATTTTGGGTGTACCCGATCCAATACCCATTTAACCCAACAGGGAGCTAGGTCCATGATAAAGTCCAAGGAAAATTTGTAAGAATTCATGAACATACTTTGATTAGTTTCAAGATTATGTGTTTGTATATTAAACCCAAATTGATAGCCAAAAATCAATCATATTAATCCCAATTTAATTTAGTCGATAGTATACATAAGATTGACATAAAAACACTAAATTTGGATGCAAATTACACATGATTTTTCAACGGATGAGTCGAATTAAACTGATCAAGGTAGATATCTATTTTGATTAAGTTCTTATTATAAATTATGGGATTCGTCAAAGCCAATCAATTCTCACATATCAAAAATAAACATTCACAAACACAAACCAAATTGAGTCTAAGAAAGGTGAGCAGCCTCCTTTTTCATCTCAGCCTTGATGGCTGCAGCCAGCTGATCATAGGCTTCAGCCCAAGCGCGGCCCATCTCTTCACTCCATTTTTGTCCAACTGCCTCTTTGATTGTTCTCAGTAGTGCTTCTTTCACCACCTAATCAAATTTAATGACAGATTAAATGCATAAGATCCTTAGAAATCTCAAAGTTGACAAAGAAGCGTACATTTTTAGCCTTTTTTTTTTTGCTTTATTTTTTTATTAGAGAAAGGTTTTCTCTAATTATATTTAGTTTGTCTAGATTACTTCTATTAGATAAAAGGATGACATAGTGTTTTATTAGACAAATTATTAAATTAAAAAGACAAAATTAAAATCCTCTATTGGTCTAAGGTTTTTCCTCTTTTGGATGTTCAAAGATTTTATGACGCATTAACATATTAATAAAGATAATGGTTAAAATATATTTGCTTGTTTATATTAATAAACAACCAACCATGGTTTTTCACCGTTCCATGTATACCCAGTGGTATCTTCCATAAAACAATCTACTAAAGCTGATGGGAGCAAAAGCAGAACTCAAACATTTTTACGGTTTTACCTAATTACTTTAGGACATATTGCTGAGTGAATTAATTACAATCAATATATTTAATTATGGTGCTTTTCATATAAAAATTTAAATCAACAGTGTATGGATAACTTAATAGATAATTTTATTGGTGATATAGGCTATTTGGAAAGTGACCAGACTACTGAAAATAAGTAAATCAAAGGTTTGGGTAAATTCATAAACAACCTCCTAAAATACAAGTTTAGAATAAAAGTTTTACACGCATGAGCATGTATATATATATATATATATTGCTAATATTGTAACTCATAAATATAATCTACACACCCATATATATATATTTTTAAAAAATTAAACTATTAAAAAAAAAAATCCCTACATAAAATGATTAATAACGACATATTATTATAAGTATACCCCTAAACAATATGTATTCCCATTAATTTCTCTCATTTAAAACCCTTTATTTAAAAAGAAAAAGAACCAAAAAAATCTATCATAAACCCTAATTATACCCTAATTCTATTCTAATAAATCAAAACTTCTTAATAAATACACAATCATCAATTAATTATTTGTTGGTTTTATGGCAAAGAACTAAGTAATTATTTTGTCTACGATTAATGAAGATGCAGGCAGAACAGAAAAATTGTCTGCCATTCAGGAATTCATCTTAGGTGGAAAATGCCAGACTAGTCACATAAAATGGGGAAACCACTTTGGTTTTCAGTATAATGATGTAAATTTTAACTCATAATTCAGCCATTTTAGATTTACAGCTCACAACCACAAAGTTTTGACCAAAAGGATATAAATGGTTATATCACATTCTCAATTACCATCCAACGCAGAGGTAATGGCTGGAGCAGCCCATTAATGGATGATTCTCCTAGCCAAAGAGGTAATGATATAGATGGTTTAAATGCCATCAAATCACAAAGCTAAAAGATCATGTTATTTCTTTCAAGTTGTCAAAACTCTGAAGAATGGGAATATGCGGTGTTTATGTTGAAATATATATATATATATATATATATATAGGTGTTTGAGAAGACTGTAAACAAAGAGAAACAAACAAAGGGTACAACTGTAAAATAATTATATTTGTATTTGTAAATTGTAAGGATATTAGATAGGTGGTTGTAGTGATGGAATGTTATTCCATCCAAGTTGTCAAAAACTTTGAAGAATGGGAAGATGCATTGTTTGATGGAGGAAAATATATATATATATATATATTTATTTATTTATTTACACGTGTTTGAGAAGATGTAAACAAAGAGAAACAAACAAAGGGTACAACTGTAAAATAAGTATATTTATATTTGTAACGATGTTAGATAAGGTGCTTATAGTGATGACATGTTATTTCCTCCAAGTTCTCAAAACTTTGAAGAGTGGGAAGATGCAGTGTTTGAAGTAGAAAAAAAGAATATTGATGTTTGAGAAGATGTAAACAAACAAAGGGTAAAACTGTGAAATAAGTATATTTATATTTGTAAGGATATTAGACAGAATGTTTATAGTGATGATTTAATTTTCAAATTTTATGTGGACTGTACCTATAAAATGTTTGTGTAATTAAATTATATTTATAAGTGACAATCTCGATACATATTTTCTAATTGAATAAAATTATAACCACTTGTTCCATCTATGTGTAAATTAAATAGTAACCTTAAAATAGAGAAAATTTATCTTTACCACAACTAAAAAATCAGTCAGTTTTAGCCACTTGGAGTCGGATTGACACAACTACCCTCAATTATCTCTCCATGCCCTCCATTTTCATTATTAAAAAATGGCCCACATTGTAGAGAGAGAAACCATGACTTTAAAGAGAGAAATAAAGGTTTCTAGAGAGAGAAACCAACAGTCTAGACAGAGAATCGAAAACAGTCAAGAAGATAACTCAGAAGTAACGAGGAAAATGTAGAAAATTGGTTTGAGGGCTGATTTGGTAATTTTGTGTTATGGGTTATTTGGTAAATTTTGATCAAGTTCAGATTTTTTTAACAATTTTCAATTTTTCTTTATTTTGCTATTTTTACACTTCACCATTAATTGTCAAATTATTATGCTTGTTACTCTATTAAAACAAGATTTAATTACACAAACATCCTGATATTTGATATGATTACATGAATATATGAGTTTAGGCATAATTACATATTCTACCTCAGGTTTTGTAAATGTTACAATTATACCCCTATCATTAATTGACTAACTTTTTTATGGCAATTGACTAACAACTGACCAAACGTTTTGATAGCAAATTGAGGTTAATTTTATCTTTCGGTGTTATATTAAATAAGAAATAAAAATACATTAAATATCAAAATCAAATTAAATTAAATTTGAAAAAGATAGATCTCAATCATGCATCACCGAGGTGAACGACGGAAAGAAAATCTAAAAAAATTATCAAAAAATAAAAAGGAATTCATGATCTATTCTAGTTTGGATTTCTACTGTACATCTTCAAAAGTGGAACGATAGAAATTCAATTTAGAATTAAATCTCACCCATTCAAATTTAAGAACTAAAAATAATAATAATAATAAATTAAAAAAGGGATTGGATCTACATTCTCATTTTCTATCTTATCTTCTGCCCTATCTCTCCTTCATCTGCAATATTTACTTTCACCGGTGGCTCCTTCATGGATGGCATCATGGTGCCATTTTCTTCCCTTTCTCTCTTTCATTGGCACATTTCTTTTCTTTTTCTCTGATTTGTCAACCCTTCTCTTCCTCCCCCTTTGCGCCTTTTTTGTTCTTTAATCTCTTTCTTCCAGTTCTTTGCTCTCTTTCTACTCTAATCTATGACTCTTCCTTCTCTCGCCACCTCTTTCTATCTTTGTCTTTGGTTTCTCTTTTCTCAACTCTCTCATTGTTCATAGTTTGGGGTTAGGTTGGTCATTTTGGGTGAATTTGGTGGTTGCATGGTGGTTTTGGGGTGAAATTCATTGGATGGTGGCGTTTGGGTGGGTTTCAACTGTGGTGAAATGGGTATTTAGGTTTGTAGGTGTAATTGGTTGAATTAATGGAATTAGATGTTTATGGTTTGCAAGTTTATCAATGAAGAAGAAATTACATACAGTTTTGTTTTTTTTTTTTTAATTGATTTTGAGTTATTTAGTTATTTGGTACTGGATTGACAAAGAAAAGCTGTTTTTTTTTTTCTCTTTGGTTGAAACACTAGTTAAAAGACCGGGTTGAAAAGAAGATTTGAGTTGGGTATGTTTATAGGTGAATTTTATGGATGTTTGCTAATGATTTGGGAGTTCATAGGTTGTTCGATTTTTGCTTTTAATTTTTTTTTTTTTTTTGGATTGATTTAGTTGGTCAAAAAGATTAAGTAAAAGTTGATTGTAAATCTAAACTTTCATTTGGAAAAAAGTAAAAAGGGTTAAATTAGAGGTACTTTGGTCTTTTAAGATGTTTCACTAATGGTCGATGGAACGGTACGAGCATAGCTGCAACACTTATGAAACCTGAAGTTTGTTTTTATAATTATGATTTAAATTCACATTTCCTTATAATTATATAAAACATTAGGGTTTTTTGTGCAATTATTTCTTAAAACAAATCTAACTTCGAGATTTGATGTTTCCAATAATATTAGATTATAGACAATGTGAAAGTAAGTGCAATATAAATTGCATTATAAATACCTCAAAATGGGGATCAATAACTCCACTCTTCAAGTGCACAGAACCTAAATATTTCAAAGTAGTATCAGCCACTGTTACCTCTTCCTTCTCCCGGAGTTGCACTGCTGACTCACAGGTCTTAAAATGCCATAAATACAGGTTTCAGCCCAGAATTAATTAGTTTCATGTTTTAAACTAGAGTACGTACATGTAAGTAACAAAACTTGGATCATAATCAATTAGTAATTGTGGAATTGAAATCGAAACTAACTTTATTTCTATTACTCATTACAGTGGTGAACAGAATGAGTGATCTTTAAAAACATTTGATAAGAGAGAGAACACACAAATATGTACACAAATTCATACTTAAATAATATGAAATATGAGTTGTCAATACTATATAAATTGTAGAAGGATGTGGTATATAATAACAACTCATCTATCATATAATTTAGACAATATATATCGATAACTTAATATTACTCAAGGACTAATAGTCTCAATTTATTTAATTATTTATTTTTCAGAACCTTTATTCCACCACTTATTTACACAGATCTCATCACTCATCACGGTGATAGTTAAAGAATGAGTGATAAATATATATATATATACTATGAGTAATGTTAGGTTTCTCAAATATTTTGCTCAAATTCTTGCCCAAATAATATGACATGTGAGTTGTCAAAATTTTATAAACTATGAAATGATATGATAATTAATAAGATTTGACAACTCATATATCATATCATTTGAACATGAATTTGGATAAAATATTTGTAAAACTTTGCATATATATTTATATATATATATACAAAGAGAGAGTGAGAGATTCTACCATCAATATCTTCTAATTTTAAAAAGTTGAGATAAATCAATTAAATTCATCCATTCCATTCTCTCTCCTAAAACAAATTCTCTCTCCTATTTAATTTAAATATAATAGATGAATTTGATTTGTCGGTCCTAACTTTTTAAAGTTAAGAGACACTGATGGTAGAAATATTATATGTGTGTGTGTGTGTGTGTTAGGGAGCGGGAAAATAAAATATAAAAGGGTAAGAACATAATTTGTAGTGATAAAATTTAATCAAGTGACTTACCATGTTAAAAACCTTTGACAGCATGAGCCTTAAGTTTAGCATTATTCTGGGGAATCTCATCTGAATCTCTCAGAAATGAGAACATATGTTTCGCGGCCGGCGCAATCTCTAAGATTCTAGCATGACCAATTATTCCATATTATCAATAACATCAGATAAAGTTGAATATCAGTGAAAATTTTCATTCAAGTTTTGAGGTTTAAATAAAATACTGATAGCTTAACTTGTCTAGTTATTTTACAAACCCATAGATTATTAAGGGAGCTAGCTTTGTTTTTTTGACTAGATATAAACAAAATAAAGATGATAGAGAATCCTTCTTCATATAAACATACATATATGTATATATATTGTACTTACGTGGCGAAGAAACGCAGGCTGTTTTCAGGGCTCTTTTGCTTTAAGATCTCCCAAGACTCCTTTACCAAAGCTTCTTGTTTCTCAGTGAAAGCCATTTCTCTCTCTGGCATTTGTGGGTTGGGGCTTCTTAGAGATAAGGTAGTGGAGAAGATGAGGGGAGGTATATATAATAAATAGTTTTTTGTTATAGGAAATGTGACTCAGCAATGTATGGCCGCCACATTCTACCTACTGAGGTAAACTAATTTAATTGCCAACAAGACTTACAGACAATAAACCATTTTAAGAGTCTTCTTTTAGCTATAAATTAAATTTCTCCAATTGCCAACAAGGCTCACAGACAATAAACCATTTTAAGAGTCTTGTTTTGGCTATAAATTAAATGTCTCCAATTGCTAACTAGACTTATAGACAATAAATCATTTAAGAGAATTACACATCACCTATTTGAGGTTTGGTCTTTTAAAAACATATCACAGTTTTCCCTTAAATTGGAGTTTACTCTCAAGCAATCAATTAACAGCCATTAAAATTAACTATGACAATTTGATTTTAATTTAATGATCAAAGTATCCACGTATAGTAAAATAATATTTAAAACCAATCTTTTTAATATATATATATATATAAAGAATCTCCACCATTCATCTTAAGAAGATGGACGGTGGAGATCAACTTAAAAAGATAAAAAAGAAAAAATGGAGATCCAATCCTCAGTTTGGATCTCCACCGTTCATTTGATGAGATGGACGGTGGAAATCCTATCTAGAGATTGGATTTCCATCATCTAGGTGATGAAGATATCATATCTCCATTATCTCAAACTTAGAATGCAAAATCAAACTCATTCACCGAAAAAAAAAAAGTATCCATCCAAAATCAAAATTATTGTACCCAAAAAATAACACCTAGGCCACTAGTTCAAATAAGGCCCAAAAGACCAGAAAGACCACTGGCCCAAAAGAGAGTGAAGTACTATGAAGCTTATTAACCTATGACACATCAGTATATGCCACACCCTTAGAAGCGTTTGAAGGTTTAATTTCGTTAAAGCAATAAAGGTAGCTTGAGTTGACCAATTTGCATACGAGGCAACTCGAGACCATAATAAGACAGCAGCTCGAATCACAGTAACACAAGGTTTCCTTAATAGTGTAGAATTCAAAAAACAGGAAAAAAAAAAATCCTATATTGAAAGAGAATCGCTTCAAACAAGAAATTGTCAAAGTTATGCCTTGATTTGAATATAAATGTATTAAAAGTAGTTTTATGTAAAATATGAAAAAAAAAATCTTAGTCTTTCCTACATTATACTGACCTAATTTTATTTAAACAATGAAACTTAACACTATAAAAAATGGTCATTCATATGTACAAAACACAACACAAAAGCCCTAGCAGAAACTCTGTCGAAATACAATCTTCCCCTCAAGCAATAAAATAACCATGGACATAGACATCATTCAAGGGGTCAAACCACATTAAAAATTTTATTGTTTTTTCACTTTTCATTTTGCATCATTATTCTATTGCTATCTCACCATAATCACATTCATTCATTAATCTTTAACATTTAATTCACATTAATTTGGGTATTGAATATTTTTTACATCAACAGAAATCGAAATCGAAATCAAAGTCAAAATCAAAAGTAGCAACGTCAAAGTCAAAGCCAAAAAAAAAAAAAAAAAAAAACACTCAATCTTTGAGATATCAAGAAATCTCCCATCATATATTGAGAAATATAAACGCAAACCTCAAAAGATGAATTGGAGATTTGATGTCTCTAGCAACAAAATACACAACCTAGAGGGATGAATAGGTTGTTTGGAAAAAATTAGATACAAAAATAATTCTATAAGAGAAGAGAGAAAAGCGTGCATATAACGATTTTTATGTGGAAAACATAAAATGGTAAAATCTAGGAGACTAAAACCCTCTCCAGCCACTTTCAAATAAAACCTTACTATTATTAAATGGACTACAAAATTCTATTTCAATACTCATTGCCTAGAAATCTAATTCTTCTCGACCTAATAGCAGTTGTGATACCCTTTTTTCGATTTAGTATCGTAAAGGAAATGTAAAAGTATTGTAAAAATATTGGACTAAATGCCCTCAATTATTGAATAATGAAATAGATTAAATTTTCAGATGTATAATCGAATTCTGGTGGAGATTTTCGAATGGATTGGAAATAAATTCGAATCCGAAAAGTAATATGTTGATTTATTAAAGTGTATAAAGAAAATTAGTGGCCAAGAAATTGTCATCAAAGAGCATGATTAAATGGATCAATTAGAAGTTATACAAGGGCACAATTGGAATTGAAAAATGTTGAATGCATAAAGTGTAGAGAAAGGAGGGGCAAAATGCGTAAATAAACAAATGGCATGAGTATAATTAAATGAAAAACTTTGGGGGCAATTCGTTAAGACAAATTCAAAGCTATAAAAGGTGAAGAAGCCACTAGAAACATGCAAAACTGTAGAGGGTGTTCGACCAACAAGGGAAACCAGACCAGCAGCTTCCTTTCATGCTATTCAAGCCATTTTTGATTGGTTTTCAAGCCAATAAAAGGTGGAGAACAAGTCTAGGAAGGATATCTAACCAAGGTAAGTGGTTTTCAAGTGAAAAAGTTGAGTTTCCATGATGATTTGATATGAAAAATTTGATACAAAGTTGTCCATTGGACTGCATATGTGATTAATGGAATTTTTATGCATGGATTCAAGGTTTTGGAAGCTTGAATTCGTGGAAGAGTAAGCCAAGAAATTCCAAGCCAATTGGTAAGTAAACTAATGAAAAATTAACTTTAGATTCAATGATGATTTGTAGTTGAAATTATGGTTAGTTTACTTGCCATAATATGTGAAGTGTTTGATGTTAATTTGGGCTTGAGAAATTGATAGAAACATGATGCTATGTATTTGCTAGAAAATGATCAAGTTAGGGTTTTGATGGTTTAAATTGAATTGAATGGATATGAGTTGTTGTGATGCATGGAAATAAATTGAAATATCAAAGTTTGAAGCTTGAATGAAAAACTAAAAGTAAGATAGGCATGCGGGTGATATTCAGCCAAGGTAGGGGTATAGATGTTAGTGTGTTGTATTTGAATGATTTGAATGGTTTGGATGATTAAATGATGTTAAATTGAAGTTAAATTGATGATAAAAGTGGTGTAGAATGAAAATGGAAATTATTGGCTAGTATTGATGTAGATTTGGCCTAAGGAGAAAAGTTGTATTAGATGATGGTTTTTGAATGATTTAAGTGTTTTGGTTGATCATCTAGGGTTTGTAGATGATGGGATTAAAGTGAAATGAAAATTAAAATCGAAGATAAAGTGGATGGTAAGCATTCGGTCAACATAGGTTAAAAAGGGGTGTTCAATTATTTTCCATGCCTTTGATATAAATTCTAAGTTTATTTGAAGAATTATATGTGTTAGAATGGCTTAAATTGAAGTTAGGAAAGGTTTGGTAATAAATGATATATTTGTGGACTAGAAGAAAAAGGATGTATATATGACATGCCTCTTTCCCTAGGCAGCCTACCAGCAACCTCATAGTAGCTTTCCAGAGGATATCTGATTCGGCTGAAAAAGCTCCCGCGAAGTTAAACCGTTTATCTTTTCAAAACCTTCTTTTATACAAAAACATGGGAGAAAATTTTTCTTTTCATTTTACACTTTTACAAATAGATTTATCAAAATTTAGACAGCATAACGGCTATTTTTATGACTATACCACCCTGCAAAGTTTATAAAAATTATAAACACTTCAAAAATCAAGCATTTTCTCAACTCCTGGGCCTCAGACCCTCAACTTTCTCAATCCATAAGCAACAACAAACATGCATACCATTTTTAAAAGTATATTGAATTGAATTTATAAGTCATGCATAAATAATTTCAATCCATTTCAAACATAAAATCAAACTAAATTTTTAAAATCCTTTCAAGCAACTTTCAAAAGTTTATATGCAAATCTTTTTATACATATCCCAAAAATTATATACAAATAGTCCCACATTTCAAAAACAATAACACAGTCAACTCGACTCCTTTAATCACGATGTGGAGTTCCTGCTACTGAAGTATTTGCACCTGTACTTGTCCCTGGGGAGGATTTTATTTACAAAAATATAAAATATGGTGAGCTTTTATAGCCCAGTGAGTATCATATGATTTTCATTAAATCTAACTTATCAAATAACCTCCCAAAAATCTCTTTAAACATTTTGTGTATAATCAAATACTATGATTGAAAAATTATAATCTCTGAAATTCAAGATTCATTTAATAACCATAGAAATCAATTGAAATTCAATAAAATTCATGCTTAATAAATTAAATTTGAATCAATAGGTTGCATGGTTTCCATTTCTATCAAAACATTTTAACAGTGGTGGCAATGATACGTTTCAAAAAAATTTTGAATAAAATAGGCCAACCACTGGTGGTCCGTACCACATGGTACCCTAAGAGTGGAGCGAAATTTTACATCGCTTGGGTCATCCCGAAATTCTGTATCGTTCAGGTCGTCTAACCAGTTTTACGTAGCGGAATTCTACATCGCTACAGAGCGGAATTCTACATCACTCGGGTGGAAGCTAGTTAATAATATACCTTGTACATGCATTGGGCGACTCATAAGACTACACAGACGCAGTCCCGTCCACTATTAGTGACAAACTCTCTCAACACAGCCAATGCAAGTTTAAGGTACTTAACCCAAACCGGAGATATATAACACAAAATCAAGTGTACCATAGGTTTTCAATTTCATTTCAAATTTCAATTTCCCTTTTCATTAAAGCCACATTTCATATAAATCATTTCCATAATCCATACAATAATTTCAATCAAAATTCATTTGATATCAATTTACAATTTGATATATTAAAACATGAATTAAAAATAAATCATAGCAAAAACATTTTATAAGGACACTCACATATCTAGCCCACATTCAAATCCTAATCCATCTTCCTCGTCTCCACTTTCCCTACACATTTTACATTTTAGTTTCAATAATTTTATAACCAAACCAATTGATAAATACACTATCCCAATCACTTACTTTAGTAAGCAACCTCTTTAATTATCCATATGCACCAAATATTTCAATGGAGTTAACTTCACATTAACTTACTTTCAAATGCATATATATATATATATATTTTACTACCATTTCAAGCTAAATTCACAAGACATTACTAGCTTAGATTCCTTATTAACTTAGGTCATGGATTACATCTTTTATATCCAATCCATTTCTTTCAAAATCCATGCCAAAATCATCACCAAAACAACTCACATTTCATGCCAACACAATTCAAAACTATCACCATTACCATGCATTACTTCTTGGCTGAATGTACACCATTTACTTTCGATTGTTTTTTTTTATTTTCATTCAACATCAATTCCTCCCTTAACATAACTCATCTAACCATCCAAAAAACACATTAATTCATTCAAAAACAATAGCTGTGGACAGCCCTCAACTTAGCCAAATACAATCATCAACACACATCTCATTTTGGCACTTTTATTCCAACAGGATTCTTTAGCATTCTAACACTTTTCATGCATGGAAACCACTTAAACACATCAAAATCTAATTGATATTTCAAACCCTAAGCTGGCCATGTATCATGCATATGGATTCACATCAACTTTCTTCAAGTTCCATATTAAAAATTACCCCAAAATCACATCCCATTTCATTACGAAACAACCATCAGCTCATTTCATTTCCATTCATGCTTAAATCAAGTTTTGTGGCTACTAGTGAGCTTACCAATTTATCTTCAACTTTAGCCTTGCTCCCCAATATGATTGAAGCTTTAAAACTCTAAAATCATGCATAAAAATCTCATTAGAACCATCCATAACTCACTAGACAGCATCCATCAACTTTTTCACACATGAAAGTTGTGAAAACTCAATCCTTACCTCTCCAAATCACTTGATTCTTGTTTAAAAACTTCCCTAGGCTTGTTTACCACCCTTTGGGGGCTTGAAATCCACTGAAAATGGCTTGACAAGAGGTGAAGAATAGCTGCTGTTCTGGTGGCTTTTCTGCTGGACGGAAATTGCCCTGTTTGGTTTCTGCTTCTATTTTTCTTTTATGGTTTGTAATAGTGTTTTCTGCATGTTTCCAGCAGCTTCTTCACATTATACACTCTCATTTTATTTAACTAATTGCCCCTCAAGTTTGGCATATAATTACAATGCATGCCATTAGTCTATTTTGACAATTTTGCCCTCTATTTCAATGTATTTCAATACTTTTTATGTATCCAATTTTTTTTTTTTTTAATATATATCTCCAACCATTTGAGTTACTACTTTCATTTCTTTAAAATTTCATCAACCCCATTTGTATCATACACTTTAATCAACCATCATGCAATTTTTCAAATCTGAAATCAATTCTGTGAACTCAATTTCACACGTGAGCTTATATAATCTCTAGTTAATTTACTTAATCATACTCTTTGATAAAAATTTCTTTATCACTAATTCTCATCATATACTTTAATAAATCATCATATCGTTGTTCGGATTCGAATGTATTTCCAATCCATTCGAAAATTTCCATTAAAATGCGATTTACATATTCGAAAAATTAAATCGGTTTCATTATTCAATAAATGAGGGCATACTTGTATAATGTATTTACAATACTTGCACTTTACATTCCTTTATAACACTAAAATTGTGGGGGGGGGGGGGGGGGGGGGGGGGGGGGGGGGGCGGCGGCGGAGGGGGGAGGGTTGCTTACTAAAGTAAATGATTGGGATAGTGTAGAGGTTGCTTACTAAAGTGAATGATTGGATAGTGTGTGTATCAATTGGTTTGGTTCTAAAATTATTGAAACTAAAATGTAAAATGTGTAGGGAAAGTGGAGACGAGGAAGACGGATTAGGATCCGAACGTGAGTTAAATAGGTGAGTGTCCTTATAAAATGTTTTTGCTATGATTTATTTTTAAATTCATGCTTTAATATATCAAGTTGTAAATTGATATCAAATGAATTTTAATTGAAATTGTTGTATGGATTATGGAAATGAATTATATGAAATGTGGCTTTAATGAAAAAGGAAATTGAAATTTGAAATGAAATTGAAAACCTATGCTACTTCTGATAGTAGTTTATATATCTTCGATTTGGGTTAGAGTACCTTAAGCGTGCATTGGCCGTGTTGAGAGAGTATGTCACTAACAGCAGGCGGGACCGTGTCTGTGTAGTCCTATGAGTCACCCAATGTACGTATGAGATATATTATTAGCTAGCTTCCACCCGAGCGATGTAGAATTTCGCTACGTAAAATCGGATAGATGGCCTGAACGATGCAAAATTTTGAGATGGCTTGAGCGATGCAGGATTCCACTCCACTGTTAGGGTACCATGTGGTACGGACCACATGGTGGTTGGCTTATTTTATTCAGAAATTCTTTGAAAAGTATCATTGCCACCACTATTAAAATGTTTTGATAGAAACGGAAATCATGCAACCTATTGTTTGTAATTTAATTTATAAAACATGAATTTTATTGTATTTCAAGTGATTACTATTGTTATTAAATGAATCATGAATTTCAGAGATACTAATTTTTCAATCATAGTAATTGATTATGTATAAAATGTTTTACAAAAATTTTAGAGAGGTTAATTGATAAAGTTAGATTTAATGGAAAATCATATGACACTCACTGGACTATTAAAGCTCACCAATGTTTTATATTTTTGTAAATAAAACCTCCCTAGGGATAGATATAGGTATAGATACTTTGGTAGCTGGCAACTCCAGATCATAATTAGATGAGTCATGTTGATTGTGCTGTTTGGAAAATAAAACTTGTTGTACATAATTTTGAAATATGGTATATAAAGATTTACATATAAACTTTTGAATGTTATTTGAAATGACATGAAAATTTGTTTGATTCTATGTTTGAAATGGCTTGAAATTTATTTATGCATGACTTATAAATTTAATTCAATATACTTTTTAAAATTGTATGCATGTTTGTGGTTACTTGTGGATTGAGAAAATTGAGGGCCTGAGGCCTAGAAGTTGAGAATATGTATAGTTCTAGAAGTGTATAAATTTTTTGTGAATTGTTATAGGGTGGCATTTTCAGAAAAATAGTCGTTATGTTGCCTAAAATCTTTATAAATCTATAATAGTAAAGTGTAAATAAGGAATTTTATTAATGAGTTTTCTAGAAAAATAATGGCTTAGCTCTGCGGAAATCTTTCAGTCGGATAGGATGTCGACTGGAAGGTTACCGTAGGGTTGCCGGTAGGTCGCCTAAGGGAAGGGGCCTATTAGCAGTCACCAATTTCACTCTTCACAAACTTGAAATGACAAGTCCTTATGTCTTCCATATCTACTACGTTGCTTTAACTGGTCTTCTTGACTCACACAAGTTTGATAAATCGTTTTCACTTCTTAACGCACCAAGAAACATGACCTCAAGTCAATCAAACCAATCAAGGTTTTAGAACACGTGCACACACACAAATGTATGTACTAACAACTAATCTACTTGATCAAAACACACTACATAAACCTAAATGTAATTCAAGCACTTAAACAGAAAGATCTAGACTTAAGAATCAAAAGCTCTCACAAAAAGCTCTCTCAAAATAAAAATAATGCAAATAAGCTTTGTAGTTTTCCATAAGAGAAATGCAAAGACATTTATTTATAGTGTAGAGGTTTAGAGTTAAACTATTCAGAATACTTCCCTAACAAAGATTGCTGATCAAACTAAGTTTAGACTTTGAATCTAGCAAGTAAAGTGAGATAGGAAATCCTAAGAAAATTTGATAACTAACTTAATATGACATATTTATCGTTCCCAAAATATGTTTAAGTCATTTAAAACATCTTGAAAAGAAGAGAAAGTGAAAATAGGTAAAAAAAAAAAAAAAAAAGAAGAGTTCAAACGAAAGAAAGGAAAACAAGTCGAGTGAAAGAACTCTATCAAATTGCTTGAGAGGTTTAGGTGACCTCTCAAGCGGCCAACCTAGCTACAGTGACCACTAGGATTAATGCTCAAGCAGTGACCTTAATGTCAATGGAAGTAATTTGATGCTGGCCTCCAGCCTCACCACTCAAGCGATGACAGCAACGATCAGCTTGTTGACAATATCCAACCTTGTGCACCTTTACAATTTCATATATAACTCTCTCATCCGATCTCTGTTTGGGTTGCGGCTTTTTCCAATGGTTAGCTAACATCTAGGCCTTTATTTTTCGTGAAGAAATTGTTATTTTTTTTCAAAAAAAATACTGAACTTCCATCCAATCATGACACTAAGATTTGAACTTTTAAGAAAATTATGCAAATATACAAAACATATAATGAACGCATTCCTAAAAGTCCAAAACTAATTGGAAACACTCTTAAGACATGATTTACTAAGTGAGACATGATTTACTAAGTGAGTGAACATGAATACACATGAAACCATGGTTGATCTTCATCAAACAAGAATTTGCATCTTCCCGACTTTGCTAACCTTTCTTGAATCTTCTAATCTTCAATTTGCATTGCTCATCATCAATCCTAATTACAAAACCTTAAGAACCTAATGATACACATAAAAAATAAAAAATCAAAAATAAAAACCCAACAACAACAACAACATTTTGTCTCTAAATAAGCCAATTACAAAAATCATAGAACTAACAATCTCCCCCTCATAAACTAATTTTTTAAAATAATTCTAATTTATAAATATAATACAATAAATATGAAAATTATCATCTTTTATTATATTATTTTATCTTTTGTAAATAAATCTCAATAAAAACTATTTTGTTCTCCACTTAAACATTTTTTTCTTTATTTTTTGGCTCAACCTTTATTGGTATTATTCAAAATTTTGTTATTAGTTTTTCCTTCTTTTTTTTTTTTCATTTCGAAAGTTTGATTTATTTTGCCTTCAAAATTTGTTGGATGTGGTTGCATTTTTATTTTATATTCATTCATAATTTTATAGAAGTACAAAAAGATTAAAAAAGAAAGTAGCAACAGTATACTTTCAAATTTATTAAATGTTGATTGGAAAGAAAAATAATTGTGACTTATAAGCAAGATTTATTTAAAACATATATATAATTAGATTAAGAGAAAGGTGTATTTAATAATAAGTAGTTTATAATTACAAATTAGAATCTATTAAAAAAAACAGAATATTATTAAAATACCCTTAGAATTGAAAGTAATGTGAAACCCCCCTCTGGTTTTCAAAGTATTCTCCATCTAAAAGTTAACGGATCTGTTAGGATCATGGATAAATGAGTAATTGTATTTCCATTGAAATATTGAGTACAACTATAATTTGCTATTCTATAATTTTTTAATAAATATTTACTACGGATGGTTGAGATTGTGACACCTACAGATGATAAAAAATTAGTCTCACCATCTCTCTCCTAAAAATCTCACTGTTTCTCAACCTCTCTCATCACACCGCTCACAATCTCTTAGCCTATCACAACTCATGATCTAACCATCCAACCCTTACCTTATCTGTCTTTCCTCTCTCTCACCCTCACTCTTACCATTTTTCTCTCTCTCACCATCACCACCTCTGGTTTTTTATTTCTCTATTCTTTTTTTCCCCCTTCCCATGCCTTCAGTTTTTGCTTGTGTTTGTGGGTGAACTTTGGGGTTTGTGTTAACTGGTATAGGTGTGGTATGGCCGTAAAGGTGGTATGATAGGCGATGTCGGGTGTTATGATGGTCGAAGTTGTTTACCATGTCTATCACCATCTCTTTCTCTCTCTTCATCACCCTTAGGCCTCATTTGGTACATAGGATAGAATTAGATTATTCATATGAGATTGGATTTGATTAATTTAAATGTTATCCCATGTTTGATAAAAGTAGGACGGGATGGGATTTAAATAAAATATTCTAAATATTTCAAAATACTTAAACTTGTTCCATTTCCTCCTACCACCTTCTAGTCTCTTCCTAAGCTTATCTCCTCCTTCACCACCACCCTCCTCCCTTTCTCATCATCCTTCACTTCTTTCATCGCCCCTATAAAACCTAGAATCTCCTTTTATGCGAAATAAAAATCTTTCTGATAAATAGTGTTTTTGGTTGAATAGAGATTTTTAGAAGATAGACCCCCGAAAGAAATAAAAAATATCTCGAAAATGAATTAGAGTCTAAAGAAAATGAAACGGATCAAAAATGAGTCCATTCAAGTGGATTTTGAGAGCTCCAAATATTTTTGGACGAAAATACCCTTTTGGATAATAATGAGTGTTGATGATTTTACATCCATTTGAATTTTTTAAATGCATGAAATTGAGAGATAAAAAGCCCAATTAGAGTATTACATAGTCAATTTGAAGATATGATGACCATAGAATATTTTGGAATTTAATTAGACAAGAATGTTGAATAAACTCATTAAAGGGCAAAATTAGACATTTCCAAATCAAGCCTACATGAATTGTGTGTGAATATTACATGGAATGAAATCAAGGGCATGATCCAAGTGAAGCAAAAATAGCCAATGAGGGAGTGTCAAACCAAAAGTAAAAATGGTAACTAATTGATTAACATGGAACTAGTAATTTACATGGTTTAGTTAGTTTAATAGGTAGTTAGCAAATGGACCAATTAAATACTAGTGTTTGTAACTAAGGACTTGTTTGACATTAGAGAAATAGTTCAAGGGTAAATTGGTCAATCAAAAGGAAACATATATAAAGTTGAAAGGGGCATGAGATGGAAGGAAAAATTGCAAGAAAAATTGAGAGAGAGAGAGAGAGAGAGTTGTTCGGCCAAGAGAGAAAGGGAGGAGGAAAGGAAATTCTTTAATGCTTTTGATGCCAAACTAAGTGAATTTATACTAGCAGGTGCTAGAGCAAGGAGAAGGTGAAGAGAAAGTGGTGGGTAAGTTGATTTTCTATGGTATTTTGATGGTTTCTTGGAGGTATGATAACTTAATGAATTTATGAAATTGTTGGCATGTTTAGAAGTAGATTTAGTCCTAAACAAAGGGTAGCGTTGAAAGGGAACTCAAAGGAAGCGAGTAGACAAGGAAGTGATCAAGGTAAGTAAACTAGTTTCCAAGAAAAAATTGCAAGAACTTCGATTAAGTTGATGTTAGGGCATTAAATGAATTATGGTATGATTTGAAGGTTATTGGAACCATGAAAATGAAAGAAACAGATTGAAGGTGTGATGTGTTATATTCGGCCAAGATAGGGTAATAGTGTTCAAGATGAAATTCAACCACTTTGATGTGTTTTTATGGTGTTAAATATGTGTCTAACCAAGTTTGTGCCAAGAAAATAGAAAGAAAAGAATGTTAGGACGCTAGTTTCAATTTATGTCAAGAAGCTGAAGTTTAGTGTTCTTAGCTAAATTTAAATTGGATGAGTTAGGGCAATTAGAATGGAATTCATGTGATTAGAGTGATGAATTCTAAATTAGAATGTGCTTTGTAGGTGAAAAGAAAGCAAAGAAATCAAGAGAGAATTGTTGAACGTTATTCTAACCAATTGGAGGCAAAGTGAGTGTAAAACTATTTTATAATGCTAAATGCATGGTTAGCATGTTTTAAGTGCTTTTATGAATGTTAAAAATATCTTTGAAATTGAAATGAGTTTTATTGAAGATGTTAGTTTATGAATAATTTCATGTAGTATTCAAAGAAAGTGTTATGGCATAAATGATTTAAGCAACATATTATTATGTTTTATGCTTTATTGTTTTTAGTATATGAAATAAATTTTCAAAGTATACTTGGAAAAAATTTTCAATGCCAATGGTTACCCTTATCCCCATGATATGATTGAGGATTGGCCGAAGTACCTTATGCGTGCATGGTAAGTCCAGGGGAAGAAGGACGGGGGGCCCGGGGGGGAGGGGGGGAGGCGAGGCGTGTTTCTAACTGTGGGGGAAAATCGAGTGTGTCATTGCACCCGCCGAGCGTTTTAAGGTACTATGACAAATACCCTACACAAGGCGAGGTAACATTCTACAGCATAGTGGTTTATGAAATGAGACGCCCCGATCCAGATCGCCACTAGGCTCCTATCTTGAGGGTACGGTCGGGCACCCCAACAAATCCCTCTAAGCCTATCTTGATGGGGAAGAAGGCGTTCGAGGAGAGAACCTTCTTAACTTGAAACTTAACTTGAGCAGAGCTCAATCTTTTAAACCTTAAAGTTAAGATGGTTTGGGTTGGTTGACACCATTCATTTGGTCATTTTTAAGGCTCAAAACTGGCATCATAACGGCTGCAATTTGGATAAACCAAAAACTTGAAAAGTAATTTGAACACTTCGAACTATAATCACAATCCAACCCAACTTCTCGCAATCAAGTTTATCAACATAAACACAAAAATTTGAAATCTTCAAGGACAAGATATAAACATGCACTTTTATATCCAACAAACTTGATTTTTCAAGCACGAAAAGGTGTACTTTTCACAACTCAAAAGATATAACTCTTTTTATACAAAATGTACAAACATATGAATATACAAAAGACACAAAATATGCATGTTACATTCTTCAAGAAGCAAATGCCAACTCTTGCACCCATTTGAATATGGAGGAGAGAGTCTTCACTGGTCTTCACCTACACGAGTACCTGAAGAGGTTTTCACAATAATTTGAAGAGTGAGCTATAAAGCTCAGTGAGTGCAATAGTTTATAAACTTAACTTTACTTTCTGAAAACTTCCTCCTTAGAAAACTTTAATAAAAGTTTTTATTTCTTAAATGACATTTAATGCATAAATCTCATTCAATTGCATAGCATTAATATAAAAAACTTATAATAAACTTGTAAAGCATAAATCTGAACATGCTTAAAAATAACTGAACTTTATAAAAGCATCATTCGTAACCCTAATCTCTTGACCACACGGTGACTTAGCTAAGGCTGCAGGTGTGGTAGGTCATAAGGCTATGTATCTGACATCTACCGCAACCAACTCTCTGAGACCTCTTAGTAACTACGTGCTGAATTCTGTATCACTAGCCGTAGTGTGAGATCATATCCCACAAAGTAGGGGCGACACACTCACTCATAACTCTAACCACACAGTTAGTGACTCGTTCCCCCTAACCCTTGCCTTACTAAGTGGGATATACTGTACGGGTCTGAACTTGATAAACTAGTGGGTACTTATGACCTTTGAAAACTTGTTTTTCTCTAATGCTATGCCTGACAAATCTTTTTACTTGGTGCACAAGCACAAAAGCTTTAACTTGAAAGCTTTAAACTTGAGTCCTTGGACTCGTTTACTTTACAAATACAAGACATGCATTTAAATACAAGAACTTATACATGCAAAAGCATAAAATATAGCTTATCAATGCAAAAGCATAAAATCACTTAGAAACTCTTTGAAAATGCACTCACCTTAAGTTTGGGCTTAACTCGGATGAGCTTCAAAAGCCCTCTAGTGATCCAGTCGGACGCTCCTCACCTACATATGATAAACACACTTAGAATGTGCTCAATAAACAATGCAAAGATGCACCTAACTATACTAACTCTATAAACTTCTCTCTATACTAGTAGCTTCTCCTTTCAATTTCTCTTTTATCTATGCTCCAAATTCTCAATTTCTTTGTATGAATCATTCTTATATACACCAAGGAGTGTCCCCATATGCTTCCCTTCATAATTTGAAGCTTGGAACTCGAAATGGTTGTTTTAGACCCCTCAAACCCTAATGTAATGCATAGCCCAAACCGTGCATGCTTTTGCTCCAATTATTTCTCCCATACTCTTTTTATCTCCCAATGTGGTCACCCGTAAAAGTTAGTAGAATTCTGATATCGTTTGATAGGTGTTTTGGGCCAAAAACACTACTTTACGATCACTTTTTAAGGGGCTTTTTCACCAATTTCATTCTAAAACTTAACTCTTCCTTTCCTAGTGTTATACATACTCAAACCTATCCATACAATTCATTTCAACCCATAAAAGAATGGGCATTCCATGACAATCAATGGTGGCCTTCATATGTGTCTTACAATGCCTTACAATGGAATAATTTTCAATGCAATTCTAACATTTCCACAGGTTTGTTTGTCACTTAACCAACCTAAAATCATGTTTAACACACTTTCATTCCATTGGTTTCTCATATCTCTCCATATAGCCTTACAAGCACTAACATACCCTAGGTTTATTTCTTTCAAATTTCACATGTTGGTTCTTTGAGACATTTTGTCATACACTTAGTCTACATCTCAATCTATTGATTTCCAATCCAAAATCTACTTAAAATCTATCTCATGCCAACACTAGTCCATAAATTTTAGTAAGTTTCCATGCCATCTTTCACTTGCTTTCAAGTCTTAAAAGAATCATCTTTTAACATAGATAAAAATCCCCCATCAAAACTAGCTTAAACATCATCAAAATAACCAACACAAATATCACAATATCAAGCTCAAAAGTGAGTAAACTAACCTTAATTGACTTTATTTCTTGCTTCAAATTTGATTTCCTAGCTTAGGGAGGCTTGATTGGATGATTAGAAGCTCAAAAATCACTTAAACCAACTTGAATCACCATTTTTCTTGTCTTGGCCGAACCTTCTTCTTCTTCTCACGTTATCTCTCTTTTTCTCTCTTTGGTTTCCTTTATTTCTCTGTGTTTGGTGTGAATGGCTTGATTTGTTTCAAAAAAATTGACTAAGTCTTGTTTATATAGTGATAACAATTCCATGAATGACCATTATGCCCTTTAGTGATTGCTTCTTGATCCTTAACTATTGCTTATTCCATCTTGGCCCTTAATCATGTAATATTATTTCACTTTAGTTCATGCATCACCTTATCTGATAAAACTCCAATGACAATGACCAATTTACCCTTACACTAATGCCCTAAACTTTTTAAATTCTCACTTGACCATTAAAACTCTTGGTCCCTTATAATTTGGTCCTTAATGCTTCTTTGAAAAATTACTTTATTCTATTTAACTCTAATGAAAATAACTAAAATGCGCCTTCTTGGAACTTGTCCTAAAATCATATTCCATGACTTTATCAAGTTCTCTACTACATAATTTAAAGACTTGAATTTGGCATTAGTCACTTGTTTCTTAATCTCATTCATCTCTTTATTGAACATTTAAAAAAATTTGCTTATCTCACTTTATACTCTCAACTTAACTTGACTATTTCTACCTATCTAGTCATGTATGCGAATGAGGGTTTACATGAAAGATATGGATCGTCCCTACCACCGATGACCTAAGACCAGTTGGTGAGATATGTTTTCCCTAGGTTCAATCAGATATACGTTATATAAATGCTGCTATTCTTTTATACATCTATATTTATATTTTGATGGATTTTAACAATGTATGCATTTTAAAATTTTCAAAGTAAATTTATTTAAATGTGTATGCAAAGTTATGAGACTTGCAGTTTGGATAAATTTATCAATAATCTTGGATTTTCAATATTTTGGGAGGTATCCTTTGTATGAAATATGCTTTTATTTATGACACTCACTCAACTCCTTTAGCTCACTCTTTTAGCTCACTCCTTTCTATTTATTTTATGAAAAACTCCCCAGGTGCAGATACGAGTGCTTAGAGCAAGCGAATTTCGACACAGTTTTAGGTGGGCACTTCGACGACCGCAACAATAAAAATATTGTACATGCCTTGATGTTCACTAAATATGTATTATAAAAATCTTTTTTGATCATATATAAATGAAATACTTGTGATTTATATATATATATATATATGAAAATACAATTTTAGAATTTGAATGCTTTTTGTTGGAATGTTTTGATTGTGGGAAATTTCGACTGGTAAATGGACCGGAGGTCCAAAATGGAAAGTGGAAAAGTTTGTGTGAATTTTTGAAGTGTTATAAATTGATTGCAGATGATTTTGAAATAATGGGAAATTTCAAAAAACAATCGTTGTGCCTGCCGAAATTTTTGAAAAAAAAAAAAGGATGCTTTTCTAAATTCTAAATGATCATGAAATGAATAATAATTTATGGGTTCACTTCCACGGAGTCCTTTAGAGCTACCGGTATGAAGACTATAAGGATTTCCATGGGGTGTTGGAAGGGCTCCTCTCAGATCCCTAAAAGAAAATCCGGGTGGGGTCCCTTCAGCCCCATAAGAGGTCACCACAACAAACGTCATCTTCGCATGGAACCCCCTCTCTCATCTCCCCCACAAACCCATCCAAAACCCATGCTCCCAAAACTCCTCGAAATCATTGTCATTGTCTCTAGCAAATGCTTCAACCTTCATAACCACATCCTTACCATCATCCACTATAACAACCTCAAAAAAGCCACCCTCTACACCAACTACTTTGTCTACTCCATCTGCCACTCCACCTTCCTCATCATTAATATTGCCCTCCTCCGTCAGTCCAAGTACTCTGATGGTCAATAGAGACTAGAATTGAGAAATGAGAATGGTTTGGGTGAGAAATGAGAGGTCGGTAAATAGAGATGAGAGTTAACCCTGTGTCTTTAGTGAGTTTGATTTCTCATAGCCGAGTGGGATAAAATTGTTGGAAATTTTGAATTAAAAAACTTGAAATTGAAATTGAAAAGTTGCACCTTTTCACTAAGAGTTGCATCTTTTCATGTTTAATTTTGAATTTGAAGAGTTACAACTCTTCACTTAAGAATTAAACCTTTTCACTTAAAAGTTTCATCTCTACACTTGACACCTTTTCGAAAGGACACCAACATATCTATAAATAGGAGTGGTCATTTATCATACATAGTTGTTGTTTTCATTCATCAAATTCTCTATCTTTTCTTCTCCATTTTTACACTCAAAAAACTCAAATACTTTGATTTAAAGTTGAATGTTGGTTTCTACTGATAAGAATCAACACTATAGATTGTTGAATCCTAGGAAACAACCATCAAAGAACTTCAAACACAGAGAAAGGTAGAAATTTGTCTTTAAAACATTGCAAACTACTACAAGCCTCAATTTCGTTCATCAATTTGTTATTCAAGTCATTATATTACATTATTTTATTTTATTTTATTTTGTTGTTCTATTACTATTGTAATATTGATTTTATACACATATATTATACATTGAATTTATTACTATTCTTTATTTATTTCTTGTACTACAAAATCCAACAGTCTAAAGACAAAATTTTTATAATTGTTGTAATACTTGAAATGGATTCATAAGTTGTCTCCAAAAACTTTCATGATGAGAAGCTTGAAAAATTCAAAGGGCTTGATTTCAATAGATGGCAACGAAAGATGTTGTTTTACTTGACAACAATGAATTTGGCACACATTGTCAAGGAGGAAGTACCAAAAATAGTGACCAAGGAAACTATGTTAACCATAGAGATTTGGAAACAATTCGACTTCCTTTGCAAGAACTATATTTTGAATAGGTTGGATGACACCCTATATAACATCTATTTATCATGCAAGACAGTGAAAGATGTGTAGGATATGCTTGAAGAAAAAGCATCAAACCGAAGATGCTAGAGCAATAAATTTTGTAATTGGAAATTTTCTCAACTTTACGATGGTGGACACCGAAAACTATTGTCAAACAAGTGGAAGAGCTTTAGGTACTTATTCATGAACTTCATTTTGAAGGTTGTTCTATTAATGAGCATTTTCAAGTTGGAGTAATCATAAAAAAGTTGTCACCATCTTGGAATGATTTCAAGATTTATCTGAAGCATAAAATGAGAGAGATGTCTTTAGAAGATTTAATTCTGAGGCTTCGGTTAAAGAAGACCACATAAAGAGAGATAAGAATGATGTCCCCAACATGGAAGTAAGGCCAACATGGTTGAGGGATGGAATCCAAAGCCAAAGTTCTAGAAGAACAAGGGCAACAAAGGTGTCAAGTAGTTAGCAAATCCATATGCTCTAAAAGGCAAAAATTTCAAGAAAATCAAAGGAAATTACTGGGTGTATGACAAGCAAGGACACATTGCCCAAGATTGTTGTCATTGCAAGGATCCAAATAACACTAATTCCCCCACCAACAGTCAAGCAAACATGGTTGATAATTAAGAGAGCTTGGTAGCTGTTATGTCAGAAACTAATATGGTTTTAGATGCCAAAGGTTGGTGGGTTGATACTAGTGCCACTAGGCACATATGTGGGGATTGAAATTTGTAATCAAACTATAAACAAATCTATAGTGGTGAAAAGCTCTACATTGGGAATTCTTCTTCATCAAATGTACAGGGAAAATGGATTGTATTACTAAAGTTCAATTCTAGAAAAGTTGTAACTCTTTTGGATATACTGTATGTTCTTGAAATCAGGAAAAATCTTGTATCTGTCCCTTTACTTAGTAAGAAAGGGTTCAAACTTATATTTGAGAGTGACAAATTTATACTCTCCAAAGGTAGGATGCACATTAGCAAGAGTTACTTGGCTAATGGGATGTTTAAACTCAATGTTGTAACCACAAATGTTATGAATAAAATGATTAGTTCTTTTGTTTCTATTGTTGATTCATATGATATTTGTCATGTTAGATTAGGACATGTAAATTATAAATCTTTATAAAGAATGATAAACTTAAGATTGATACCTAAATGTAATATTGATTTGAAACATAAATGTGAAATATGTGTTGAATCAAAGTTTGCTCGGCAAAGTTTTAAATCTATTCAAGAAAGAACAAATGAACTACTTGGTCTAATTCATAGTATCTTTGTGAATTTAAGTCCACACCAACAAGTGGTAAAAAAAGTTATTTCATAACTTTTATAGATGATTGCAGTAAATATTGTTATGTCTATCTGATAAATTGACAGACCCATTTCCCTAAACGATCTGCCGGCACCCAACGGTGACCCTCCAAATAGCCCTTTCGCTCAACTAAAGTATCCCTGCAGAGCTAAGCCGTGTTCTTTCTAAATCATTTTCGAAAACAGCGGAAACGTGGGGAAATTTTTCATTTTTATTTTAAACCTTTACAAATATTTTATAAAAATTTGGGCGACATCCCGTTTGTTTTTCGGACTTTGCCACCCTGCAAATTATAAAATTCAACACTTCTAAAATATCACAAAATAATTTCTCCAAACTACGGAGCCTCAGGCTCTCATTTTTATCAATTCACAAGCAACCACAAACATACATACGGTTTAGAAATATATATTAAATTGAATTCATAAGTCATGCATATCTTATTTACATATCCCAAAAATTTATACATTTCAAAAATAACAGCACAATCTGCTCGACTCCTTTAATCACGATCTGGAGTTCCCGCTATTGAAGTGTCTGTACCTGTGCTTGTGCCTGGGGAGGTTTTTATTTACAAAAATATAAAATAGGATGAGCTTGATAGCCCAGTGAGTGTCATATAATTTCCATTTAAATCTAGCTTATCAAATAACCCCCCAAAAATCTTTTAAAAACATTTATGCATAATCAAAAACTATGATTGAATAATTAACATAGCTGAAATTCATCCTTCATTTAAAAACAATAGATATCAATCAGAATTTCATAAAATTCATTTCATACCAAATAAATAACATTTAAATCCATAAGTTGCATGGTTTCCATTTCTATCGAAACATTTTATCAATGGTGGCATCAATAACTTTAAAAGAATTTATAAATACAAATAGGCCAACCATTAATAGCTTGCATAACATGGTACCCTCAAAGTAGAGCGAAATTCTGCATCGCTCAGGCCATCACAGGAATTTCGCATCGATCAAGCCATCTATCCAGTTTTTACGTAGTGGAATTCCTCGTCACTACGAAGCGGAATTCCTCGTCGCTACAAAACGGAATTCTTCATCACTCGGGTGGAAGCTAGCTAATAATATACCTCTTACGTGCATTAGGCAACTCACATGACTAAATAGACACGGTCCCACCCGCTGCTAGTGACATACTCTCCCAACACAACCAATGCACGCTTAAGGTACTCAACCCAGACTGGAGATATATAACATACAATCAGGCGTACCATAGGTTTTCAATATCATTTCAATTTTAAATGCCTTTCTCATAAAATCACATTTCATATAAATCATTTCCATAATCCATGCAACAATTTCAATTTAGAATTCATTTGATATTCTAATCAACATGATAAATTTGGCATGCGTTTAAAATCAATCATAGTAAAAACATTTTTATAAAGACACTCACCTTAGCTATCACTTCCGAATAGCTCTCCAGAAGGCTTTAAAATGATCCCTATTGCTTTTCCCTTGCTCCACCGGCTTACTCGTCACCCGTTTTCTCTTCGCGTTGACTTCACTTTGAGACTGATTTCGAGCTATTTTTGGGCGTGGAACGACTGGGTTTTCTTGTTCTTTTCTTCCCTCACGCGATCCTCTCTCTCGCAACTGATCTCTCATTCTTCTTTCCCAATCTACCTTCTTTATTCTGGTTTCCGCTTCAACTGCACTTGGATCAAGTTTGAGTGACGGTTTCGAGCTGAAAACGAGCTCGGTTGTAGCTGAAAAGGGAGTGAATCGGCTGGGTTTTGCGCATGGTTTCTGCAGGTGGTCGGATGATAGCTAATAGTCGTTCTCTTTCGCTCTCTACCTCGCGCGATCTGCTGCAGTTCTGATGGAGCTTGGCTGATCGATCGGCGAGCTTGGCATCTTCATTTTTGCTCGGTGACGGGTCTGATCTGCCTCTGTCGTCGTTCGACCTTGGTTCTGTTCTACTTCGAGTCGTCTCTACCGTGCGGTTCTGGTTTGCGCTGGTTCTACTCCGTCGTCGCCACGACAGCTTCTTCTTCTTCTTTCTCTTTTTTTCTTTTTAGTTCGGCGACTGACTTGGTTCAGCTCTGTCTTCTGTTTTTGGTAAGTCAAACTAAGTTTTTGACTTCTATTTTCCTCTCCAAACAAATCCTATAATACCAATTTTATCCCTTAAAAATTTCAATCTCATACCTTAGATTTTAGCTTATTTCTAGTTTAACCACAAATATTAAAACTTATCTTCAATTTAGTCCCTTGTCACCTTAAAAATTATTCGATTTCATTTACCATTTTAGCTTTCCGTTTAATCTCCAATCGAATCGAAATCGATTTCTATGGGTTCCATATACCCTTAGGCACTTCCATGAACCACTTAGAGTCTCTAATAATTATTTAGGTACTATTTCCGGGAAAATCCATAAAATTACAATAAAGGGCTTACATAAATAGTAAGGATGAAGCCTTGGAAATGTCTAAAACATATAAAATTGAAGTTGAAAATCAATTAGATAAATTAAAGCAAAAAGATCATGTTAATACTATAATCGAATCAATCGATGCTGAATTTTTTTAAGGAATATTTCCTTATAAAAAAGGTAAGTCCGATTCATCAAACAAAAGTACTTATAGTGAAAGTCATGATGAACCATTAACTTTTGGTAGCCAAGATCAAAATGTGGTACCAAAAAGAGGAAAAATGACAAAGATTCCAAAGAACTTTGGTTCAAACTTTATTAGTTTCAAGACCAAAGCAGAATCGCAAATTTATAAAGAAGCAATGACTTCACCTGAAGTTCTTTTGTGGTAGGAAGCTATAAATAATAAAGTTGAATCCATTATACAAAACCATACTTGGGAATTGGTTGATTTACCCCCTGGTACAAAACCAATTGTTTATAAGTGCGTTTTCAAAAGGAAACTTAAAGCTGATGGTACTATTGATAAGTACAAGACATAATTAGTTACTAAAGGCTTTACATAAAAAGAATGGTTGGATTATTTCAATACCTATTCTCTTGTATCTCGAATAACATCAAAAAGGATGGTTGCTTTATACAACATGGATATATATCAAATGGATGTGAAAACAGCTTTTCTGAATGGAGAATTAGATGAAGAAATTTACATGGAGCAACATAAAGGCTTTATGGTTAAAGGTCAAAAAATAAAGTTTGTAAGCTTGTAAAGTCTTTGTATGGACTTAAACAAGCACCAAAGCAATGGCATAAGAAGTTTGATCATACAATGCTAACACATGGATTTAAGATCAATTAATGTGATAAACATGTTTATATTAAGAACAAGCAAAATTCATCTGCGTTGGTGTGTTTGTATGTTGATGACATGTAATTCTAGGAACTAGTAAAGATGCCATCAATTCTACTAAAAAGATGTTGAATTCTAGTATTGACATGAAAGACATGGGTCAAGCAGATGTCATATTTGGAATTCAAATCAAAAGAAATGATGAGGGTTACATTCTTACCCAATCACACTATGTGGAAAAGATACTAAGAAGGTTTAATTAATTTGGTTGCAAACCTATAGTGACTCCTTTTGATGCAAATTGTAACTTAAAGAAAAATTCTAGAGATGCAATTTTACAGTTGGAATATTCACAAGTGATTGGAAGCCTAATGTATCTAATGAATTCTACTAGGTCTAATATAGCTTATTTAGTAAATAGACTTAGTAGATACATGAGTAATCCTAGCAAGGATAATTGGAAAGCTTTGATCAGAATGTTAAAATATTTGAAGTATACTTTAACTTATAGATTGAACTATACAAAGTATCCTCAAGTTCTATAAGGCTACATTAATGCTAATTGGATTTTTGATAGTGCAGAAACCAAATCAACTAGTGGATATGTATTTACATCAGATGGAGTTATAGTGTAACAGCCCCTGCCCCTCCTTTCATTAGACAAGTCCAAGGGGCGCTGCATTCATATGCTTTTACAAAATCCATAATTCAAAAACCATATATTTAAATTATTTACATGAAAATACAAAATTTTAAAAACTTTACAAAACCTTTAAAACCTTTTTATTTTACACTGGAAAAACTGGAAGAGTTTTTCCTAAAATTCAGACTTTCCCAACCTGGTACAAATTCAATATTTTCATTTCCAACACAAATTTTTTCCACAACCTATTCACAACTTGGAATCAAACTCTATTTGGCCCATCATTATCCACATACACAACATTTACCAAAATATTTACACAAATTGATTTTCTTTAGAAAAGTTCCCCTTTTAAATCCAAATACAGATATGCATGCACATGAATACAAATTGAAATTTTTATATACAAAACCAAATGTGATAAATATTCAAAAATAAATATAGAATGATGGATGGAAGTGACTCGATGGACTTGCTGTAGATAAATTTTCTCTTCAATCTTCGCCCTCCAGATGTATTCTACTACCTGTGCATGGTAATTCTAACGCGCTAAGCATATTTGCTTAGTAGGTGTATACTAAATTTGAATTTATAGTTTTTGAATATAAAATACCATATAACACAATATCAAACATTTCAATTCAAAATACTTTAACAATTTATTTAAACACTTATTAACACTCATTTCATTCATACAATTATACAACATGCCTGAATCATTTTCAATGCCTTTTGTAAACACTGACATGATACCTTGGACTGAAAAACAGGATTTTTGGCATTAGACACTCGGTGCCTACCCTCTGAATTTCATTTCACATATATAAAAACCATCATTTTGAATCGGACACTCCGTACCTCTCATGGTCCCTAAATTAATGATTATCATTTTATTTCAAATGTATCGACACAGTACTGCTATAATAACCCTATTGGCATGCCAAGTTCCAATCCCTACCTACCAATACTCAGGTTTACTAGGGCTCATTTCATATTTCAAATGAATGCATTATCATAATTACCATTTCATTTCAATTAAAAGATTTCCATAAATTATTCAAACAAATTTCATTTTAATTACCCAATTTCTCATTTGAATCGCCATAGCCATTCCAAATATGCATTCAAACATAGTTAATAGATAGATTTGATTAAACCATTCAAATTAAAACATTTTAAAATAGATTTATTCATACAATTGAAAACAAAATTCAAATGAAATGTACACCAACCTTTTTGTCATCTTTCTTGAGTTATTACTCCCCAATGGAAGCTCAAACCTTTTTCTTTTCTTTCCTTTTCCTTAACTTCCTTGAGTTACCTCCTCACGTACATATCAAATTCTCGCTTAGAATACACAACATTTAATTTCACAAAACTCATTAAATAACTTCTAACTTAAGTAACCCAAAAAATGACACTTTTCACTAAAAAAAACTTCCCTACATGATTTCTACTCAACCGAAGCTCTAAAATTCCTATTTATTTCCATGAACCTTATTTATATACACCTAGGAACATCCCTATTTGCTTGAAATAATTTTTTGGAGCCCGAAACAAAAAGTCAAATTTTTGGCACCCCCTTTGATCGAACACTATTCACAACCCTCCCCTTTGTTTTTCTTTCCTCAATTCTTGCTCCATTCATCTCCCTAACTCACATTTAGATCCCTCGTAAAATGGTTTTGAAAAATTCCAACTATGGGGTGACGAAACCTATGAAAAACCCCTTTTTTTCAACACTAATCTAGGTGCACTTTTCACATTTTTCATTCCTAAACTCAATTCTCTTTTCCTTAATGTTATTCACACTCAATTATACTCATTCAATGCGTTAAAATGTATACATGGAGTGGTATTACATGATATTTACTTATACCCTTCATATGGACTTTTAAGTAAAACTTGGCTAAATTGATTTCTAACTTACTTATGGGTTTCTCCAACATGTGTTCCACGTGGAATCATGCTTAATGGACTCAAATTTCATAAGATTCCTACACCCCTCATTATGGTCTTTCATGGCATAACATACACCAAGTTCATTTCCTTTGAATTTTTCATGTTATCTCATTCAAACATTTCATCAAATACCTAACAAACAAATTATTTTAATCAAATACAAGCTAAAATCACATCTTAGAATTTCCAACACAACCTTAGCTCTTCCAACTTCATGGCTCTACATGATTTATACTTGATTTTACTCTCTAGATGCTTAACTCTTAGTATAGATCAAAACCCAAATCAATTCCCAACAAAAAACCTCAATATAAACATCACAAAACATCATTCAAACCATGTCAAAAGTGATAAAACTAACCTATATTCACTTGGATCGTATTCTAAACTTGATTAACTAGCTTGGATTAGCTTGGAGACTTGATTTGGATGATAAAAATTGATGAAAATCAATTGAATCACCATTTTTTTCATGCTTGGCCGAGATACACCTCTTTCTCTCCTTCTCTCTGTTTTTTCTTTGGTTTCTATGTTTGGCTTTTGGTTTGGCAAGAAACACACCCACAAAAGTCAACTTATATATTTATCTTTTCCAAAAATGACCATTATGTCCCATAAAAATTTGGTTTTCATCTCTCTACTTTGCTTAATTTTAGTTTGACCCCAAATATAATATTTGTATTTCAATTTAGTCCCTTATCACTTTAATAATCTCTTAAGGACCTTTAACATTTTACCCTCCTACTTATGCTCCAATTGAGTTCAATCAATATCTAAAAACTCCCTACATTTTTTGAGTATTTTTATTGATCGTTTAGGGTCCTGAAATATCACTTAGAGACTATTATTAGAAATCCCTAAATAGAATTTAAGGTTTTACCATATGTATATATTCACACTAAATCTACTTTTGCATGTCACATTTCAATTCATAAATGATATGCATTCTTAAAAAAATTTTGGATGTTACATGTAGTATCTTGGAAGTCTTCAAAACAAATGTGAATAACATGTTCTACTATGGAATCCGAATTCATAGCACTTGATAAGGCTACTGAAGAAGCAGAATGGTTAAGAAATTTTTTAAAAGGCATTCCAATTTGAACTAAACCAATGACTACAATATGTATACATTGTGATAGTATGGTAGCTCAAATGAGAGCCAAAAATAGTGTATACAATGCTAAGTCTAGGCATATTAGGCGATGCCATAATACCATTAAGCAGTTACCCTTGAACGGAATAATATCCATTCATTATATAAAGTCTAAGGATAACATAGCAGATCTTTTGACAAAAGGCCTACCAAGGAGCAAATAAAGCTTCCATAAAAAGGAATGGGCTTAAAGTCAATTAATGAGCTGAACCAGAAAGAAACCTAATCTAGTTTATTAGAGATCTCATGGTCTAGGATCAATAGGAAACTATTAGGGTAAAACTCAAAGAACATATAACTTAACTCATTCCTATGATGATAAGTGTGTGGAATGATGAGATAAAGGATATGCAATGCATTTAATGACACTGAATTCTCAATATAAAGGATTTAAGATGTCGCTTTAATGGTGGTAAATGTGGGATCACATTTATGAGAATGAATATATGGCTAAGTTCTCTAAAGTCACCATGAATACCGAGATCTATCCAAGACCAAAATGAAAAAAAGCGAGTGAACCATAGTTGTAAAGAAAAAGATGTATCATGTGTGAAGCATATTGTCTCGATACACTACAAAAATGAACAGTTCAAGGTATTTATATCCACTGCATCATCAAGTGAATCTGATGTGTTTTCACTAGGGTAAGTTCAAGTTTAGATACATTTCACCCAATGCATATACAACAAACTAATCTGCATACATTTGCATAACAGATGCTATGTTTTAATTTTCAATTCAAATGTGGGGTATTGTTGGAAATTTTGAATTAAAAAACTTGGAATTGAAATTGAAAATTTGCACTTTTTTACTAAGAGTTTTATCTCTTCATGATTAATTTTGAATTTGAAGAGTTACAACTCTTCACTTAAGAATCGCACCTTTTTACTTAAAAGTTGCATCTCTTCACTCGACACCTTTTTGAAAGGACACCAACATATCTATAAATAGGAGTGGTCATTTGTCATACATAATTGTTGTTTTCATTCATTAAACTCTCTATATTTTCTTTCCATTTTTGCACTAAAAAAACTCAAACACTTTGGTTTAAAGTTGAGTGTTAGTTCTAGTGCTAAGAATCAACATTATAGATTGTTGAATCCTAAGAAACAACCGTCAAAGAACTTCAAGTGAGACACCTCGATCCGGACCGCCACTAGGATCTTATCCGAAGGGTACGCCCTGGCACTCCAATGAATTCCTCTAAGCCTATCTCGATGGGGAAGAATGCGTTCGAGGAGCGAACCCTCGTAATTTGAAACTTAACTTGAGCGGAAGCTCAATCTTTTAAACCTTAAAGTTGAAATGGTTTGGATTGGTTTGACACTATTCATTTGGTCATTTTTAAGGCTCAAAACTGGCAGCATAACGGCTACAATTTGGATCAACCAAAAACCTAAAAAGCAATTTGGACACTTCGAACTATAATTATAATCCAACCCAACTTCTCGCAATCAAGTTTATCAACATAAACACAAACATTTGAAATCTTCAAGGACAAGATATAAACATGCACTTTTATATCCAATAACTTGACTTTCCAAGCATGAAAATGTGCATTTTTACACAACTCAAAAGATATAAATCTTTTTATGCAAAATGTATAAACATATGCATTATACAAAAAAACAAAATATGCATATTATATTCTTTAAAAAAAACAAATGCCAACACTTGCACCCACTTAAATACGAAGGAGGGGGAATATTCACTAGTCTTCACCCACACAAGTACCTGAGGAGGTTTTAAAAATAATTTGAAGAGCTAGCTAAAAAGCTCATGAGTGCAACAGTTTATAAACTTAACTTTACTTTCTGAAAACTTCCTACTTAAAAAACTTTAATAAAAGTTTCTATTTCTTAAAAAGCATTTAAAGCATAAATCTCATTCAATTGTATAGCATTAATATAAACAACTTATAATAAACTTGTAAAGTATAAATCTGAACATGCTTAAAGATAACTAAACTTTATAAAAGCATCATTCGTAACCCTAATCTCTTGACCACACGGCGACTTAGCTAAGGCCGTAGGTGTGGTAGGTCACAAGGCGATGTATCTGACATCCGCCACAACTAACTCTCTGAGACCTCTCAGCAACTACATGCGGAATCCTGCATCGCTAACCGTAATACGAGATCATATCCCATAAAGTAGGGGCGACACACTCACTCATAACTTTAACCACACATTTAGTGACTCATTCCCCCCAACCCTCGCCTTACTAAGTGGGATATACCGTACGGGATTGAACTTGATAAACTGGTGGGTACTTATGGCCTTTGAAAACTTGTTTTTCTCTAATATTACGCCTTACAAATCTTTATACTTGGTGCACAAGCATAAAAGCTTTAACTTGAAAGCTTTAAACCTGAGTCCTTGGACCCATTTACTTTACAAATACAAGACATGCATTTAAATACAAGAACTTATACATGCAAAAGCATAAAATAAAATATAGCTTATCAATGCAAAAGCATAAAATCACTTTGAAAACTCTTTGAAAGTGCACTCACCTTAAGCTTGGGCTTAACTCGGATGAGCTTCAAAAGCCCTCTTGTGATCCGGTCGGATGCTCCTCACCTACACACGATAAATACACTTAGAATGTGCTCAATAAATAATGCAAAGATGCACCTAACTATACTAACTCTATAAAATTCTCTCTACATTAGTAGCTTCTCCTTTCAATTTCTCTTTGATCTATACTCCAAATTCTCAATTTCTTTGCATAAACCCTTCTTATATACACCAAGGAGTGTCCCGACATGCTTCCCATCATAATTTGAAGCTTGGAACTCAAAATGATCGTTTTAGACCCCTCAAACCCCGAATGTAATGCACAGCCCAAACTGTGCATGCTTTTGCTACAATTCTTTCTCCCACACTCTTCTTATCTCCCAATGTGGTCACCTATAAAATTTCGTTGAATTCTGACATCGTTTGATAGGTGTTTTGGGCCAAAAACACTACTTTACGATCACTTTTTAAAAGGCTTTTTCACCCATTTCATTTTAAAACCTAACTCTTCCTTTCCTAGTGTTATACATACTCAAACCTATCCATACAATTCATTTCAACCTATAAAAGAAGTGGTTTTCAATGACAACTCGATATGCCTTTCCTAGGTGCTTTACAATGCATTACAATGGAATAGCTTCCAATGCAATTCCAACATTTCTATAAGTTTGTTTGTCACTTAACCAACCTAAAATCATGCTTAAAACACTTCCATTCCATTGGTTTCTCATACCTCTCCATATGGCCTTACAATCACTAACATACCCTAGATTCATTTCCGTTCGAGTTTCACATGTTGGTTCTTTTAGGCATTTTATCAAACACCTTGCCTACAATTTATTCTAATAATTTCCAATCCAAAACCAACTCAATCTCCCTCTCTAGCCAACCCTAGCTCATCAATTTTAGTAGGTTTTAATGCCATCTACACAAGCTTTCCAATCTCAAATAAATCCTCTCTCAACATAGGTAAAAACCTCCGATCAAAACCAACTTAAACATCATCAAAATAACCAACACAACTATCACCACAACAAGCTTAAAATGGATGAACTAACCTTTTATTGGCTTTGTTTGATGCTTCAAGTTTGATTTCCTAGCTTAGGGAAGCTTGATTGATGGATTAGAAGTCCAAAAATGAGTTGAAACAACTTTGATCATCATTTCCTTGCCTTGGCCGAACCAATTCCCCCTTCTCTCACGCTCTCTTTTTCTTCCCTTGGTTTCTCATAGTTTGCTTTGTGTTTGGGCTGTTTGTGGCGTGAATTATGTCCAAAATTGACTAAGTGTTCACTTATATATTACTAATATTCCATAAATGACTATTGTATCCTTTCTTTAATTGACTTTTGGCACTTAGCTTTTACTTATTCTGTCTTGACCCTTAACTTATCCACTTCTTTCAATTTAGTCCTATAGGTCATACTAACTTATGACTCCAATGACAATGACTAAAATGCCCCTTCTTGGAACTTGTTCTAAAATCATATTCCATGACTTTTATCAAGTTCTCTACATAATTTAAAGACTTGAATTTGGCATTAGTCACTTGTTTCTTAATCTCCTTCATCTCTTTATTGAACATTTTAAAAAATTTGCTTATCTCACTCTATGCTCTAAACTTAACTTAACTACTTCTACCTATCTAGTCATGTATGCGAATGAGGGTTTACAATTTCTCCCCTTCTTATAAAAATTTCATCTTCGAAATTTAAAAATTACATACCTGATTCGAAAAGGTGAGGATATTAAGCTCTTATCTGCTTTTCATGTTCCCACGTAGCTTCCTCTATTGTATGATTCCTCCACAACACTTTAACCAATGGAATGGTCTTGTGGCGCAACACTTGTTCTCTACGATCCAAAATCTGCACTGGCTATTCTTCGTAGGTGAGATTTTCTCTGAGTTGCACCAGCTGCTCTTTTAGGATGTGTGAAGGATCCGCTATATACTTGCGAGGCATGGAAACATGGAAGACATCCAGGGATGTTGGCTAGTTCTAGTGGTAACTTCAATCCGTAAGCTACCTCGCCAACTCTTCCAATAACTTCATACAGCCCAATGTACCTTGGACTTAGCTTTCCACGTTTACCAAACCTTAAGACTCCTTTCCAAGGCAATATGCGAAAGAAGACTTGGTCACCCACTTGAAACTTTAAGTCTTTTCTTTGATTGTTTGTGAAGCTTTTCTACCTATCTCTTGCTACTTTCAATCTTTCTCTAATGACTCCAATCTTCTCATTAGTCACCTGGACAATCTCTAGGCCAATCAATCCCCTCTCACCTACCTTATCCCAACACACTGAGGTCCTACACTTTCTATCATACAACGCCTTATATGGTGTTATTCCTATACTTGACTGATGGCTACTGTTGTAGGCAAACTCTATAAGCGATAGATGTGTATCCCAACTCCCTTTGAAGTCCGTAACTCATGCTCTCAACATGTCTTTGAGCGTCTGGATAGTTCTCTCTGATTGCCCATCTGTTTGTGGATGAAAGGTCGTACTGAAACTCAATCTTGATATTTTTCAAAATTACCATAGTATCCCTAACTTTTGGGTCCTATGGCCTCTGTACGAGGAAAGATCCAACGTAGATGACCAACCGTGACAGCTCTGAGACATCTTGCGGCTATGTGTGAATTTTTCCAGCGCTAACCATAACACACGAAACACCATCCCACATCAGCAATGGTGACTCGACTGACAACTAGGACACTTGTCCCCCCAAGTTAGTGACTTCTCCCTCCCCAAGACTGTGCCAACTGATGTGGGATAGACCGATCAGGTCTAATCTTATCTGAAAATCTCTAAGGGTATACTTATGACTTTGAAAATACTTTTCTTTTCTTTTCTCAATTCAAACTAGAAAACTTAGTTTCTGAAATTTCATTTCAACAACCACATATATGCATGTAAATCAAAATTCTCATTTCAATCTAAAATTCACGCTCATATCAATGCATTTAAAATAAATTCAAGTAAGCAGTTACTTTATCTAATCAAACTTAATAATTTGAAATACTTTCAATATATTTTAACAAAACTCACTCACAAAAACGAATAACTGTAAATGCCACGTAGGGAGCCCGTACTCCTCTTGCTTTGATCCTCACACATCCTCATCACCTACACAATATATAGATACGTAAATTTTCATTCGCGTCAACTTTTGGAAACTCAAAATAACTAAAATTATACAATTGCCCCCAAGTGACCATTTTTATGCGTAAACCTTCCTTTTTGGTTCCTTTATTGATTCTAGGGTTCCGAACTCCGTTTTCTTCATCCTAAAACCTATTTATTATCACTTAGGGATGTTCTGACACTAACGAAATTGCGTTCGAAGACCCAAAACGAAAATCGTCCGATTTCGATCCCTTTAGGCCAAACACTATTCATAGCTCTCCTCGGGGCTTTTCTTCATTCTGTTTTCACTTCGAATACCTTCCCAACTCGCCCTTTAGTCGGTCCTAGTGTCGGTACGAAAAAAAACGGCCATCGGGTAGGCATTTTAGGCTAAAAACATGGTGCTTTCACTACTAATTTTTGGACGTTTTCTTGGTTTCCTAGGCTTCCAATAAACATCAATTCACTTAGTTTATAACTCATTTTTAATCACAACCAACCAACAAACAAATCGTAACAAGACCCATCTCAAAATCAACTTAAATCACCAACAAAATCATCAACAAAAACACTTCCAAAACTTGAACAATTTACCCCCTTTTCTTCCTCACGAAATCATCATCTTCCTCTTCGTTTTAGCTTCAATTTTGGACTGGTTTGGGGCTGTTTTGGACTGGGTTTCAGGCTGACTTCCTCCTTCTTCCTCTCCTCCGTGCGAGCTCCTTCCTTCTCCGTCGAATCTCCCTTCTTCTTCCCCAATCTACCACCTCTGTTTTGGTTCAGCTTCGATCGCGTTTTTGCACTGTTTCGGTGAGGTTACGACTAGACTTTCGGTGGGTTCGAGCTAGGTTTACGTCGATCTCTTCTCCTCCTTCTCCTCTCTTCCTCTCTCGCTCTCTCCCTCTCAATTTGTTGTCTATCTATCATCGGTTCTGCAGTGTGTATAAGGTCTACTTCAGGTTTGATTTGCATCGGCTTCTGGTCTGGTTCGACTTGGTTTGGCGAGCTACTCGATCGATGTCGTCCTCTTCTTCTTCTTCTTCTTTTGGTTTCAGTGACAATCTCCTGTTTCTCTTTTGCTCACTGTTTCGAGCTTCCCTTTTGTGCTTCAATCTTCACATTTTGCTTCATGGTTTCCTCCATAAACAACTTCAATAATTTTGATCACGTCCCGAAAAAATTTCATTCTTATCCCTTAGCTTTTAACTATATTTTAGTTTGACCACAATTATTAAAACTTATCTTCAATTTAGTCCCTTATCATGTTAAATAATTACTCGATTTTGTTTACCATTTTACCCTTCCGTTTAATCTCCAATCAGGTTTAAATCGATCATTAACGGTTCCCTATAACTTTAGGCGCTTCCATTGACCATTTAGGATCTCTAATAATTATTAGAGACTATTTCTGGGAAATTCAGTAAAATTAAAAATAGAGGGTTTACAGAAAGGGGAACGATGATAGTTCAATATGTGACGGGTCCTATACACCATCGATAAAGGCAGCAACGACACTTGGATACCATTCATGAAGACGGGGCCAACAACAACGAAGATGGCGAGAACGAGCGGTGAGAGAAGAGGGAGACAAGAGCAGTGACAGTTCGATCTGTGATGGCTCTTAGACACTTGTCCGTAAAGGCGACAACGGCTCCTGGATACCATCCATGAAGGCAAGGTCGGCGATGGGAAAGATGGCAAGAACGAGCAGTGAGAGAATGAGACATGGGTGAAGGAAAAATAAAGAGAAAGAGAGAGAGAGAAAGAGAGAGAGAGAGAGAGAGAGAGAAAGTGTGTGAAAAAGAAGAAGAAGAAGAAGGATTTTATTTTTAAGTTATTTTATTTTATTTTTTATTTCTTTTAATTTTAATATTTTAATTATTTTTTATTTTATTAATGGGTAAAATAGTCGTTTGATCTAAATTTTTAGTCAATAGTTAAAGTTAACTTCCAGTATGAGGGTTTAATGTAATAAAATGATAAATATGTTTTTGGGTGTTTTTAGCCAAACCTCGAGGGGTGGAGGGGGGTGTTGTGTAATTCCTTCTTTTAATTTAATATGTCAAAAACAAATTTAATTTAATTAAAACACAAAAAATAAATAAAAAATACAAATAAAGTTGGTCTTCAAGCTGGAGAACTAGAGACCAGTTTGGTCTTTATCATCGGAGACACGATGGAGATTGCAAGTCTCCATCGTCGAAGATCAGATCTAGTCTTCAGTGATAGAAGCTAGAGGACCTCTGTAGGACCCCAAACTTTCATTTTATGATTAAAAATAAATTTATGGATGAATAGTGATATTTTTGGGTGAATAGTATCTCCAGATGAATAGTAATCGATTAATAGTAAAATTTTGAGATGGACCCTAAAAAATCAAAAATATTTAGAATGATTAGTAGGACCCAATAAAATTGAAACAAAGTTGAAATGAGTTCGTTTGGATAGTTTCTGAAGGTTCCAAAAGTTACTCGATGAAAACGCCCTTATGGACAGAATTGTAAATACTGTTGATCTAAACTTTGTTTGAATTTTTTTTGAAGTGATGGATTGAGTCCTCAGAGATCTAATTAGAGTATTGTAAAGTCAATTTGATGAATGGGTGATCATAGAATTAATTTGAAATTTATTTCGGAATAAATTGTATTAATTTTTAACGTTAAGGGTATAAATGGGATTTTATGATATTAAACCCATTCTAAAAGCACAATCCATGTGATTATTAATGGACCAATGGTGGATTAACACCTAATAGTCATCTTTTAACTAAATTTGTGGTTGAGATTAATTAAAATTGATTAAAGACAACTGAATGGATAATTATGGAAGTTTATGGATCAATTTGAAATAAGTTTACATGACATGGGCCAAGATAGAATAAGCAAGAGTTAAGGGCCAAAATCAAATTAATTAAGGGACATAATGGTCATTTGAAAAGATTAAAAATATATATATATATATATATATGTTGACTTGGCACAAAATTGAAGTCATTCTCACCCAAAAACAAAGAAGAAAACCGAGACAAGAGAAGGAGAGATGGTGGTGTTCGGCCAAAGAGAGGAAAAGGGTGATCAAGCGTGTTCAATCAAATTTTGACCTCCTAATCAAGCAATCAAGCTTCCTTAATCTAGAAAAACAAACTTGAAGCAAGAATCAAAGCTAATAAAGGTTAGTTTCTCATCCTTTGGAATTATTTTTTATAGTTAAAAGTGATGATTGTGTTGGTTGTTGTGATGATATTTGAGTTGGTTTTGATATGAGGTTTTTATCCATATTAAGAGATGAAATTGTAGAGAACCCAAAGTAAGTGTAAACGGGATGGAAACGAAGTTAGGTTGATGTGTCAGGGTTTTGTTGGAACAAACAACTAAGTTGGATTAAGTTTGTTTTAATTAAACTTGATGTAGGTTATCACTTGGATAAACAATTTTGTTGAGCACTCTATAGGAACACAGTTGACCAAATATGACACAGCTAAGGAGGTGTGGGATCACTTGTCAAGATTGTATACGCAATCTAACTTTGCAAAGAAATAGCAGTTAGAATATGATATTCGAGCTCTTAAACAAAATGATATGAGCAGTCAAGAGTTCTATTCTGTAATGATAGATCTTTGGGATCAATTGGCCCTTATAGAATCCGCAGAACTACGAGCTTGTGCACCCTATATTGCCGCTAGAGAGGAGCAATGCTTGGTTCAGTTCTTGATGGCACTTCATGATGATTTTGAGGGACTTCGTGGTTCAATTCTACATTGTAGTCCACTTCCCTCTGTTGATTCGGTTGTGAGTGAGCTATTGGTTGAAGAGATTCATCTCAAATCTCAAGCAAGAAAAGGAATTCTTCCATTACCAAGCTAGGTGGTTTTGGCAATTCCCTCAAGATCTCATGTTCCTTATGAAAACAAACCATGCTTGAGGGTCGGGATTGATGAGTGCAATTTTTGCAAGGAAAAGGGTCACTGGAAATCTCAATGTCCTAAGTTGTTAAATAAAGCGTCGCAATCACATCAACAAAAACATCAATTCAGACCTCCACAGTTTGTCAACCAATCATAACCACAACCATATCGACCCTTACAATTTAACACTGCAACTTTTGTATCACCATCACCACCACTAGACTCATCTGGATTTGGATCCTCATCCTCAAATGCAACACTTGCTTCTCTTTCTGAGCAACTTCAGAAACTCATTGTCGCACAATCGCATACTATGTTTACCACTTCTCCAATAGGTTAATTGCCTTCTAATTCTTCAGATATGTCTTCCTCCACATGGGTTCTAGATTCTGGAGCCTCACACCATATGTCTCCTAATTCAAAATCCTTTGTTACATTGATTCTTGTAGCATCTACTTTTGTTATGACTGCTGATGGCACTCTTATGCCAGTAGCAGGAGTTGGTTCTGCGATTACATCTTGTATATCTCTATCTAATGTTTACCACATTCCTAAACTTACAGTGAACCTTGTTTCTGTTAGTCAATTGTGTGACTCTGGTTACTCAGTGTTCTTTTCTTCTACTTCTTGTTTTGTGCAGGATCTACAATCCCAGAAGCTAATTGGGATAGGCCGTAGGAGCGGGGGATTATATGTTTTGGACGAGCTAAGATTACCAGTAGTTACAGCTCCTAGTGTTGACTTGTCTTCATTTTGTTTGTGTCCTTCATCTTTTAGTTTTTATTTATGGCATTCTCGTCTTAGTCATGTTTCAACATCCCGTTTAAGATTTTTAGCCTCTATGGGAACCTTAGGAAATTTGCTTTTTGATTATAGTGGTTGTAAACTTGCGAAAATTTAATCGAAGTACTTTTTGTTCACTTGCACGTTTTGATTTAATTCACTCTGATGTATAAGAGGTCTTCTCCAATTGCTACAAAAGGAGGGTCTCAATATTATGTTTCTTTTATTGATGATCATACTCATCTTTGTTGGGTTTATCTCATGAAACATCATTCTGATTTCTTTAGCATTTATAGTGACTTTCGAGCTCTTGTAAAAACTCAACATTCTGCTATTATTAAGTGTTTTAGATGTGATTTGGGTGGTGAATATACTTCCAAAAGGTTTTGTGGATTACTTGCTTTAGATGGAACTATTCACCAAACTTCTTGTACAGATCTTCCTGAGCAAAATGGTGTAGCTGAAAGAAAACATAGACACATTATTAAAATTGCTCGTTCTCTTTTGCTATCTTCTTCTGTTCCTAGTGAATTTTGGGGAGAAGCAGTTCTTACTGCAGTTAATGTCATCAATAAAATCCAATCATCTCACATTTCAGGTTTGTCACCCTTTGAGAAATTATATGGACATGCTCCTGATTATTCTTTCTTGAGAGTTTTTGGTTGTACTTGTTTTGTCCTTCACCCTCATGTAGAGTGAACAAAACTATCATCTCGTTCTATCATTTGTGTGTTTCTTGGTTATGGTGAGGGACAAAATGGATATTGTTGTTTTCAGTCCTGTTTTGCAAAAAGCTTGTATATATCCCATCATGTTGTATTTCTCGAACATATACCTTTCTTTTCTATTCTTACTACTCCTCACAATGTCACCAAATCTAATCTTATTCAGATTGATCCATTTTCTGATCATACGGATCGGTTTCTCTCTGCAGGTTCCTTATAGCATAGATTCTAACTCATCTATTGTTCCTATAGCTCCTTTTCCACTTCATTATTCTCGCAGGGCTCACACAGTTAGTTCTAAAGATGCTGGTAACTCATTGGCTGACGCTTCTGATAATCACCCCTTCTACTACAGTTGCCCAAACACCTCTTGAGATCGTGGATTCTTCTTCTCGTTATCCTCAGCGGATTCGTAAGTCTACTCACCTACTAGATTTTGTTTACTCTTGTTATTCCAATTCTTTTTCTACTTTTTTGGCATCTATTCACAGTCTTTCTAACCTTTATCCTATAAAGAGGCAATTCTTGATCCCCTTTGGCAACAAGCTATAAAATATATATATATATATATATATGTTGACTTGGCACAAAATTGAAGCCATTCTCACCCAAAAACAAAGAAGAAAACCGAGACAAGAGAAGGAGAGATGGTTGTGTTCGGCCAAAGAGAGGAAAAGGGTGATCAAGTGTGTTCAATCAAATTTTGACCTCCTAATCAAACAATCAAGCTTCCTTAAGCTAGAAAAACAAACTTGAAGCAAGAATCAAAGCTAATAAATGTTAGTTTCTCATCCTTTGGAATTATTTTTTATGGTTAAAAGTGATGATTGTGTTGGTTGTTGTGATGATATTTGAGTTGGTTTTGATATGAGGTTTTTATCCATATTAAGAGATGAAATTGTAGAGAACCCGAAGTAAGTGTAAACGGGATGGAAACTAAGTTAGGTTGATATGTATGGGTTTTGTTGGAACAAACAACTAAGTTGGATTAAGTTTGTTTTAATTAAACTTGATGTAGGTAAGATGTTTGATGAAATGCTTGAAAGAAATAAAATGAAGAAATGGAATGAAATTAATTGTTTATGTGATAGGCCATGTAAGAGCATATTGAGAGAAGTATGGAACCAAGGTCATTTGATGTTATTAAGCATGATTCCATGTTGAAATTTTGATGGAGAAACTAGGATAAGTTAATAAAATTGTTAGAAATCCATTTAGATTACTAGTTTTCTAATTGCCTCAAGTGAAGGGCATTGATGGGAATCATGAAATATCCCTCATGTATGTGTTTTCATGCATTAAGTGAGTTTGTATGAGTATGTATGACATTAAGGAAAGTAGAATTAAGATTTAGAATGAAAAATGTGAAAATTTCATTGAAAAAGTGGTGAAAAAAATGAGGTTTTTCCTAGGTTTCACCATCCTATAGTTGGAATTTTTCATAATCGTTTTACCAGTGACCTAAGTGTGAGTTAGGAAGATGAATGGAGTAAAAATGAAGTAAAAAACAGCCTTAGGATGGGACGTGAACAATACTTGACCAAGAGGGGTCCCAAAAATTTGACTTTTCATTTCAAACTCCAAAAAATTATTTCGGGCATATGGGGATGTTCCTAGGTGTATATAAGTAAGGTTTATGCAAAGAAAACCGAATTTTAAAGTCTCGATTAAGTTGAAATTGAAATCGGAAGTTTGTAGGCAAAATAATTTTCAAATGAATTAAGTGAGTTGAAAACTATTTGATAAGTTTTGTGAGGTTAAAATTAGTGTATTCTAAACGAATATGTGATGTGTAGGTGAAGGGCAAGCTAGCGGAATGAGCGGAGGCTATTAAAGCTCTAAATGCCAAGCTTGAATTAAAGTGAGTACTAAAATTATTTTTCAAATGTTATGGTTGTTTCAATATTTCAACGTTTTATAAGTTTGTTGGCCATTTTAGAAATGGCTATGAGTATTGTTATTGATATCCTGATTTGTATGAAAAGGTGTTGCTTTTATGATTTTACAAGTATGAATTCTACTTTTAAATGAAGTTTAAGGTTTAAGTTTTATAGACAATTGAAATTAAGTTTTGTTGTTGTTCAAAGGGAATGAGATTTGAAAGTTTTGAGGAAGATTTCTATTGTGAATGTTTAAGTGATTTCGTATATAAGTTTATGATTGTTTTAAGTGTTTAAATATTTTATAATGTATGTTTACCATTTTAAATGTGAAATGAGTATTATAATTTCTATTATGTTTTGTATGGAAGAGTTAAGTATTTATGAATTCCTAAGTATGATTTTTATTTGGAAATGAAATTAAAGTTTTGCTTTTGAGTTTTGTTAGCCAAGGAGACTATAATATATATAAGTATGTATTCAACAGTGAGGTTTGTAAATTCAAAGGTTTAAGGCGAAAACAAATTATATATTTAAATGTTTTGGCATGATTAAGATAAGCCATTTTGGGTTTTTTGGCCCTTACTAAGGACAATTTGTGCTTTTGCACTTAATGATATAGATTTCGGTGCCTAACGCACCTAGAATTCGAATTTTTGTACTTATCGCACTCATATGAGAAATTTTGTGCTTTCGCACCAAGTAAGTAAAAAAAAATAAGTTTTCAAAGGCCATAAGTATACCCACCTTTATAAGTAAGTTTTAGAGCCAGCCAGTATATCCTACAATATTATGGCAAGTCCAAGGGGGATGCGTCACTAAGTCAGGGAGAATTTAAGTCTGTCGTGTCACCTCTACTTTTGTGGGATATTATCTCGTGTTATGGTTAGCGATGTAATATTCCGCACATAACTACGAGATGTCTTTGTAAGTATGTAAGTGTCACGATTGATGTCTGTTAAAAGCGCCACGTGACTTCACGTTGGTTAGCATTATTACAGTTTTTGTGTGGTTGTAAGCATTATGGGGTATGAATGGTGTTTTTCAAAAATTAAGTATTTAAAGTGTTAAGCACAAAGAAAAGTATTTTATATGCTTAAAGTATGTTTTTACAACTAAATAAGATTAAAGTTTTAAAAGGGTTCAAGAAATGAGAATTTATTTTATACGTTTTATAATTTATAAATTTTCTGTGAAGTTTTATTAATATGTTTAAGTTTTACGGATTTTCTTATTTTAAGCTATGCATCGAACTTGATTGAAATTTTATGTCTATAAACTACAAGTTCTATATTAATCTTTATGTATGTGTAAGTTCAAATGATATTCAATTTTATAAGCTTTATATGAATTTTATGCATATATGAGTTGTAATTTTCATATGTATGATTTATATCTTAAATCAGATTTGGACTTCATAAGTTCTAAGTTAAATTGAGTTTATGTATATCTGAAGTTTTATGTACCAATGAGTTTAAGTTGATATGTGATTTATAAGTCTCATATGAATTTGTAGGTACTTGTGCGATTATAATTTTCATATATATATGCTTTGAGATTTAAATAAAAATTTATGCTTAAGAATTTTATGTTATATGAGATTTTATGTACATATATAAGTTTTATATACATTTTGATACCCTTATCGATTTTATAGTTTTATAACCTATGTATGAGATTTTATGTATGTATGTATTTTATGGATTTAACACTCACACTTTACAATGAAATAAGTTTTGAGATTTATAAGAAAATTTAAGAAATATAAATGTGTTTTAAAAAGATTTTTAAGGAGGTATTTTTATGAAATAAAATATTTTAAGTTAAAAAGAAATTAAGCACTCACTGTTTTCTGTTTTTATGTTAAAAACCTTCTCAAGTATCCATATGGGTAACCAAGATCAGAAGGCTCCTCCAAAAAAGTAAGTGGGCGACGATGCAACTAATTGCACCATTTTGCTTTTCATATTATGTATTTGAAAAAGATTTTATGTAATTGTATGTTTAATAGATAAATGAGTGGCCCATAAATTATTTATAATACGAAAAATTTTAAGTTTCAAACCATAATATGAAATTGCAAAGTATTTGATTTATGATTTTATGCTTTTGATTATTAACGAAATGGAAATTTGATTTATGCCATAATAAGCATGTTTATGGAAGAAGTTGGGTTAGAAAGATGAAACCATATGGAAGTGTATTTTCCTTTGCAAGTTATTTTGGCTAACTTAAAAACATAGCCGTTATGCTGTTGAATTTTCCATTTAAAAAAAAAAAAAAAAAATCCAACCCATTCTAGTTTTCACAAAGTAAGAAAAAGTTTTAAGGGTTCCTTCAGCAAATTTCTCTTAACCCATTAAGTAGGGTTAGGAGGGATCCGTTAGAGTGTCAGGTAGGGCCTTTCGGACATACATATGGAGAGTTTCGGACTGGGTCCTGTCAATCTCTACCGTCGGAGACCAGTCTCCGATGGTGGAGACTGTTGGAGATGGCGATGCCATCTCCATTTTTTTTTTTTTTTTTTTTGAATTTGCATGAACTTTTTTTTGTGGGGGGGAGTAAATATTTCGTTTGATGTTAATGTTTAATTTGGATGATGTTGGTTTGATAAAAATGTTGATTTTGATGAATGTAGAAAAAGAAATTGGAGATGAGGAAGATGATGAGAGGTAGAAGATGAATGAGATTTTTTAATTAAAAAAAATATTATGTTATTATTTTAGTAATTAAAAATATTATTTTTTAATTAGAATATTTATTAACTATGAATGGAACATTTTACCCTTCATAATTTGGATTTAACGATAGTTGACTAATGGTTGACTGATGGTAAATGAGGTTTGTGTTGAGTTTTTAGAACTTGAAGGGAGGTCAGCGTGAGTTACCCAAATATCGTTATTGTTGTGCAATTTCATGAATCCTCAGGGGGGATTTGTGCAATTTACCCTATTTTTTATGATTTTCTAATTGGAAGCAAATAGTCCTTAATCCTATTCAAGTGTAGCCAAACATCCCTCTAAACGTTCATACAAACAGTTGGATATTATCAAAATTACCCCATTTCATAAAATATTGAACAAAATTCAGCTCATTTCATAAAATATTAATCAAAATCCACCCTTAGTGTCATAACTGGACAAAACTCACCCCCAGCATTTTCATTATTCTCTAAAGTTCACCCCACAAACATCCCTTAAACATCATAAGAGTAAATATGCAAATGCAAAATTAAATCCTAATAGAAAAAATCCTTGAAATTATGTTAATTTTATGTATTTTTTAAGAAATAAATTTAATAAATTCAATATATAACAATTTTTTGCAAAATAAAATATTATAAATTAAATTGGATTAAAATTTTATTCAAGTACATTTTTCAACAAAATAAATTTTTACAAATTTGTAACTTAAAAATTAAATAAAATAAAATTATTTACAATTAATTTTAAATATAATTTAAGGGATTTTGTAAATTATTTGAATCTAAATTAGTTTTTTATAGAATAGGTTTTAATTTACATGTTTAAGAGATCTTTAACTGGTGGGGTGGATTTTAGAGATTAATGAAAACATTAGAGTGAATTTTGGCCATTTATAAAACTAGGGGTGGATTCTAACCAATATTCTATTAAATAAGATAGATTTTGTATATTTATGAAACTACGAGGTGAATTTTGATCAATATTTGATAATATTCCTAAAAATAGTTCATGTAACAACATTTTTGAAAATACAAATATACCCTTGATATTAAAAAATAATAAAAAAATGTAGGAACCTAGATTTCTAGTACAAAACAAACTTCTCCAACATTCAATCATCAATAATTGAACCGAGCCAACCAATGCAACCACCACTTGTCGAGGAAGCAAGTGCAGTCACAAAACTGTGACAAGTGACAACTAAAAAGTCGTGCAGTGTGTGACAAACCACCTAATGCTCAGTTAGGAGCAACTAGGACACATTACAATTGCTTTGTGTCTGCCTCACATGATCATGACATAATCGAGACCGACTACGCATTGATACTCGAGCTGTTTGCCATTAGAGGTTTTGATGTTAAAAATAAAAAGCCTAACAAGATTCAGGTCTTTATCTGCATCAAATAGAGATCTAGATTTGTTTGTGGAGATAGATCGATCTTCGTCTTAATGACAGAAATGGAGATCAATAGAATTTTTTATAATCTCTATATTTTTGTGTTTGTCAATGGATCCCTTTTTTTTAATTCAAATTTTTTTATTTATGATTTTATTAAAATATTTAATCTAATTTTTTTAAACAAATAACCCCCAAAAAATGATGAAGGCTAATAGACATCCACTCGAGGAGTGCTTTTTGTATCTTTGAAAATGTTAGGGACCATCTTGATCCATTTGGAAACAACAACAACAACAAAAGTGATAATTCATGAAACCATTGAGACATATTTGGAATGTTCCCTAATTTTTATTCATATCAATCATAAAACTATTTTAAAGTTAATTATCCTGGTTAAAAATGAATGATGAGCAAAATGGAATTTTTTATTATAAGGTTGTTGGTCAAAGCCAACTTATTATTAAAAACAAGAAAAAGGTTACAAAAAGAGAGAAAGACAGAAAGCCCATACAACAATAAGAAACATCTAATAAAGGAAAAAACCGACTAAGGAAAAAGATAGACAGTAAAAGATTCAGCCGAAAATAAATTAGATTAAAGAAGTGTACGCATATATTTCGTTGATAAATTGAACAACAGCTTTAGCAGCATTATCAGCTGCAAGGGACTTAAATGTCTCATAGGCGTTCGTTCCTGACTGTTTTCCAGCTAAATCTGATAGCCCTCTGATGACAATCACTGGCAACCCATTTGACAAGGTTGTCTGCAAATTACACCATTGTTAATCAATTCTCTTACAAATAATGAAAACCATTTACGCTCGAAGCAAACTGAAAAATACAAACTGATTTGAATGGTTCATTTTTACTATAATAATCCATCTTATACTATCATAAGTGTTTTAATCAGGATGTCTCAAACCATATACTAAAGATGTTTTAATGAATGGTACACTATTAGGGGATTTTTCTTTTGCAAGTTTTGCAAAATTTTCTATTTATTTTTTGAAGCATTGTAAGGTACGAAAATTCATTGAGGTCTCGCTGTATTATATGTTGTTTAATTATTTATATTTTATATATACTAAAATGCTTTTAAACTGCCAATTTTAACGAACCACGAGGAATAAGGGAGGTGAGAGTCAATAAATTAATAATTCATACGTTAGTGTAATTTATCAAACCTAAGGTACCGTAAGTGCAAAACAGGCTTTGTTTTTAGATTTAGTAATTTTATTGTGAAAATGGTAGTATTTATCATTTATACCCCTGCTTTTTTGTATCCGTGTCGCCAAAATGAAGACTACCGAAATTACCCTTGGTATATTGAAACACATTCACCACTCATTTTATATCACTTTTTTTTTCCTCTGTCTCACTAGTAACCATTTTTCACAATTGATTCGCCTCAACAAATATAATTTTTCATGGAAAGAAAACTTCATTTATGATTAGGTCTAATTTAAAAAAAAAAAAAAAAAAAAAAAAAAAAACCTCTATGGATTTAGTTTGTGTAGTTTTGATTCATTTTTATGTTTGAATTTTAAGATTGTTTAAATTTTATAAGTTAAAAATAAATAAAAAGAAAACTTAATTTTAGAAGAAAACTCAAGACCAAGAAAAAAAAAAAACTAATTTGTTCTAAAAAATTAAAGCATCTCAAATATTAATTTTTTATTAAAGTTGAAACAGTGTTGGTCGAGAGTTATATCAACTCTTGAGCAAAGATATGGCTTTGGTCAAAGAGTTATATTAACTCTACAACTCTCGACGAAAGCCATTTCAGCTTTGGTTGTGAGTTAATTAATTAAATAGTTTTTTTTTATAAAAAAACAATTCCTATTCTTTCCACGTTTCAGATTTTGAGGTGTTTTTTTTTCTTCTTATAACTTTGTGTTTTCTTCTTTTTATGATTTGAGTCTTCTTGTAACATATGCCTTCAAATTTATTCTCATTTTTTTCTTGTAATTCTTTTGTTGTCAAATCTAGTATCTTTGGAGAAGATAGACTTATCGAATCTAGTTCTCTGTCTTTTCAACTACTTGGTTTTAAAATTTTTCTTTCTCTCTCCACTGTTTTTGGTTTCCATATTTTTTCTTTCTCTCCCTATTGGTTTTTTTTTTCCCCCAAATCTTAGAATGGAGAGGGATTTATTAATACTAAAACAATTTTTTAGGGATGTTTTTATCCAAAACACAATTACGGTGCTAGTGAAACTCAAATTATTGATGTAGTGCTAGAAGCACCCCACTTTTCAGTTATATTAGAATTACAAATCAAATGTCTTAGTACGGAAAAGATATGAAAAGAAAGTGGGTATTGAATAATAAATTGAAAGCTTACCATAACAACAGCTGAACTCTCCATGTCTGCTGATGAAACTTTAAAAGATTGAAATAGAAAATCCCTATAAGCTGCATTGTCCACAAAAATGTTGGCTGTTGATCCACTAAGCCCAACTACTAGCTTAGGCTTTTCTTCGAGGCATAAGGTAGAATTCACGCATCGTTCCAATTCCATCCCCTGAAAATGTAAGTGTGATTGTGTGAATGATACATAAAATAAAAAAACAGCACCTTAAAGAAAATCTAGAGAATTAAAAACCTTCATACAAATTATTTCAAAACAAAAGCCTACATACAAATTTGTTGATTTTCAAAATTATTATTATTATTTTATTTTTAAAGTTGACAGTGAACAAGTTAAATCTCTGTTTAGATATGACATTATCAATTATTATTTATACGATTCAGATATTTATTTACATAATTAGAAAACAAATATACCCACAATAAAAAGAGAAAATTACTTACACTACCCATATACGCTTGTAAATTGATCTTGGTGGGAATCGAACCCCACTGCCTTAATGTATAAGAATATGTTTATATATTTATTTGTTGAATAATTACATTAAATTTGGGATTTCCGGTAATGAGAGATGACTCGAACTCAATACTCTTTTAGGATGTAAGTGTGAAAGGTATATAAATGAGCCAACATTGTTTTGTCGCTTTAAAACTATTATTAAAAATAAAAATGTTGCTTTGAAATTGAAAACAGGTTCAGTAGCTTCTACTAAAACAATTTTCTGAAGTTGAAAGTAACTGTCTCATATTTTTTAAAAAAATAAAAATAAAAGAAGTTCTTTTTAAGGAAAAGTCAATGTTTAGTTCCCTTTAACTGTCTCATCAAATTCTTTTTGAGCTATGTAAGTAAAACTAGATTTTGGCAAATCCCATCAGTCTTCTATCCATTTGGTATCGGCTTGAAAAAAAAAAAAAATCCAAAAAGATTTATATTTTGAGGATCTTGGACAGTTGACATAAATATGTGTACATTAATATTAGTAATAGCTTAGATCAATAATCACAATTGCAGCAAAAAGAATTAAACAGTGTAACGCTGTCGAACCTCTAAATTAGCAGCAACCTGAAGCCAGTCCTTACTGACTTGAGCCCACAGCAGAGATTGTGGATTGTTTGGGTCCCCTGACTTGGAAAAGAATTCCTCTTTATTATATCCGACGCGTCCCAATAGATTAGAACCATTGCAATTTGGTACATTGTAGCTATCAATGTCCAAGTCTGCAACATAGCTAGAGTCCAATGTTGCATTCGGGTTCTGTCAGTAAGCAGATTTTTATCAGTTTAATATGCCATTTCATTTCCATAACAATAGTGCTTTTGATTGTCAAAATATAAAAAATAAATAAATAAATAGTGCTTTTGGTATTTTGGAAAAGGGCTTTCAAGTGTTTTTATATAGATTTTGTAGTACTATATTGAAAATAGATATAAAATAATGTTGGATGCATCTTTAATAAAAATATATATATAATTTAAAAATATTGATATAATTTGTGAAAATGGACTTGTTAGGTGTTTTTTTTAAAAGAAAATTTTTTATGAAACTATCTCACAGATGATATAATGAGACGGATCAATAAAATAGTGTCATTTATTTCTCTCTTACGTTTTTAATTGATCTCTTTTTTTTTTTTTTACTCTTCTCATTAATATATTTCACCATATCAACTGTAAAACAGTTTAGCAGAAGATTTTTTGAATTCTAAAGAGTGGCTTTTAGTATTTTCTCGTAAAGTTATTTTAGTCTGTAGCACTTTCTACCAATAGGCATTGAAATGTGCAATGTCGGTGAAAAGAAATGGAGCTCATACCAGCCAATCCCAGATGCTAGTGTCAGCAAATTGTTTAGGAATTGTAACATCCCCTATTGACATAGAGTTGTTTACATTGCCAGCAATGCCGAAATGGACAATCCCCGTCACATCAAAAAAATCTAGCATTTGCTGTGTGGTTGCGGCAGCATTCACCTGATTGAGCCAACACCAAATAAGTTTCATAAATGGTTACTTTGTGACCTTTTTATGATTTTACAGGAATCAAAAGGCCAATGCCTATGAAAAATGTAATAATTGTTATGGGGTTTGTAGCCAATCAAGACAAACTGCCCCATCTATTAGTCATTACCATCGTCGTGTTCTAAAGTAGAAATATTAAAATGAAAATGTTAAAGAAACTCGTGACAGCTGCAAGCACTAGTGTTTTATGCTGACACACGTCCCATTTGTAATTGTAGTTACAAAAATATCACTATAAAAAAATAATAATAATAACCCTTTTATTTTATAAATATTTCTTATACTACAATTCCAATGGACATTTGTCTATAGAATGGCAAATGACTTAATACACCCTTGAATCAATTGAACCGACCATATTCGGTTCAGGCCAGTTTCAGCTCAAAATTTTTACATGTTTGGTTCTAAATTTAAGAACTGGAAAAAAAAAAAAAAAAAAAAGGCGTTCTTCTAGGAACCGAATCGAACACCATTTTATCCACCCCTACATCATGGCATGGTTTACAACTTGTGATGTAAGTCACGACTGCCTCAGTTTGTCTCAAACCATGTTCTAATATTCTCATCTAGCGACCAATAATTGAATATGCAAATTTTTATTACGACTGGAGCTTGAGTCTGAGATATAAGATTGGCTATTATAGGTCCTATATTGATAAGCAACTCTGCCAAAATTCTTCTCTCACACTTATTGCCAAATTATGCTTACGTAAGGGGATAATTCTAATTTCCTCCTGTAGGTTGGCTAAATAGCTAAAAAACCCTTTAACTTTAGAAATCGTTAAAAATCTCTTATAGTTTATAAAAATAACCAAAAATCCCTGACGACAGGGGGTTTTTTGCCTATCTTTATAAATAGTAGGTTTTTTTATTATTTTTATAAATTAGAGAGACATTTTTAGTAATTGCTGAAGTCAGAATATTTTTTATTTATTATATCAAACTATAGGAGAGAAATTAGAATTATCCCTCGAGTAAAAGTTTTTTTCTTTTTTTTTTTAAACCACTTAAGCTAAGAGATTTTTTTTTTTTTTCCTCCTTTCGAACCACTTCAGTTAAGAGTGAGGTTTTTTTTTTTTTTTTTTTTTTTTTAACAAAAGCGGGGCAGAAGCCCAATAAGAGAAAGAAAAACTAGTGGAGAGTCATCCGCCGTCATACTAAGAGCCACTTAAGTTAAGAGTTAACCTCTCTTTCTTTAAAAACAAAAACAAAAAAAAACAAAACAAAAAAAAGACCTTCTAGCTACTAATTATTCATTACCACTCTCAGGTCTATCCTTGAATGTTAAATCTATCATATTAACGATCACTTCAACAACCCAATGACCAAAGTTGTAGATATAATCTGACACAAAGAAGAGAACACGGAAAAAAGGCTTACCATTCCAACCCCACATCTCACACAGATTGCTTTCTTTCCCTTTACCTTTCCCACCCAAAATCGTCTTCCTGCAACAGCCAATTGATATTGGATAAATAAAGAATGAAAATCGGGCAACACATCTTAACTGCACATTTATAAGGAAGACAATGCATATATACCCGCCAGATCCACAAATGGGTGCGTTTGGTGAGGCTTGAAAGCTCCGGTTTCAAAAAAAGCGTTCTCTTCAGTTGCTGTCACAGAGATGAGACCAATATATGGCCCTTTGCGGTTCACCGCCTTGATTACATTCAGAGATTCTTTACTTTTTGAGTGTGTGGCTGAAACAGAAGTTACAACTAAAGAGATCAGAACCAGTGCCTCCAAAAATGAAGGAACCAATTTAGCAGCCATGTGTAGACTGGTGAGAAAGAAAAAAACTACATATACGACACAAAAGTTAATTTATCAAGTCAGAAACGCCAGCTACCCTTCCTTTCATACTGACTGACAATAATTATGACTGTTTATTTATTTTTATTTGCTAACATCATTTTTAATTCAGATGACTATCCAAATCAATTCAGACAAAATTTTAATAATATAATTTAAAAAATTAAATTAAATAATTATCAAAATAAGTTCATATAAAACTTTGATAATACAATTTTGAAAAACTACTGTCATACAAGAGAGGTTTACCATCTCCTTTGTAATTTTGAGCTACTCTCTGAATTATTGGGAAAAGAGAGACAATGACAAGTTGTAGATCTTGATGTCCACTATCCAGCTTATTAATAATTAAACATTTTTTTAACGCTATTAATAATTAATCCAAAACTATGCGAGCAAGAAACATGATATTAAGCATATTATTAAAGTAAATTTTATTGTTAATTGTTAAATGCAAGAAACATGACAGATACAATGCACTGTGTCAGTCAACAAACATCATTTCCACGTGATACAGGTGCAAAACTGGGAAGATATATGCAATATAATCAGAGAAGTCACAGTTGCTAAGCAAGACGGACAAGTTTGATCACTTAGCTTAGTGGAAGAATTATTGTACAAAATTTCCTAATTCATCAATGATTGGGAGGGATGTGTACTTGGGTTTGCAAAGACAGTTGTAACTGTGGCTTTTAATATATATTTAGTTAGAAGTGGGGTAGGGAAGTTATGTTCTTGATTTATTTAAAGTTCGTTGACTGACGGATTGATTTTATTGAAAATTGGTTGGAAACCTCTTGTGAAATTAGTTGTTGAACCATGTATTGCAAAAAAATCATGCTCAAAATGAAGGTACGTCTGTTCAAAATTTAGACTATTATTACTAGGTTTAAACCATTGACCATAGAATAATGTTAGATAACCTAAAAAATTTACTTAAATGATATAATATATAAATTATCGTCGTGAAACATTAATTGATACGGTGGTTGATGTGTCATTTACAATTCATTTACTACATCATTTGAACATAAAACATTAATTAATACGGTGGTTGATATATCAATTACAACTCATATACCATATCATTTTTACACTAATTTAAACAATTTTTTTGAGTAACCTAGCGTGGAGATCTGAAGTTACTAGCTTTTATCATGTTCATTATGTAAGTTACCAAATTTATAAAGTTTTATCATGTTCAGGTCCTTATACACACAAAGACAAAGTTTCATTTTTGCAATAAGACCCCTACTTTAACAGTCAGAGGGTGTTAAAATTGATCACTGACCCTGTTTTCTACTCCAACGATGAAAATGCCATTAACTATTATAAATTATAGAAATAAAAAAAAAATTAAAATCAATAAAAATTAGAAAAAATATTTACCGTCCATATGGGATTAATGTAGAAATAACAAGTAATATTTTTATATTTCTTTAAAAAAATTTAAAACTTTTTAAAAAATAAAAATAGATAGATCTCCACCATGCATTTCTAAAATGGACGATAAATATCCCATATGGGTTAGATATCTAACCAATTCATCTTCAACATTTTCTCTATCCTCTCAATTCATTCAGTTTATCTTCCACAGTTCATCCCTCACCTAAACCCCATATTCAAATCGTGTTTTTGTAGTTTATCTCCCACTAAAACCGCTCAAATCAGTCTTCCACAAATCAACCTCTTTAACCATAAATCAAAATCTCAAATCTCTAACAACAGCAAAACTGTCGTTGCCATCCTCCTCATCATCCTCATCCCCATCTCCCTCCCTAGACTTAACCTCCATCGTCGACTCAACCTCATCGGCAATAGGGACCTCATCGCCGAAGCCGATGATGATTGAGACCAGTTCTAGTCTCCACGCGATGGAAACCATCAGGTCTCCTTTGCCGAAGAGCTCCGGTCTCTGGTGAAAAAGACTCAAGGTTCTCCAGTTTTATCAGTTTCTTTTTTTTTTTTCCTTTTTTTTTTCCAAATGTTTGTTGATGTTGTTGATGAGTCTATGATGTTTGTCTTTTGTTGTTGCTGCTAAGTTTATGGTGTTTGTTGGTGAAGAATGAAGAAGAAGATCCCTATTGATGATTTTGTCATTGGTGACCACCTTTGTTCTTCAATATTTTTCATTGAAGGAGAACAAGATAAACAATGGAGATTCAATTTATTTATGTTTTTATAATTCTATTTCATAAATTTTTTTTTAAATTAATTTTTAATTTGAAAGAAAAATAATTGAAAATTGTTAAAAGACTAAAATACCCTTTCTTTTTGATATCTTATTATTATTATTTTGTTTTATTCATGGGCAAATTGGTCACATATGCTTAAATTAATAGTGTCCAACAAATTGATGAAATTACCCTACTTCCTACTAACAATGACTAAAGTTCATTGACAGCATGGGGGGTTTTCTGTTCCAAAAATAGATCTTTGACTCCACATGCATAAGTCCTCATCCTCCTGGGGTTATCGTATAATTCACTCTAGAAAATAATGTTTCACTAAGTATAACAAATATAATAAACTCCATAAAATGATACAACAAGCAATATAAAAGATTATGATAAACTTATAAAGAACTTACTTGAATTGGATGAAGATAGAGACTTACAATTGAGTAGCAATGTCCTAAAAATTATATTCCACCCCTTCCTTATGCTTGAAGGTCAATGATAAGTTGTCTCACAAGATTCAACTATCTATGATCTTGGTTCTTAGCACATGAACCTTACTCTATAGAACCAAAGTTTGTGGTTGAGAGCTTTTGTGTGCAAAATAGGTGATGATTTTTAATAGAGATTTTATGAGAGAAAAGTTAGTTATTTTCTCATACAACTACATATTTGTATAGCCAAGTGAGTGTCCTTTTACATAGGTGATATCTTATTGGAAAGACATCAATAACAACTAAATGGAGTGTGAAGAGTTGTGACTCTTCACTCAAAATTTTCAAATTTCTTCTGGCAAGAGTCCCTACTGTGACTTGGTGCGTGTGCCTTCAGGTCATAGTTCATTCTGTTAGAGTTAATATTAGAGTTGATATTTAGTCTTGTAAATATTTGGTCTTGTAAGGGTAGTTTAGTCCTTTTTTATCATTAATTATATATATGTATTTCTTGTCTTTTAAACTCAATTCATTCATTTTTCTTGATTTCAAATGAAACCCTATTTGTTCTCCACTTCACATGGTATCAGAGCACTGTCTCTCTCTTTACTGCCCAAGTTGTTTGCTTGATGTTGTCACTACTGTCCTTCTGCATTGTCTCTCTCTACTTGCTATCATATTGTTTGGTTGCTACCCCATTGCTCACATGGTATGAGAAACCCTATTGTTAGTTGTTACTACTGTTTTGTTGCCATTGTTTGCACCATCTCTGTTGTTGTCTTGTCTCTGCCACGCCTTCCTCTTGTCGTTCCTGAGCACTCAAGATGAATCGCACCATCGTTCAGCTCAATCTTCCACGACCTCTGTCTCCACTGGTCTGTTCTGCTGTCACTTGATAATCTATGTTCCGCTGTCACCTCTAGTTTGTTCGTCTTTATTTCATTTTAGTTATATATTTTGCAATTTGTATATGCAATGACTGGCAACAATGATGATTCACTTCAATCTATTAGCATCAAGTTAGATGGAAAAAATTATTCTTATTGGAGTTATGTCATGAAGAATTTTTGAAAGAAAAAGAATGTGGAGCTATATTTCAAGGGCATCAGTTAAACTCATAGATGATAAGATGACAGATTATGCACAACTTTGTAGAAAATTAGGAAATTGATAATTCAAAAATTATCACTTGGATAAACAATTTTGTTGAGCACTCTATAGGAACACAGTTGACCAAATATGACACAGCTAAGGAGGTGTGGGATCACTTGTCAAGATTGTATACGCAATCTAACTTTGCAAAGAAATAGCAGTTATAATATGATATTCGAGCTCTTAAACAAAATGATATGAGCAGTCAAGAGTTCTATTCTGTAATGATATATCTTTGGGATCAATTGGCCCTTACAGAATCCGCAGAACTATGAGCTTGTGCACCCTATATTGCCGTTAGAGAGGAGCAATGCTTGGTTCAATTCTTGATGGCACTTCATGATGATTTTGAGGGACTTCGTGGTTCAATTCTACATTGTAGTCCACTTCCCTCTGTTGATTCGATTGTGAGTGAGCTATTGGTTGAAGAGATTCATCTCAAATCTCAAGCAGGAAAAGGAATTCTTCCATTACCAAGCTAGGTGGTTTTGGCAATTCCCTCAAGATTTCATGTTCCTTATGAAAACAAACCATGCTCGAGGGTCGGGATTGATGAGTGCAATTTTTGCAAGGAAAAGGGTCACTGGAAATCTCAATGTCCTAAGTTGTTAAATAAAGCGTCGCAATCACATCAACAAAAACATCAATTCAGACCTCCACAGTTTGTCAACCAATCATAACCACAACCATATCGACCCTTACAATTTAACACTGCAACTTTTGTACCACCATCACCACCACTAGACTCATCTGGATTTGGATCCTCATCCTCAAATGCAACACTTGCTTCTCTTTCTGAGCAACTTCAGAAACTCATTGCCGCACAATCACATACTATGTTTACCACTTCTCCAATAGGTTAATTGCCTTCTAATTCTTCAAATATGTCTTCCTCCACATGGGTTCTAGATTCTGGAGCCTCACACCATATGTCTCCTAATTCAAAATCCTTTGTTACTTTGATTCTTGTAGCATCTACTTTTGTTATGACTGCTGATGGCACTCTTATGCCAGTAGCAGGAGTTGGTTCTGCGATTACATCTTGTATATCTCTATCTAATGTTTACCACATTCCTAAACTTACAGTGAACCTTGTTTCTGTTAGTCAATTGTGTGACTCTGGTTACTCAGTGTTCTTTTCTTCTACTTCTTGTTTTGTGCAGATCTACAATCCCAGAAGCTGATTGGGATAGGTCGTAGGAGCGGGGGATTATATGTTTTGGACGAGCTAAGATTACCAATAGTTGCAGCTCCTAGTGTTGACTTGTCTTCATTTCGTTTGTGTCCTTCATCTTTTAGTTTTTATTTATGGCATTCTCATCTTAGTCATGTTTCAACATCCCGTTTAAGATTTTTAGCCTCTATGGGAACCTTAGGAAATTTGCTTTTTGATTATAGTGGTTGTAAACTTGTGAAAATTTAATCGAAGTACTTTTTGTTCACTTGCACGTTTTGATTTAATTCACTCTGATGTATAAGGGTCTTCTCCAATTGCTACAAAAGGAGGGTCTCAATATTATGTTTCTTTTATTGATGATCATACTCATCTTTGTTGGGTTTATCTCATGAAACATTATTCTGATTTCTTTAGCATTTATAGTGACTTTCGAGCTCTTGTAAAAACTCAACATTCTGCTATTATTAAGTGTTTTAGATGTGATTTGGGTGGTGAATATACTTCCAAAAGGTTTTGTGAATTACTTGCTTTAGATGGAACTATTCACCAAACTTTTGTACAGATCTTCCTAAGCAAAATGGTGTAGCTGAAAGAAAACATAGACACATTATTAAAACTGCTTGTTCTCTTTTGCTATCTTCTTCTGTTCCTAGTGAATTTTGGGGAGAAGCAGTTCTTACTGCAGTTAATGTCATCAATAAAATCCTATCATCTCACATTTCAGGTTTGTCACCCTTTGAGAAATTATATGGACATGCTCCTGATTATTCTTTCTTGAGAGTTTTTGGTTGTACTTGTTTTGTCCTTCACCCTCATGTAGAGTGAACAAAACTGTCATCTCGTTCTATCATTTGTGTGTTTCTTGGTTATGGTGAGGGACAAAATAGATATTGTTGTTTTCATCCTGTTTTCAAAAAGCTATATGTATCCCATCATGTTGTATTTCTCGAACATATACCTTTCTTTTCTATTCTTACTACTCCTCACAATGTCACCAAATCTAATCTTATTCAGATTGATCCATTTTCTAATCATACGGATGGTTTCTCTCCGCAGGTTCCTTCTAGCATAGATTCTAACTTCATCTATTGTTCCTATAGCTCCTTTTCCACTTCATTATTCTCGCAGGGCTCACACAGTTAGTTCTAAAGATGCTGGTAACTCATTGGCTGACGCTTCTGATAATCACCCTTCTACTACAGTTGCCCAAACACCTCTTGAGATTGTGGATTCTTCTTCTCGTTATCCTCAGCGGATTCGTAAGTATACTCACCTACTAGATTTTGTTTACTCTTGTTATGCCAATTCTTTTTCTACTTTTTTGGCATCTATTCACAGTCTTTCTAACCTTTATCCTATAAAGAGGCAATTCTTGATACCCTTTGGCAACAAGCTATAAATGAGGAACTTTCTGCCTTGCGCAAGACCGATACTTGGGATTTGATATCTTTACCTACCGGTAAAAGTACAATTGGTTCTTGTTGGCTCTATAAGATCAAGACAAAATTTGATGGGTCTGTTGAGCGTTACAAGGCTCTATCGGTTGTAAAAGGGTTCTCTCAACAATATGGTATGGATTATAAGGAAATCTTTGCTCCTGTTGCAAAGATGACTACTGTTCGTACTCTTCTTGCAGTTGCATCTATCCGTCAGTGGAATGTATCTCATATGGATGTTAAAAATGTCTTTTTAAATGGTGATTTATATGAAGAAGTTTATATGGCTCCACCACCTGATGTCTCACATAATCCTGGAGAAGTTTGCAAGCTAAAAAAGCTTTATATGATCTCAAACAAGTTCCTCAGGCTTGGTTTGAGAAGTTCTCTACTGTGATCACTTTTCTTGGGTTTTCCTCTAGTAATCATGACTCAGCTCTTTTTGTCAAATGTACCAATACAAGTCGTATTTTGCTCTCTCTATATGTCGATGATATGATTATTACTAGTGATGATGTTGATGGGATTGCAATACTAAAGTCAAAATTAGCACGTTAGTTTGAAATGAAAGCTTTAGGTTCTCTACAGTACTTTCTGGGTATTGAAGTTGCAGTTTCTCTCTCAGTCCAAGTACATTACTAATATTCTTGAGCGAGCACATCTCACTAATGCTCAAACTGTTGATACTCCTTCTTAGCTCAATGTTCGATACTCTCCTTCTGATGGTACTCCATTGTCTGATCTTACATTGTATCGCACCATTGTTGGCAGTTTGGTCTACCTTACTATCACTCATCTAGATATTGCATATGTTGTTCATATTGTTAGTCAACTTGTTTCCTCTCTTACTATCGTTCATTAGGCAGTTGTTCTTCGTATTTTGCGATATCTTCGTGGTATTGTCTTTCAGAGTCTTTTACTTCCATCTACCTCATCATTGGAGCTACGTGCTTACTCTGATGCTGATTGGGGTCATGATTCCACAAATCGCAAATCTATTACTAGTTTCTATATCTTTTTGGGTGATTCTCTTATCTCTTGAAAGAGCAAGAAACAAACTGTTGTTTCTAAATCTTCTACCGAAACAGAGTATCATGCTATGGCATCTACTACCACCGAGATTGTTTGGTTACGTTGGTTACTTGCTGACATTGGTGTTTTTATCTCTCATCCCACCCCTCTATATTGTGACAACCGAAGTTCTATTCAAATTGCTCATAACTCAGTTTTTCATGAACAAACCAAGCATATCGAGATTGATTGTCATTTCACTCGCCACCACCTTAAGCATAGCACTATTACATTACCTTTTGTTCCTTCATCGTTACAGATTGCAGATTTCTTTACTAAGTCACATACTATTTCTTGTTTTCGTTTTCTTGTCGGCAAACTCTCGATGCTTGTTGTTGCCACATCGTGAGTTTGTGGGGGGATGTTAGAGTTAATATTAGAGTTGATATTTAGTCTTGTAAATATTTGATCTTGTAAGGATAGTTTAGTCATTTTTTATCATTAACTATATATATATATGTATTTCTTGTCTTGTAAACTCAATTCATTAATTTTTCTTGATTTCAAATGAAACCCTATTTGTTCTCCACTTCACACATTCTACCATGGAGACTTACTCATCTACGACCACGTAACCATGACCTCAAGTAACGCTCTATGGTCGTGGTATACACACCGGTTGTTCGACCAGTGTCTTCGCGACGAGGATGCACAATCTTGTGATCGTGCATCTTGGTCGCGTCATGCACTAGTTATGCAACCAGTGCTTCCCCCGATGAGTGAGGTCGCGCCTTTCTGGTCATGCCATGCACTGCTGCTAAAACTCTTCTTACACTATGGCCTCATGACATGCTTGAATGATAAGTGTTAAACTACTATAAACTACTCATTTAGTCCAAGGTCTATTCTTCTAAAAGAAACATGGTTACTTACACTCACTTCAACAAATAGATGACCAAACATCTGGTGCATAAAAGAGAGTAGAAAAATTGATGTACCATTCCAACCCCACATCTCACATAGATTACTTTCTTTCTATTTATCTTTACCACCCGAAATCCTCTTCCTGCAACAGCAAAATAACCTTTCAACTTTACTAGATCGATTACAAATACCTACAAATTTAACAAACATTCCTTGTGGTTGATAGTTAATGAACTGAGATTAAAAACCAGAAGAGATCATAACCACTTGTCATTAAAAAATAGTCACGTGTTATATAACCTTTTATGAGTTTAGACGAACCGTGATCAAGAGAGGTTACCTTTCCAATGACGGTACATGCCTGCCAGATCAACAAATGCGTGCATGAGGTGAGGCTTGAAAGCCTGAGTGGTAAAAAAATGCATTCTCTTCAGGTAGAATCACTGCAATGAGACCAATAGACGGCCCTTGGCGGTTCAGTTCCTTGATTATATTCAGTGATTATCATGTATGAGGGTTTGGCTGATATAAAAGTAACTACTAATGGAGAAAATCTTTTATCGGATACTAAATTGAGGTGGTATATTAATGTTGGTGTGACATTCAATAACAACGTGACATGTGGTATAACATTTTAAATGAATATTTTCTCATAAAAAATGAAAGAAAATAATATTAATTTTTATTTAAGAAACTATATTACGTGTCATATTGTTATTAGAATGTCATACTAAAATCAGTATACTACGCCCGACGTAATGTTTAGGTTGAGGAGAGAACAAAAACAACATATATGACTTTGCAAGCCTAGATAATCCCAAATGTGGAAATTAAACATATGAAGCAGACAGAAATGGACTTAAAGTTGAACTTTTTTTTTTTATTGAGAGAGAAAACGCACTTAAAGTCGGCATACCATTTTATTAACACCGCATATTGCATATTATCATACACATTACATCCCAGATCGTCTGCGGTAATATTATTATGTTTGTAAAGTTGGTAAAGGCAGAAAAACCATCAACTTTGAACATACAAGCAGCAGTATTCTTCAAGCAGAAGAAAAGAAATTCAACATTGAAGTCGTTGCCTGCTTATAAGAACATTATTTGTGAACTCAGAAACACGATATACACAATCCATTGTTAACAAGCATCATGTCCACATGCAAGCGGTGAAGTTCTCAGCAATGAGAGCATACGTGAATGAAGCCAACTGATGCACAAGTTTAATCGCATAAATTGGACAGTATCTAGAAGCAATATAGATTTTGTTGAAACGAATTTTTCATTAATGACTGGTAACTTTTAATACAGTAACAAATAATGAACTCTAGCCCCCCAAAAGCCCAAGATTTCACGGTGTACATTCATTTCATACAAAGCTCAAAATGAATGCAAAAAATCCTTGTCGAAAACTCAATTCAATGCAACAGGGCAGGAACGCTAGAGAGGGACAGCTTTGCACCTTCAAAACGCCGAATCTGCAGTGTGACTCTTCAATAAATAAATAATTCTTGGGGTAGGTCAATTGTTTAAGAACTGTACGATCCTCTACAGAATCAGAACATTCCATAATATATGCCTTCAAAACCACAATACTATATCACCGGTTTTGAAGACTCTCTATTGCCTTCTTCCACTGCCATGCTCTTTGTTTTGCAGTCTTCAAATGACAACACCTTCTTCGGCTGAACCATTACACAACTAGATTAGTATAAATGAAACAAACAGCAGGAAAACACAAAATTGCAAATGCATATAATGTTGGAAGGGAAATCACAGAAGTAATTTTTTCCCAACACCAAATAGGACTCTGATTGCCGTTCACAGGATGGGCATGCAGAGTACTGCTACTATGTGAAGAAGATAATAGACCATACATACTTCTCAAGAAAAGTCTACCAACAGTTGCAGAGTAAACATGACATGGTTCAACTTCTATGGATTCTTGCAACAATTTAGAGTGAATTATTGACTTTTAGGGAGACACTGAGGAAGATAATGGGCAGAAAAGGTCAATACCGTAACAATCTTGAAATTTGATGGACTTGTGACTTGAATGCTGAGGTCATTGGAATTGTCAGACCAAATAATATTTCCCTTTACCACAAGTTTTGAAGGATCCACATAAATTAATTTTGGCTTGTTGGTGAGAATAAGCTGCACCTTCTTGCTTGTCAGTTTCTGTAATTTCTTCACCATTGAGATCATAAGAACGGATTCCCCCGGATCCAGAAATTGTTGCCTATGAACACGGTAACAGAAAGATCGATACACCATATGCATGATAACCAACCAAAAAGATGGAAGGAAAAAAAAAAAATCAACATGGTAAACATCAAAGTTTTGCAATGATTTGCAAACCACCCCTTCCCCTAACCCCATTCATCAGAAAAATCAAAAAGAAAAAGAGAAAGGTCATTGGAATTCAGTCGAAAGAATCAGAAATCTTTTTATCCAAGAAAAAGAAGCGGTATCAAACACAATGCAGAAGTTGTAGCCAAGTACCATTTTGAATCGAAGGAGTCAATTGAAGCAAGCCTAGTTATAGACGATGATGCTTCAGATGATGATGCCCCACCACCATTGCCGTCAGTTCTGTTTTGCTGAAACATCCCCAATGTGAGAAGGGTTCCATGAAGAATCATGACCATCATCACCCTCACTTGAATGAGACTGAATGATAATAAGACAAAGTTCAATGTTACAGCTAACTCTTAATTAATAAAAACAAGACTGGAACTGAATGTTAGATTTCACGATAGATTGCGGTTAAATTGACATAACAGTTTCACACACAAAAGAAACAATACCGTTGGCTCTGAAGCAAGTTTAGGAGGTGTTTGCATTCTTAAATTCTTCCAGTCAACTCCTTTAAAGAAAGGATGCATCTTTAGTGCGGCATAACCATCAGGCCCAGCACCTGGTCTTCTGCTGGGGTCAATGTCCTGTCACAATTAATGGCAAATTAAAGGATATAATTGTATTAGTCTTAATAGAAAATCATGATCAACATCCTATCATCAAGAATCAAGATATATATATGTGTGTGTGTGTGTGAAAATTGTCAAAAAATATAAAGACCAAATAAGGAAAATAAGAAGTTTAAGAGAAAAAAATTACGATCACAACTTATTACACTATCACACACAACTTATGATAGACCTTCCACAAGGCTAAAAACCCAATTTAAGGAATTTTCAATTTTTTTTTTCAGAAAAAAAAAAGGGAAAAAAACTGAAACAGATAACAGATAATAAAAAAACTGATTATAAAAATGCAACCTTCCAACTATAAAATTTTTCACTTTTCTACCAATAGCTCCTATCAAGAAGAAGGAACAGCCCAACTCAGTTAAAACTTCTTAAACAGCTTCCTTCCATGTCTGCCGAGCTACAGGACAACATAGAAAAAGATTAAGAGGTCTCTGAAGCCCCTGTACACAATAAACACCACTGTGAAGAAAAGACCAATCCTGGTCTTCCTTACTAAATTATTTGTATTGACTTTCCCTAGTGCAATAGATCATGCCAAAATTTTAACCTGGTAGAGAATTTCAGCTTTCCAGACCAAATTTGAGGGTCTAAAGAGAGGAATGTGAGGTCACCTATAGAGAGTGAAAACAGAAATTTATGGACAAATCCCCTGACTCTCCAGCACTCAATGCCTTCTATCTTCCAACTCTTCCTGAAGTCTAACATTCCCTAAGATATTTAGCATTTCAGCATGCTGCACAGCCCTTGTCATTCAAATTTTTATAAACTTAAAATCCAAGCCTTCATGGACAGCCTGCTGTCCTCAAAAGGAAGAAAAAACATGATCATCATGTATTTCAATCGCATATTCAGTATAGTGTAATATGGCCACTTTATAAATATATCTCATTTATTACACATTTTTTACAAATTTTGTGACCACAGAATTTTACTTTATTCTTGTTTCTTAATAATTTTTTTTTTCCCAATTCCATTCAAGGAAAGGCAAATGGAGGATAATATTAGACCACCACTTTACCTTGTTAGACTGTGGTGAGCAAGTAGGCTAAAAGTTAAAAAATAATCATGTACAGTGCAAGGAAAAAGGAAATTCCCAACATAGTTAAGTTCTCAATTCCTGTACCTGGTACAGGACTGCAAAGATTCAGCACTCTCTACACTCAACCTCGAGGCAATTACATGTTTAATTTAGGATAGTAAGATTTGTATTCCTATCAGCACCTCTGACTTCAGTCCTGGAAAGTGCCAGTAAAAATTAGTTGAACAGAGAGTGCTCTAGTGTCAAAAGACCTCAAACCTGAGCTGCCAATTTACCAGTAAGAAGTTAACAACCCAACTAGAGTCCTCTGTAAAACCTCAACCACAAATCATAGTGATTTGCTTTTCTACCTTATCAAGAACAAATTAGTAGTCTAAGACTTCATATTTAGTCTGCCTTTAGCAGAAACTACATATTTAGTGTAACTATCAAAATAATAGGTAATACATTTACTGTGCTAATACAAGGACTGATTTTATTCTCCTAGGCATATCTGAAAAGTTATTTCTAGTAAGAAGTATCACCTCATGATTAACATCAAATTCAAATTCATTTTTCAGTACATTAAATCAAACATAATTGATGGTAAAAACAGAAAAAGGCATCTCCAAACTTATATCAATTGAGAATTACATTAAAATATTCACTCAAATCTACTTCTTTGGATAAGTCTGGTATCTTTTTCATAATTCTGAGCAATGATCAACTCAAGCTATAAGTGGTCCCTTAATTGTGCCAGTGAGGCATCAAATTAACCATAACAGAAGGTAAGAACCGCTAATATTCATCACACAAAATAGCTTCTACCCCATATAGAAAAAAACTTTATAATCCCATACACTTGTTCTATTTCTAAAACCAACAATTTGTGATCACAGAATGAACTGCATAACATCAACCAAAAACAAGTCCCTAACCATGCAAAGTTTTGCATTCCACTTATTGTGCAAACCTGTAGTTACATATGTTGTTTTATTCTACAAAGCGTAGCTCAAATCTCAGATAGAGTATTAGACTAATTAAAACTGCCATTACATGCTTCTGCTTTGATAGTTTTGCTAAATATATTGAAAAGGACATATTCACATAACGCAGACAAACAACTAAACAGGAAGGAAGACCAAAAATTAACATAAAAAGAGATCAAGCACACTTGTATTACAATATAGCTTAATATAATGAAAAGTTCATCACATACCAATAACCGATCAACGAGGTCTCTGGCTTCTGGCGAAAAATAATCTGGGAATCTTATGTCTCTAGGCTATAATTCTTTGAAATATAAGCCACTCACTTGCATCTTTGAAAGGTGAAGTTCCTGAAAGCATTTGGTACAAAGTGCAGCCAAGTGCCCAGAGATCATTTCTGTTTGAATATAACCAATAGCAAAAATGTTATCCTCTGTAAATAAGACATAATTAAAAATTAAAATTAGGGAATAAACTGGACTAAGAGTGTCAACGAATGACTCAAACCAGAAGAATGAAAACGAAAAAAACCCCTAAAATTGTTAAACCAAGCTTAAGGAGTTATTGCAGTTGTAAGTTTAATGAGAATAATCTGCATGCCCAGGTCATTCAAGACAAGAAGTCTCTTACCCAAATGTTGCAGGAGAAGAGTTGAGGACTTCTGGAGGAACATATGCAGCTGTACCAACAAAGGTGCACGCCTTATCATCTGTATAGGACATCAATCAAATCAATCTTTTTTATTTTTTGAAAGACTTAAAATCTTTTCAAACAATTTCCACATAAAAGGGTTTCACATTACCAGAAGCTGCATTTGGAAGGACTGTAATTCGGCTGTCCTGCATGGGCTTTACACTCCCAAAATCAGCAATTTTTATATGTCCTTCTGATGTAAGTAGCAAGTTCTCCGGCTGCCATTTAACAGAAATTTAGCAATATATATATATATATATATATATATGCAAATAAAATTTTCACAAAGCTAAGAAAATACCTTAATATCCCGATGTATCAGTCCCATACTGTGTATATATTCAAGGGCATCTACAACTTCTGCAGCATAGAACCGAGCTTCATCCTCTGACAAACGACCTTTCTGCGCACACAAAAACCAGATAGTAAATACAAGAGGCAAGCTAGCTGTAACAAAAAGCTACACAAATAGCAATCTTTGAACTCAAGAATATCATGATGCCACAGGTAATATGAAACTGTTGTCAAAAAAATAAATAAACATTATTTCATAAAATTATTTTTTAACCCGGAAAAGATCCAATGTAATTTTCAATCAAGGTAAAGCTATTTGTTAAGTTTAGGAGCTTTCTATCATCATAGAGTAATGAGTATATCAAAATATGTGACTTTCAGAAAATGAAAAATAGTATTATTACTAGATTTATTAGTCATTTAGAAATTACTAAACTTAGCCTGAGGAAACAAGATTTTTTTTTTTTTTTTATAATAATCCAGAAATCCCTCAAAACCGTTTAACGAATTCGAGACTAGAACCCCCATTAAATCCTATAATCTTTGGGAAGCAATAAACCATAGTCTTTGGTCATGTAGGTGTCCATGAGCATTTGAACCTTAGACCTTGAGAGAGCAAACCCAAGGCCCAACCATTCTTACGATCCACTCATGGGTGCCTAAGGAAACAAGATTACCTGCTTCCTGGAAACATTCTTATAGAAAACTTTCGAGACAAATTAAAGTTTTATCCAATATGACACAATGAACTGTAGCTCAAGAGCCTTTTTTTCATACTTACTCTTGTTATTTGGTCAAAAAGTTCTCCACCTTCACAAGATTCAAGTGCCATGTCTTCAAAACAAAATCAAGCCAGAAAAAATCTGAGTGATACTAATGTAGAGAAGAGAAAGTTAAAGAGAGCATTTAAACATAGCAATTTGAACAGATTACACAAAGAATACCTACAAAGAGAAAAAGTATCTTGAAACGTAAAAAAATAGACGCACAACGCCAGGATGGTCCAATTGATCCAACACAATGCGCTCCAACTTCACATAAGCCGTTTTATTTTCTTTGGTGATAAATTTTTTGTCCATTATCTTCAAAGCATAAACCATTCCAGTATCCTTTTTCTTTGCCCTGACAACCTGATGTCATTATGATACAATACTAACAGAATCAATCCTCAACAAGAAACTCAAGTCCAAACACGAATCAATACACAGACAAACTTCAGTGCTGTACATATTTCACCCAGTCAAAATTTATACGTTTAACAAAACCAAAGCCCTCAAATTATCTTAGACCTCCAGTACAATCTCAATAAGGGAGCAGTAAAAACTCACAATAAACAAATAATGCATCTCCACAAACCCATCAATACTAAAGCCAATGAATTGTGAAAAGAAAACCCAACAAACAAATAACAATGCTTTCCACAAATACCAAGGTGGGAACTCTCTTAGGCATATAGAATTGATTTTAATCAGTCTACTACATTGCCAAAGAATGACATATCCCCCCCAATGAAGTTACACATCAAGCCATCATCTCCCCATCTCAAATTCAAATATTATCTCAACTAGCTATGAATTTTTCTGATAAACCAAACAAGCGAATGCCCCAAAGCCCCCATATTTAATCACATTTTCATTAAACCACCCTCTTAAGCATATACAAATTCAAATTGCATTTGCTCCATGCATAAGCAGGTGTCAGTGGCAGATGTCATGACACCCACTTGTAATCATAAAAGCCCGACAAACTTGTAACAGAAAAATTGCACATCATCATATCAAACAAAACTAACATAACCGTAAAGATTCACGAAGCAAGCTACAAAAAATAAAAATTATCAATCAACCAAACATGACATACAAAACAATAACCTTTGAATAAGAACCAACGCCATAGATCTTTCCCAGCTCAAAATCTTGAATGGTGAAATTCTCCTGTGGAGCCCTAAACGCAAAGCTCTTAGATCTCTGCACATTCGGACAATTCGAGGAACTGTTGCCTTCTATCGTAAGCTTGGAATCAAAATCCTTCTCCATTGCCAACATTTCTCTAACTTGCTCTCTCTACATAATAAAATTCAAAAAAAAAAAAAAAAAACAATTTCTCTCTCTAAATAGATAAAGAAGCCAACTTTCTCTCTCAAGAAATCTTGGGAGGAGAGTCTTCAGTCAAAGGCAGGCCATTGGATCAGAGAGAGGGAAGGGGGGGGGTCGATATATTCTCTGATAAAGAAAAGCGAATGATTCTCTTGCGTTACATATGTATATTTATATGTGAATGTTGTGCATCTCATGGGTATATGTGTATAAATCAGAAGGTGATCAGCTTTAAGTAAAAAGCTTTTGGTTATACCAAAAAACTAATTCGAAACCCCGGAGAGTGAAGGAAGGGAATAATTGAAACGGGAAATTTGATGAATAAGAAGTTGAATGGGAGGAAGAAGAGGAGAGTTTAAAGGAAGGCTATATGGGGATTGAGGAATACAAATAGAGAGAGAGAGGGAGAGAGCACATGGTGTTAAATGATGCACATCATTCTCTTCTCTCTCTATGGATACTCCCATTCTGCTGCCACATCACCATACTCATTTCAGATTAACTGTTTCATAACAGATTTTTTTTTTTTTTTCATATTCCACATCATTCTCATCCAATATGGCTCCTCTATTTGAGTAGATGAGTGTGTCCCCTTGTTTCATCTAAAATTACTAGGGGTCAACAGAAAAAAAAAAAAAAAAAAAACTAAACCAAATCGAACCGATCCGAATTGAATCGAACTGGATCGAAAATATTGATTTTTAGCTTGTATTGTATTTGGTTCAGCTCCGTTTTTCATGTCAAAAATCAAAATATTTTGATTTTGATTTGATGTGGATCCAAAAACCCACCTGACTCAAAAACCGACCCACTATTAAAAAATTAGAGTATTAAAGGCTCACAATTGAAAAAAAAAAAATCAAACCCGACCTGAATTCAAACCAAACCAAACTAATTCAAGAAGGTTTAGTTCGATTTATTCATACAATTCAGTTCGGTTCGATTTTCTATTTAGAAATTTGATTTTTTTTTTATTCGATTCAATTTTACCCAAAACCAAACCAAACGATGTCCACCCTTAAAAATTACTATTTTAGAGTAGAGAAAAAAAAAAATGAGACCCGTAATCCATTGAACTGGATCGGAGCTAATCAAATCGCTTGGTCTTGTTTGGTTTTCCACATTAAAAAGTAATGTATGGTTTTGTTAATACAAACCTATATCAAGCTCAAATAAATCGAATAATTTTAAAACTTATTTTATGGATTTAATACTTATTACTTAGTAGATCTTATATATTTATTTAAAATGAGACCTACATTTTAACATTGTCTAATCATAATTACTAAAGCCCAAATTAAATTTATATTTGTAAGATCAAACCAATGCAATTTGATTTGGTCTGATCTAGAAGGAAAAAGAGAGAGAGAAAGAGATTGGTCCAAATTGGTCTTATTTTTTTGAAATTTTTTGTTTGGACTGATTCTAGTTGGAACAGACCACGCCCACCCTTTGCATAAATTATTTATTTCTTCACACTAAAATTGGACATATGGACACAAATTATCTGTGGATGTATATATAAGATAATGAGTCCTGGCTAAATGTAATTTAGAGAACATACCATAATTATATCCGATTAATAATTATTTAAACAATCACACATCCTTTTTCAGATGAATGAAACTCTTCAGGACATATATGCTTGGAATGTTTGATCTCTTCAATATCGGACGATTTATAGAAGTTGCCATTCAAGCCAAGTGTTTAATTTTATTAGGTACCAACAAACACTCATAACTTAACTAGTGTCAGTTACGAGAAAAAATCATGTGAACACTCAATAGTTTAAAAATCCCAAAGTTTCAAAATAAATAAAACACTGAAAAGAGAAAATTTAACTATTTGGACAGTTATATATTGACAATATTTTTATATTAGTGACACACTATTGTGTTATTTTGATATGTCAAAGTGGAAATAGTATACATTTTTATCTTGGTAATATCTATTACATATTTATCATATAGATATAGAAGTAATTACATAAAACTCACCTGAGGTTTGCCTAAAAACAAACAAAAATACATTAATCTTTTTATTATATTAAACTCTCACTTCGTTAGTCAAATTCTATTAAGGCTAGCCAACTTAAAGGTAATTTCATCTTTTAAATTTTTTTTTAATTTTTTACTTTAAAATTATAAAAAGAACTATAAATAATAAATAATAAATAATTAAAAAAGATATCTCCATCGTCCATCACATGATGGACGTTGGAGATTAATTTAAAAATAAAATTTATTATTTATATTTTAAAAAATTAAAGTTGAAAAAAAAAAATCAAAGCAGAACAAAAATTAGAAAAAAAAAATAAAAAACAACAATGGTGGTCCAGTGAGTCTTTGCCTCTACCTCCACCTCCACCTCTCAAACCTACTCGAAAACCCTCACCATCGCCTTCTACGCGCTCGACACCTCCCCGCATTTCTCCTTCACTTCGCCCTTCAACAACATGATATTTCGATCAACCAACCCGGATTCGACCACCAGTACAACCCGACGGTTCGACCTAGGGACGACCTCCTAGTAGTGGATTTCGCATCCGGTTTCAACGGAGATGCTGAAGATGACGGAGTCGACCTTATTAGTGACATCATCGATGACAGTGATGTGGCAGACTATATAGAAGGCTACTTGACTAGGAAGGAGCTTGACGGCGTTAAAGTCATAGCAACTTCGACATCAAACCTTCACCAAGTCTAGTGGTCAAGTGGGTTTCCGCTTTGGCAATTCTCTGAGTGTTTTCGTGATCATTTTCATTGGGTTAGAGAGTAGCTTAGTGCATATGAGAGACTCTGATGATTTGTTGAACATTGTCGTGGCTGATCTTAGTACTGGGGCCATTTATAGGGTTGCTAGTAAGCTGCGGTCAATTGCCATTGCTATAGCTATTGATCGTTTTTCTAGTTGTTCTTCATTTTTTATTATGTTTTTCTTGTTTATATAATTTTCATCTCTACCATAAATCTCTCAAATGGACGGTGAAAATATATTTTAAAATTTTAATTTTAATTTATTTTTAATTTTTATTTTATATTTAATCATTTTCAATTTTAAAAAAAAATTAGAAAAAATCTCCACCGTCCATCTCTTAGATGGATAGTGGAGATACAGTTTTAATTTTTAATTTAATATTTATATTTAATAATTTTAATTTTCATTATGTCTTATTAATGGGCAAAATTGTCATTCAATCAAAAATCTTGATCATCTATTAAAGTTGATAGAAGTCAATTAATAGTATAGGAGTTTGGTATAATAAAAAGGTAAACATGTTTCCGCTTATTTTGAGGTAAACCTTAGAGGGTGTTGTGCAATTCCTTCTATATATATATATATATATATATATTCAGTAATTCTGTTATCAGTACCTCTTAACTTTCAAAAAATTAGAATCAAACAATCTTAACTATAGATTAGATCTAATAATCAAAAAAAGAGAAGACAAAAATAGAAATAAATAAATAATTATATTATAGTAATAAAATTCTATAATTCACTTCAATAGATCATTATATTAGAGTAACAAATTAGGAATTTTATTACTCTAATATAATAAAATTACTTATTTTTATTTTTGTCTTCTCTTTTTATGTTCATTAGATCTAACTTACGATTAAGATTGTTTAAACATAACTTTTTTAAAGTTATGAGGTAGTGATGATAGAATTACTCTCTCTCTCTCTCTCTCTCTCTCTCTCTCTCTCTCTCTCTATATATATATATATATATACATATATATATACACACACGCACACACACATTAAATGTATCTTTTATGAAAGCTTATTTATTTTTAGGGATATTATTATTTTACCCTTGCATTTGAAAATAATGTTAAACCATTCATAACAGTGAAAATATTATTCAAAATGATTTAATCGTTAAAAGGCTAATGATTTCTGTCAATAAACTAACAGTTCCATTATGATGTAGGGGTATAAAGGTAAATGCATTTATAAAGGGCGGTTGGATGGAATGATGAATTTTTTAATTATTAAATAAAATAAAAATAATTATTTTTTTCGATATCTCATGAGTCTCTCTGTCTCAACCCGATCAAACTCACTTTCTTTCTCTTTCTCTCTCTCAATCTCTCACCATCTCTCTTTCACTATGGCTTGTCAATCGGATTTGGTTGGAAATAAGATCGATGACCATCAATTTGGTTTTAATGGAAACTAGATCGCTAAATCCACCAAATTATGCCACCGATTGTCCATTAGATCCATCAGAAGGAAATCAACATACAATCTCATTAATGCTCTCTCTTCCCTTCTATTTCCTTCTCTTTTCCTCTTTCTATGCATGTGGTTGGGTTGGTAAACTTGTCGGGTTTATGGTTAGGAGAGGTGTTTTAGGTGTTATGGGCATGGATGTGCAGTAGTGACGATGCTCTTTATATACGTGTGTGGTTGTGTAGAAGTTTGATTGTGTTTGTGGATGAAGTGTAGGTATTGTTTATTTGGGTGTATGAATGTTGGGTGGTATGTGTATGGTTATGTTGGGTGGTGTTAGGGTGGTTTTATGGTGGGTGGCAATGGCGTTGGTTTGATGGTAATGTTGGACAATTGAAGGGATGTGTCCTGATGAATCTATCAAAGGTTGTGTTCAAATGATAAAGAAAGCTCTATTCTAGGTTATGTGTTCAAACCGTTAAGTTGGTAAGCTCAAGTCTAGGTCTAGGTTTGATGAACATAGCTGCCTTTTTCTTTTTTTTTTTAAGAGTTGGTTTGGAAGAACCCAAATCTTCCTTTAAAAAAAAAAATTGCTTTGTATTTTTTTATTTTTTGGCTTTCATGGAGATTTGTTTGTTTGATCTGTTATTTTGGGTTTTGATTTTTTTTTTCTTGGCTTTAATGAAAATCTAGTTTTAATTTAGATCTTTAAACTTTGAAGAGCTGAATCCATTTTTTTATTAATTTTTTTTGGTTTTAATGAAGATCTGAGTTAAATCTTAAAACTTTGAAGCCTTGGTATCTAGATTGTTTTTTTCATTTTAATTTAATTTTTTTAAAATTTTAATAATTAAATACTAAATAACTATATTTAATCATAATTGTATTTAAATTTCATTTTTAATTTTTCAATATATGTAGGGCATTTTCACCTTTTTATAGATTTGTCTCAAAACCACTCAACTTTTAGATAAAAACTGCTTTTGGATTGATGATAAAGGGAAGTTGAGGTAAACTAAAAATACTTTCCATTTCAAGGGGTTGTTTAGATTTTTTTTCCTTATTTTTATAATATTTGTAGCACTAATGCTAAGAAAAATTAAATATACTTACGGAAAAAATTTATATATTTTCAAGTTTAGGGACTACTTTTTCTTTTTCTTTTTCTTTTTTTTTTTTTGGTTATTTTGTTTCCCTACTTTTTAATTGCTTTCAGCTTAGAACATTTTGAAAAAATAGTACCAAACTTGAAAAACTATAGAATTTTTCCATAAATATATTTCATTCCTTTAAGTAGCTCATACTAAAAATTTCATAAAAATATAAATGTCTTTGACAAACTCTTATATGAAGGAGTTTGTATGTGAGTGTATATATATATATAGTAGTTGTAATTAGTTCCCATAAAAAGCATAGGTTGATTTTATAATTTTAAATGCACCTATCAGTCATATAAAGACAATGAGTTAGTTAAAAACTATTTTAGGTTCTTGTTCTTGTCGACCTCATAACAATGTGCAAGTTGGATAGCTCATCCTTATCTTCGTTTTCAATCGAAAGCTGTGTTTATATTAAACTATAGTTAACAATGTTCTATTATCCCTTTTACTGTCCTAAACAACCCATAACCACATCCATTCAAGAGAGTTTCCTTTGTTCCCTTCTATTGCTAATATCGGGTGAAAATCCGGCATTAACAACTACATTCTTTCGTCCTTTCTACGATTGATCCGCCTGCATTTATAGAATCAACAACAAATCATAAGTCATAACAAATAAATAATCCATCTAGTGATCGAGTACACGTGTGTATGCGTGTGTGTGTGTGAATTGTGAGAGGTTGAGAGAGCTAAGAGAGGGTGGCTCGTGTCACCATTTGCTATTCATTCTGAGCCATGCACAAGGCACACTTAACGCAAGCTGTTGTTGATGATATATTATCGAAGTATTAAACAAGAACAGGACTGTGCAAAAGAATGTTTTAGTATGCTTGCTTTGCTAGTCCTTTCTTTTTTTTTTGAAAACGCTTTGCTAGTCTTTTGTATATCTTTAGCTTAATTAATTCTAACGATATATCATTACTAATAACGTATTTTTATGTGAGAAATATAACAAAATAATGCAAGCTACCCTCAATGAGATATAATAGAGTAAGCAAGCGAGAGAGAAATGCGGATGGCACGTGATGGAGTGGTGGGCTCGGAAACACATGGACCAAACCATGTTATGGGTTGATGGATGTGTACAACTGCTGGAAAAGTGACGATATTGGCACACCCTTTAAAATTGTATGCATACCCCTTTAATAAATACAACCTATTCAAATTTTAAGAAGTCTCTGGTTTGTATATGAACCCCACCTAATGCTAAAATTACCCTTTCGTTAATTTTGTTCTGCTGTCTATTTGTAAGGACACCACAACCCCACACTCAGCCCCCAACCACCCCCTCCAAACTACATCTATATTATTGTCTATTTAACATTATTGGTTTTGTGATATTATGATCATGTCTTCGGATCCACAATCCTTAAATTGCAATAAATTAACTATAAAATAGGTATCATAATGTCATTTAGATTATGGCTGTTTTATTTGTTTTATTTTCAAATAAACATTTCCTAATTATTGATCACAAAAAATATATTGAAATATTGAATTAGCTTTTCACCAAATTGTTTTCTAGATGTACATCAAAATAATGAGGGAAAAAATAATTGTGAAATATACAAGGCACTTAAGTGTTCGATTTGTATATACTAAGTACTTCTTAAAAAGAAAAAACAAAACAAAACAAAACAAAAAAGGAAAAAGAAAAGGAGATGATTAACATCAAGAAGTTTTCATTAAAAAGATAAAAAAAAAATACTGAAAACTTTTCTAGTCAATCATTGACTCTGATAGATGTGGTGGTGGACAAAAGACATAGCTTATTCATTTTTCTGGTGTGATAAAAAGATTAAAGACATTTTATTGAGTTTAAATTTTGAAGTTATATAATAACATTCAAACAAGTTTCTTATTATTTGATCAACGTTTAATTTTTTATCTTAGTTCAATGGATAGTTTGTATTATAATTGATCAACGTTTAATTTTTGAACTTAGTTCAATGGATAGTTTGTATTATAAAGAAAAGAAATTTGAATTGATAAGTTATTCCTTATGAAGTATTTGGAAGAAAAAAAAAAACCTGCTTGATATATGTTCTTATTTTTTCCTCTCAAACATGGTTTTTTTTTTTTTTTTCCTTTTTAACTAAATACAATAACTTCATCTAATGGTTTTAATTCATTCTTAATATCTTGTAATCAATTTGGTTCCTTAAAATTTGTTTGAAGTTTGAAATTAGTATTTAAAAGAGATATTAAGGGTTCGATAAAATAAAAATGTTTCATTGTATACATGAGAGCATCTCCAATGTTCTCATGGATTGTATTTTGAAAAAAAAAAAGTGATATGTCATCAATGTTAAGGAATTTGATTTTTACATATGACAATTAAATTGAAAAATTGTTTTTCAATACTTACATATATTTTCATTTAATGTCTCAATGTATTTCCATTTAATGCTTCCATTTTTTTTTAATTAGATTTAAAAATTAAAATTAAACAATTATTGATTTCCTGATATGCTTGTTTAACACACCCTTTGAAAATAGATATTTATGTTGATAATGTCTTTTTTTTTTTTCTTTTATCACTTCATCTTAACATTGATGAGTAATAATTATATTGAAGTGATTTATTTTAATTTAATGTCTATTTATCATATATGGTATGTAATTTTTCCTATGAAAGTATTGAAGATACTTTAAAGAAGTGATAAATATTTATGGGTGTAATTACAAACTATTTACCTTTTTTAGTAATTTTATTTAAGGATGATATTAGATTTTTAAAAACAGACCATATTGGGGTATACATACAATTTTTAGGGGTGTAAATATCGTTACTCCTACTAGAATTGCGATCTTTTTGTGTTTGTGGGTTCACCAAATGAATGGAACCAATCCACCTTCGTGCAAATGGTCCAAAACATTCTTCCACATCATAGTCTGCACTTGAACATGAGGTAAAATGAGTCCATAAATCTAAATATAATAATAATAAAAAGAAATAATCCTAGTTTCCTCCTATTATTTAATATAATCACTCATTACCTCCTGTAGTTTGTAAAAATCTCTTATTAACCTTTTTATGATTCTAACATACATAATAATAAAAAAATATTAAGGGGTTTTCTAAATTTTTTCTTAAACTATAAGAGGTTTTCTAGACTTTTTTTAAATTAGAAAGGACATTTTATCTATTCAATCAAACGATAAGGATGGTTCTTAGTCATTTTTTAAATCAATGATGAATTTTGATTAATATGTCAAATTATAGGGAGAGAATAGGCTTATCCAAAATAAATAAATAATGCCACGCAATCCATGAATTGGATAAGCTTTGCTACCTCAAGGTATCATATACATGAATGAGGACAAGAAACAACCAACGTCATGACAATTAGACAACTTTAGTCATATGTGTCCCTGCAAAATCGACTGATCTGTTTTTAATATATATATATATATATATTATAACTCAGTCAAGTCTATATATTATATTGGCTGAACGGGAGGACAATTCCTAATACAATATAACATGCGTATAATTTAAAAATACAAGTGCGAAACCATATTATAATAATATGAATACGTTCATAGGCTATAAGGGATAAACAAAAAAAAAGAGTCGGTAACTAGGTAGGTGCTGTCAACCTCGAAAATCTAAGTGAGCATCTTTGACCCCCTTAGTTTATGTTAATATTTGGTTTTGATTTGGATATTGTGGTGACCTGGTGTCTCTGTTATTAGCATTTTGTGACACGTATAACAAAAGTATTTATACATATATATATATATATATATGAATTTCTTATTCAATTGTACTTATCAAAAACAGTGATCTATCAGTTGACAAACTTATAGTATTTTTTTGAATTAATACACAACATGACCGTTAAAATACATTAGGAAAACAAAAACAAATCAATAAATTACATCATGAAGAACAAGTTAAAAAAAGAATTGTCAAGCTCTGAAATAAAATAAAACTAACAAAAGTATCAAAATAGGGCGAGAAATAGAATTAGAGTAGAAGACTAATAAACAAGAATGAATTCTAATGAAGAGTTTTTTAAACCATCTGCAATTACATATCAAAAGTTGCATCATTTTTTTCAGACAATTAAATATTGAATTGATATTTTATTGAAGTTTTGTTTTAGGTGTGATGAAACCAACAAAATTGAAAATATAGAGAGCAATATTTCTACTTATGCAAGGCATGTTAAACAAATGTAGAAATCGGGTGTATGCCTAGTGCTTAGAAAGTATATAATAACTATTAAAAATATTATCAGTTTTTCTAAATATTAATAAAAATTTAATGAATTATTAATAATAAAACAATTTTATTTTAAAACTTACTTATTTTTAATTATTCTTTTATATTTATATATATATTTATTTATATATTATATGTGTACGAAATAATAGTTGAAAGAACGTAAAGTAAAGTAAATATTTTTAGTTATTTATGACTATTCGACTTTCGAACAAAATTTATAACTATTCAATTTTTAGACAAAAAATCAACCGCAGCCTAAGTTATACTTTAACTAAAACTTCATGTGTTTGAAAATGTTTGTGTGTAATTAAAAGTGTTTTTATCGGCTTTACAGCATTTTAAGCAGAAAATAAAGTAGTTACAGTGGTTGTTATCAGAAAACACTTTTAACAGAAGAACGTATGTTTCTTGAGTCATGATAACATGAGAAAACAATAAATCACAATGACAAGCAATAGCTCAACGTCACAGAATCAAGAAAGCATCCTTCTATGAACTGTTTTTGTCTCAAATTCTCATTTACCTTGCATTCTAGTACTGCAAAGGAAAACAGGCAAACCAAAGAGAGCAAAAAAAACAGTATGTTAAAAAAGAAGAGAAAAAAAAAAAAACCTAAAAACTGATATACATGTCAGTCCTCAAATAAATTTATATCCAGAAGATCCCCAACACAATTCACAAGGGGAAGAGAGAGACCAACAACATGAATCTACTCAAAAGGATGAGACAAAATTAACCAACTGTCACTATGAATCCCAACCATCTTTCCTCCAGTTGAATTCCCACTTCCAGCCATCTAACCTTCCATACATTGCTGAAAATTTGTTTAGGCACTTGCTCCTTACGTTGTAATGAACTTGTGTGTTTCGGCTAATTGCTGCACCCGAAAGCTTTGATGTATCTATGGCCCAAGCAGGTCTCACATATTCAACCGTTTTCGATCCCCTGGTGCTCGCATTCGCATACAAATAATTCAACAGCACATCCTCACAGTTGAAGTACTCGTCTACTAAGTCCCTTCCTGCCTTGGCTTCCTCTGACCAATACCTCTTAAAGGCCACTTTACTGTCGACAAAAGCTGCCCCTGTGAGAACCATATTATACCCTTTACGGCTTCTGGCATATTTCTCAGCCCGGTACTCCAGGGGGTTTCCTTCACTTAACCGAGGGTAGAACCCCACTATCCTATCCGGATGTTGACGCCAAACGTGAAAACCTCGTTCTATGTCGTCACAAGTCATCATAATATCATCATCAAGCTCTAGAACTGCACGAGTCTTTATCGTTGGATCCACCTTAAATCGATTGTTGAGTGAGTTCTTTTTCTCGATTCTTATTCTGACAGGCACTGCCGAGTCGAAGTCACTCAACTTTGGAGGTATTCCTCTGTTCCACACAATGACGATCTCTTTCACTGAGGAGCACCTGGAATAATGCTTCACATACATTTTCAAGTTCCAAAGGCGAGCATCGTATGTCATGGTCAACATTGTGAACTGAGAGTAATGACCCTTCCACGAGTAAGCTTCGGCTGCACCTTTGCCTCCATAGATACACTTAACCCCTGTGCACATTAGTGCAACGCCGATTACAAATATCACAGCCAGAAGCAATCTTCCAACACTGGTACTAGGCTTGATCCTGCCTTGGAGATGTGAAGCTGCTCTGTTCAAGCGACTGCAAAACCGTCTGACCTTTGAAGAAAACAAAGTTTCCTTCTCCCAATGCAAGAAAGTGTCACTTCTCTTCCCCGAGTACTGGGCACACCAGTTGAGTGGGATGATGCACTTCACAGGTCCAAGTAGCACACCTAATAAAACAACTAGTGTAGCAACAGCTGCAACAGAGGCGCAGCCAAGAGCAAAGCGACGGACTGAATCTCCTGAAAATACCCGATCCCCATCCATAACCCCAATCCACCCACCAGAACCTAGCTGCAGCACATCAAGGTGATGATAGCGAGCACTATTCCAGGCATTTAGACTCTTATTTGATTGCTCCACAATAAAAGGGACTTCAACTTCTTTATATTCATCCTTGGTAAGAACTTCGACCTTGAATGTACGCACTCGGTGTCCATACGATCCACCACAGTCTTGACCAATGCGATAAAGATTCCCATTGTACACAAACGGTCTGCCTCCATTTCGAGCTCCCAAGCTCTTGTCAACATTATAAATGGGGTTCTTCTTGTGTGGCTTCCAAGGACCAAGGGGTGAGCTGCCATACCAAATTTCAAGTTGTCCATTCTTCTGGGTGCCTAAACCACTGTGATCAGAACCAAAAAGCCAATACTCTCCGTCATGATTAACAATAAAGGAATCAACAAGGGGCTTTTTCATGATAATCTTGTCCAGGGTCCACCGCAATGGAAAGTTAACCGCTCGATAAAGACGAAGTTCCCCTTTTTCACTGCTCTCAGGCATCATGTATATCTATCATAGAAATAAATGAACATTCTGAAAATGTCGCATTCACTGTGAGTCCCTAAAAATTATAGTTTAAAAAGAAGTATCGCCGATTCGCTGTGTTTTAAACCAGATATCAACCTTAGAACATTGTCTCACAAAAAATTAGAAGCATACAAACGTTGGCCATCTAATATATTCTTAAACTTCTCATATCTTCTATCCTACATCCATGATTTATTTTATTTCGTTTTATAACATTTTGTATGATCATCTGTCATATTTTTGTCAATTTGGTGCTGCCTTTAAGACTCATTATAAACAAGTTCAGTCCACGTATAGTTAAGGACGTCCAAACTACAGAAATTGGTGTGCATGTACATCTGTATTTATATTAATTTAGCCAACTAATTTCTTACTTGTCCAAGATAGTCAAAGACATATGGATATGAGAGATGCCATTCCTCATCCAGGGCTATGCCCAACTGCTGCCATGTTGCTCCCTTATCGACACTTTTCGCGACTCCAATGTCCCCTTGTTTTGTGATTGAATTCTTGGTTTCATAGAAAAGGTAAAGAGCATCTCCCTGCATTATAACAAGTAAAGATGAAAATGATGATTATTTTTAATATAAAGAAACATAATTATGACAATTTAACAAATTGGAGCATTCAAGCATTCATTATGAACTAAAAAGTGATTCATTCATATTCACCGGTAACAGCTGAACACAGGACAGAAGTGCATATAAATACTCATGTATTTGCTCTGTCTCCGTGTCTGTGTGCACACATGAACAAGTAAAATTACATGAATCACATATCATCTGCCACTGGGTGATGAAACTTTAGTTTGTTGTTCATTCTTTCTAAGCACAGAACAGATAAGTGTCTCCGCCATGGCAAAAATGAAAGTGTTAAGTGAAAAGACAATACAATTCAACATCTTAATTTTTCGACTAATCGCTTGCATCTTGCAGTTCACATGAAGTGCTTATTAGCTATGCAGCCAACCGAAACAGACACGCACGAACAAAAAATAAAATAAAATAAAACAAAAAAGAAAGCCACCTTGGCTGCATCTCGCTACTCATAACTATATCCTTCCCACTATCGAGTACACATCAGCTCATTATAAAATGCTTGAATGATACTAGCTCTATAAATGCATCCCTATTCACTATGGCCATGGCAGGTGCAGACAACAAATTAATAAGAACAAAACATTATAGGCCAGCACCACAAGCTACTAAACTGAAGACCATATGGTATAAGATGGGAGAAAAGTCAGATCAGTCTCAGTCAAACCATGTATAATAAGGTCCTAATGGAAAATGATTTAATTCATAATATGCTATGATATATTGATTACGTCTTTTGAGAAAAAATAAATAGGGAAAAACTTGCCAGCAAAATCAAAATTAAGTACCATACTATTCACATTAAGGTATTAATTGTGTGATTAAATTTGTACAAATTTACCAGAGAAAAGTAAGTCAAACATGTGGTGACAAAGGTTACCAACCTCTCTGTCTGAACATCAGCTAATTGAATACCATAAGTGAAAAGCCCAAACTCTGACTATCCAAATTACTATTTCCGATCAAAAACTTGCAATTCAGAGAAAGCTCAGTAGGAAGTTTAGACCTCTCAATCAAATAATTTTTCAGTACGCAAAATACTAAACTTCACTTTGTCAACCATGAAGATGAAATCTTCCAACATTGACATGAAACAAGCACAAATTTGAGATCATGAAAAATATCAGTGAAGATTAACAAAGCAGTATCTACACTCTACTCATTTAAACTCTTCACTAACAAAATGTGTCACACTATCTAAACATGCAATGACCAATGAAAACATTTTATATGACAATGCATTGCAGATAGACTTAACAGCTTTATGAGGGATAAGCAAGAGCACCTCCTCACAGACATAAAAAGGTAAAAGAAACAATGTAAGTTCATTGAAAAAAAAAAAAAAAAAAAAAACCTCAATTCCCCCAAGCAAATCTTTTTCCATTCCAAAGCTCTAAAAACGATCTACTAAATCCCGACGCATAGGTGCAACAAAAGAACCAAACTAAAATTTTATCTGACTACATGTTTACAGAGTCTAGAATCAACCTACATAGCAGAAGAGCCCTCCCACACCATCTCTCCCAAAAAGAATAGAATATATGGCCTTCTATGATCCTATGCCTAACATAATTATTTTCTCATACAGTATCATAAATCATACTTCACCATTGCAACAAACATCCACAAGCACCGATCTCTAGAAAAGGTTATATACACTGTTGCTATTCACCAACAATATATTATGCGATTGTATTACACCAATAACACTCGAATGCATCCTCGCCACGATTTACTTTAAAATTCAAGTTGTAACCTTTATTAAAGTTTTAGATCTAGCATAAAATATAGACACATTGACAGTGCATAAACTTAAAAAAAAGCAACAGTTGACACAAACCAAGATCCAATATGGAGATTGGAAAAAAACAAATCATAAAATACATAGAAAAAACAAAGCTATGATAATCCATTGATTGGGCCCACCACATGCGCCACATATGCCGGAGCCAATTTGGCCATGCCCTGTAGATTTTAGAAATAATACAACTCTTGATTTAGTTGGCTACAAGAACTAAGATCCCATTCCAACTAAAAAAATTAAGCCATCAGATCAGGATTCGTTGCTAATAGTAAATAAAAGCATTCATTGATAGAAGCTGAACCTGTCAAACAACATATAAGTGTAACAATAAAGAAATCAATGGCAAGAATATGAGAATCCCTTTATAAAAATTAAGAAAATGAAAACAACCTGTCGCCAATGAATTATCAGGATTATAAAACGAAAAACTGAATAGGTCACTTTGGCTTTTTGTCCAGTACTGAAGATCTTTTCTTGGTTGTGGGCAACGGATTAAGAGATAACCTCTGCCGTCCCACAACTGTGTCCTCCTTTTTCTAGATATCATCACAAAGAATTACTAGGTGTCTTTCAAAATGGCAAAGTAACTTCAAAAACCAAACTACATATGTTGTGAATTATTTACAATTGATCCAAATAATACCATCCAAGAGATGCAAGGAAAAAAAAAAATTGTTCCAAGAAATCAAATCCATTAATTTCCAAAATTTAATCTGTAATTAAACTATTTTAATTTTCAACCTTTTGTTATATAAGAGAGTTTTGTTGATGTTTGTTGAAATCTTTATTGACCGAAAGAGAGCATCTTTCCATGCCTAATCTATTTGAAGTGACTTCTCAAACAATGCTCTGTCTTATCAACACTCTTTTAAATGCTTGCTCAAGTCTGAAACATAGAGCAGAGCACAACAAACAATTATTGAGATAAAAAGCTCCAAACAAGTCTAAATTGTTCCCTTTTTCCCACCCTAAAATCATATCATTCACAAGCATTTGAACCAAGCTATAATGATAAGAATTTTCAGCGGCACTGTAGCAAGCTGTAATGACAAGCAACCACTCCAGGGAAGACAAGTCAATCAAATAAATGATAGTGATACAAGACCATCAAGCCTTAACAGGAAGTGAGTACATAAAAAGTTATTCAAGTGAAATTTAAAAAAAAAAAAAAAATACCTGAGCATACAAAAAAGGATCAGCAACAAAATTACTGGGAAAACCAGAATCTGAAACTGAAGCACATGTCAAAATCGGGTTAGCCACGGGCCATGCCGCACTATGATCCCTCCATATATTCCTCTGCATCATCAAATTGACCCCCACAACTCAAAAACCAAAAAAGTGACAATCTTTTACATGCATTATTTAATGGACAGTGAAAAGTTGTGCATATAGAAAAAAAAAAAAATGACAAGAAAGAAAAAAGTTGTTACGTTTTCAATGGGTTGAAGAGAGAAAGGAGAGTCTCCAAAGAAGACGCCAATGGACCAAGACCCTTCACCATCCTCTCGGCAACCAAGAGAAGCCACTCCACTGCTCCTCACATAGGGCTTCATGAAAAGAAGCCAACCGTAAAACCAACCAATCAAACCGTACACCACAAAACACCCCACCAAAAACACGAATCCCGACGACGTCATGAACCTACGCGCCTGTCCACGTCCATGTCTCCATTTACACCACCAGCTACAGCTGCTCCCCGTCGAAGAGTTGGGACCACCGCCGCCACCACCACCACCACCATTGTTACAGCCGCCGCCACCAATGGCCTGATGACCCGAACCCATATCTCAGAAGAAGCGACAAGATCTCTCTCCGTGTCAGAACCGCATTTCGAATGACAGTTGTAGAGGTTTTATATTGCGGTGGTGGGTTTGGTTTCGTTCATGTCTCGGTTTGCATTGTTTGTTTCTCTCCGCCAGTTTTTATGTTTTTGTTTTGATATGATATTTGGTTTATCCTTCTATGGTATCCGCTGGTCCAGAAAGAAAATGGTGACGAACTTATACGTGTTCGTGGGGGAGGCGTTACTTGATTTGTTGTGTTGTGCCCATGTACGACTCCTCTCGCTCTCTCTTTTATCTGTGTCTCCCTCCCTCGCCAGACGACTGTGCATATATACTCACTCCTCTCTCTTGTCTCCTTCTCGCGAGTCGCGTGACCCGCGTGTATATAGATATATATATAATAAGGTGCTTTCCGCGCGTCATTTTTATTTATTTTTATTTTTTTTTAATGTGTATCTATAAAAAGTAACGATAGACTTTCTATTATTTTATTTAAATTCATGTAAAATTGTGAATCGTTAAAATTTTATTAAATATCGTATCATTTCATAATTTATAAGATCTAAATAACTCACATATTACATCATTTAAATAAATTATTTATAAAATCTAGCATTATTCATCTAATATCTGTAAATGAAATATTTCGTCCGGATTTGACTATCTTATTTGTCGGATAAGATTATTTATTAATAACAATCTTAGAATTGATTGTAAAGGTAGTTGTTGAAAAAGATGTAAAGGTTATTATTGATGAGTAAATTTACTTAATCAGTAAGATATAAAAACCTTAAATATATTTGTTCAAAATAAATATTCATTTAATTGAATAATACCTTGGATTGATTGTAAGATTGATTATTGAAAAATCTTATAATTAATTTAAAGATTGTTATTAAAGATTTTTATTAGATAACTTTACTCAAACCAATAACTCAGCCAAACCTATATCTATTAACTTAATCTAGTAATATTTTAAGCTTGAATTAGTTGCAAATATATAACATTTAAAAAAAATAATAAATGTCTAATTAAAGAGCCTTCTCATCCATCATAATCAAATTACAGGGTAAGATTACCTTCACTTCCTTGTAAACAAAATGACAGATGGCCTAGAAAATTTGGAGAGTTTACATTTTTGTCTCATCTGATTGTTTTTTCTTTTTTATATTTGAGTCTTCATGGATACATGTTTAAAGAAAACCGTTATTTTCAAAACACTTAACCTCATCCTCTCTCGTCTCGTTCGTTGTCGGAATCTCTCTTCTTTCGTGACTTTTAGACAAATTTCTCTGTTCTCCTCAATGGAGTAACACCTTTATTCTATCAAAATTCTTTTTTTTTTTTTCTTTTCTTTCAAGATATTTTGTTTTCATCACTCATTGATATAGATCCGTCAACTCATTATGGTGGTAATAGTTGAAGATAAGTGATGAAGTACTATTCTTGTATTGATATCAAATGAATTCAAAATCCATACTTAACACATAGGGATTGCCTCTCTTATTATCTTTAATGATAATCTCAAAAAATTTATTGTAGTTTGTAAAAATATTCTTTTTACCACACTAATTTCAATTTTGTTCAAAGTCTCCCTCTAATGTTAATAAATTAATAGAAAAATTATATAAAAATTAAAAAGGCAAATTTAACCTTAAAATTTTTATTTAAAAACTAAAATAATTATAAAATAATATCTTAAAATAAAAATACCTCAATCTTCATCATTATCAATTTTCATCATCAACTTTTAATATTATTTATTTTGATTTTTTATATTTTAATTATTATTATTATTTTAATTAAATTTTTATCGCATTTTCTATTTTGCCTCTAGAGTTAAACGGTCAATCAAGTCAACTTAATGGAATCTATGACCCTTATGAATATTGTCATCTTTTTATACGCTTTCAGAATGTATTTTGAATGCTTTTATGAATAAACAGAGAAAATTTTGGATAAAATAAAACCATTAATGATAAAATAAATATTTTTTCAAATTACAATAGACTTTTTTTAGATTATCCATTCTCTTTACAGTCCCGTTCGGCATTTACTTTTGTGAAATTAAAATCTAATAATTTAATAATTTCAAAATAAAAATGGCATCCGATAAAACTTCCAAAAGCGATTATTTAACAATTTAAATAAATATGGTAGCAATTTAGGAAGTAGATGAAAGTTACTTTCGTAAAATGATTACGAAATAATTTGCTCTAAGATTCAATGTATCTTTTAAATAATCAAATCGTCCTTATTAATTTTAACATAAAAACATTTACATCCTAACCTTAATCATACAAAATATTTTTCTATTAAATATAAACTAAAATATTTTATTATATATAGCTCAAAATTATTTCACTTTTACGTTCCACTTTAGATTTTTATTACTCCACAATAATTAACGTTAAATTATAAAACATAATGCTGCTACTTTTAAGATTTATGATAATTAACCAACTACTAATGACAGTCATTAAGTTAAGAGCGGATTATTTTGTTGGGTATAATCAACAATTTTTTTTTTTTTTAAAGTAAATAAAGTTGTATTAAACGCAAACCGACAAAATACAATCCTCGGCCAGGTCTTGCCACCCACAAATCCTCGGCATAATCAAACATTTTTTTATTTTAAGAACCATTTGGGGCTGTCATTACCTGGAGATTTGCAAGGCAACATGGAAGGCTATTTGTATTATTATTATTATTATTATTATTTCGGCAAATGGATTCTGTAATAGGAATCGTTACTCGCAGAGTACAAAATCAGAACAAGTCGCTCTACATGGCTGCCAGCTCCGTTGACGAGTCTGACGGAGACAACGTGGGCGTGGGAGTGGGAGTGGGGGTGGGGCAACAAAATGCCCACGAGATGACGTGAGCACCGCGTGTTTGAAACGGTTCGCTTAGCTGTTCGCCGACCCCACCCCGCAAAGGTTTTTGTTTTACCGTCATTGATACGGGATTTTTTTTTTTCTTTTTTTTTTTTAATGCATTTAAAAAATAACACTCCATATTTTTTTTAATGCATTTCAAGCTCTCATCATAATAGATACACTCCATTAGATAATATTAATATATACTCCATTAGATAATATTAATAGATAATGTTGATACTTTCCAACAAAAAAAAATGTTGATACTTTCAAAATGAAACTTTTTTTTTTTTTTAATATTATAAGTTCCTATTACAGCTGTCGGGATTGTATTGATAGGATTTTATAATACAGTTCAAAAACTCAACACCAAAGACTAGGGAGAGATGGACCTATTCTATATAGGAAAACTGTCTTTCACCTGAAGGGATTCATGTATAATTTGTTCATACATAAATGGGTTAAGTGATAGTTGTCTATGTTTTTTTGTGAATGGATACTTCAGTCTTGCATTTATGTGAGTTGGCAGGGCGGGCTTGATTAACTCGCCAAGCTGAAATTTTGAAATAATGCTCCTTTTGAAATATATATATATATATATAATTTCTAAGAAATTATTGTCCAAGTTAGAATAACAAAAACATCACTTATAAATGATTCATCATCCATTTATTTAAGGCACAATTACATCTTATAAACATGTTGTCATATAATTACTACCTGAATCAATAATATTACATTGTTAACATTTTATCATTTTCTTTTCACAATAATGTGATAAACTAATAAATAATAATATATTAATTATGAAATAATATACTAATTATAAATTAAATCGTTATATTATTTAAACAATGAATTAGAGACTAATTATGACAAGTGTAGAATTATTATTATTATTTTGGAAGAAGATTAGAAAACATTAACAAGAACCCATCCAAAAAATAATAATAATAAGAACCTAGTTAAAGGGATTTTTTTTTTAAAGGTATAATCTAGAAAAGAAGTTTCGTAGGAGTAGTTAGAGAATAATTTGTGGGGATAGGATCATTTAATTGTTGTACCCAAAATTGGACCATATGATCAATGAGTTTGAGCTTGACCATGGATGGGAAAGTTAGCGAGAAGATTAAAAGGCAACCCCCATATAGGCCCATACTAGATAAACATTCTAGAATTGTCAAATTTAATTAGCGAGAAGATTAAAAGGCAACCCCCATATAGGCCCATACTAGATAAACATTCTAGAATTGTCAAATTTAATTAACTATTTTTTATATCTAGAAATGCCATATTAAAGACTCTATTTCAAAAAGACCAATTAGCAGGACTTTGGACGCTTCTATAGAATGGAAATTAAATTAACTATTATTGTAATATGAAATTGAAACAAATTTGTTAAGAAATGCCATATTAAAGACCCTATTTCAAAAAGACCAATTAGCTGGACTTGCACGCTTCTATAGAATGGAAATTAAATTAACTATTATTGTAATACGAAATTGAAACAAATTTGTTACTTCTATAGATGTTCACATTTTCCCAAAATGTAACGAACCGGTACAATATAATAATGTGTAAAATTTGACAACTTGGAAGTCTTTTAACTCAAGATAATTAAAGCCAATTAAAGAGGCATAGGTTAGGTGTAATAGAGTAGAAGGCCACACTATGTACGTTAGCCAATGCAAAATGATTGACTTTGTTCATGTATCATGACCATGAATCTTCCTTGTATGTTGTACAAGCTTTTAATAGCAAAGTTTGAACTGGCGCGTCCATTTTATAGGCCCAAAGTAATGTTAAATAAATAAAAAAATTTCAAGTTGGTATTATGGTTCGTCACGACGTGATGGGCTGTTTTTTGGTGAGTGGAGGAGGTGCGAAGTGAGGGAGGTGGATGGTGGAAAAAGAGAAAGAGAGTGGAGAGTGGTGACTGAGGTGCGATCTGGAAACAGATCGGTGCAATCTTTATCTGGTTCATTTTCAGGTGATGAAGTTCTTCTGGTGATGAATTTTTTGAAAAAATATATTAAAATTAGAGAGTTTAAGTCAAAGTGTTATTAAGTATTCAAAAACTTATTAACATTGTTTTTCATTTTTTGTTTATTCTTTTAGTTTTACTGTTTCTAAAATTTTTTAATTGTTTATTTTATAATTTTTCTTTCTTTTTTTTAATTTTTTTCCTAATGATCTTAATTATACATGTGTCAAGATCCTAAATTACGATTAAAATAATAAAATTACCCCTATCTACTATGTTAACAGTTAGGTTTGACCTTCAGTTGACTGAAGTTAGTAACTAATTTGACTTTTTTTTTTTTTTTAAATGTTAGGATTCATTTCATCATTTTTCAAAACATAATTAAAAATTTGATCATTTTCTAAAACTTAGAGACCAAAATAATTTTTATCCTGATAAGATTTGATTAAGTAAATAAATGGTTGGTCCAAAATGAATATTATTTGTGCATTTTTTTACAGAATTTTTATTTTGAATGATTTTTTTTTAATAGAATTTAATTAAATCTTTTTACAGATGAGTGCAGATATTGCTACCCACAAATATGATTTCCACATCCAAATTATTAATACAACCATTAATTAAATTTTAAAATTTACATATTACTATAAACACTCATAAATGTACCAGTATCAACCCTAGTTAAACAACATTAATTATATTCATTTAAAAGAAAAATTCTATCTTTATTCTTTCCTTATTTCTCTTAAATATGAATTATTAACCCTAACTTTAATTTTATAATTTATCAAGAAGAAGAAGAAGTCATACTTGAAGGTAGAAACCACCAAATTTTTCATCAAGGATGATACTTTACTTTGTGTTTTGATCAATCTTTGATGTTTAGATGAATAAAAAAAAAAAAAAAATTGAAAATATTGCTTTGCCTTTGAAAAAATTGGAAGAATCATTTGATATATGTAAAATTCTTTTTTTTTTAGAACTATTTATGATATTGTTTTTGTTTTGTTAACTTAAATTAAAAAAAAAAAATCATTTCAAAATTTAAAAGTAAATAAATTGTACTTTTACTAATATATGTTTGTCCTTTTTATTTATAATTTTACTTAAAGATAATTTTATTATAGAAATATTTTTTTGAAAATGGGTTTTTAAATTATTTTTATGGATGGTAATAATTCCACCTTTTGCAGAAAAATAATTACTAAAATTTATTCCCCTTTTTGTCTTTCTTTTTGAACTGCTTTTTATTTGTCTTTTGTTTTTTATTCATTCAAAGCAAGTCTGCTTATTATTATTATTATTTTCTTAAAAAAAAAAGTCTGCTAGTGCCTTCGGATTAATGGGATTTTTTTTTTCTTCTTGTTTTTAGTGCAGATGGATATGTTTGAGAACAGCAACTCTCTTGAATTGTTTGCACCTTCTAGAGATCTCATGAACAGAAATATATCAAGGACAGAATAAGAAAATCAGAAAGAAAATTGTTTGCAACTTCTAGAGATCATTCTTAAAATAGAAAAAGTTCTGTTCGATCGAATTTCAATTTTCCAATTTTGATGGGGGACAATTAATAATTAATATTAAATATATGGGGAAAAATAGGGTACAATTCAAAACCTTTCTTGAGTTTGTATGATTTTAAAATTAGCAAACAAATCATGAATGTTCAGATATTGATTTTTTTTTTCTTTTTTTAAAAACATTGTAAATAAGTTAATAAAACTGTTTTTAATTCGAAAATATTATTCATAAAATTAGTGAAAGACTTTAAAAGATTATTTTTATTGCATTTTAAAACAATTAAATAAGACTATTTTAAAAAACGATTTAAGCACCGACTAACTTTTTTTTTTCTTTTTTTTTTTTACTTAGGAAGCGGAAATTTGGACTTTTACTTTTGACTTAGGGCTTGTTTAATATTTTTAATAGGAATGAATGTTTATTGGATTGAGTTAGGTTGAAAATCTCTCAATTCGACATAAATCGGGTTGAATGTTTTTTGACCCAACTCAACAATATAATTTTTTAATCCACCCCAATAATAGTCGAATTTGGATTGGATTGGGTTGATCAAATTGGACATTAGTTGAAACATTAAAAAACTTCTAATGGTTACAAATAACATCCTTAATAGTATATTATCACATATAAATTCACATATTATAAATAAACAATTACAAATAAATGTTTAAATCATAAAATAAATCCAAATAAAGATAATTCATAAAGTGATTACAAATAAAGTTTAACCCATTAAATATTACAAATAAAAGTCAATTCATGAACCACAAAAAAAAAAAAAAGAACACGTGTAATTGTCCTTGATTCTTATCCCTAGCAAGTGTTTTTTTAGAGGGAGGAAAAAATTTTAGATTTAAAACTAAGGAGAAAATCCTCAACCCAATCCATCACAACTTTTTTTTTTTCTTTTTTAGATTTAACCCTACCCATTTGACCAAAAACGGTTGGGTCGGGTCGGGTCGGGTTGCATATGCTCACTCCTAATTTTTACTATTTACTTAATGACATTTGTGCTGCATATACTTGCATGTAATCAGAATGATTTAGAACTGAAATGATCTGAAATCGAATTAGTTTGCAATAAGAATGATATATTGAAATCATAATAAATTATTTACTACAATTACAAAAATTATAATTGGAATCAACAATATTTTCATTGAGATATTTACTTCGATTTTGAATCAAAATGGATTAATTACAATTTACAAAAATACTCTTAATTAAAATTATGTACTCCATAAATAGGAGGGAATTACTCAAAACCCTCTAGATATATACATTATTATAAACGGAAATCACTTTTGTCTTTTATTAAAATATTCTCTCCTACACTAACGGTTTGACCGTCGTTGACCGAACAGTTAACTGCAGTAAGAATATTTTAGTCATTTTCTCTCTTTTTTTTTTTTAAAAAAAAAATTTCTTTAAAAATATAGTGATTAATATGTTGTTGGGATCTCCACCGTCCATGTGGATAGTGAAAATCCATTTAAAATAATATAAAAATTTAAAAACTTAAAAATAAATTTAAAACTTAAAAAAAATAAATTTTAACTATAAAAAATAATTTAAAATATAAAAAATAATTTTTTTTTCCAAATGGATCTAAGTCGTACATATCAAAAATAGACAATCAAGATCAATTTGGAAAAAAAAAAAATGCTTCAAGCAAATAGAAAAAAAATGATAAAAGAAATTGAAAATGGCAATGGAGATCCAGATTAAATCTCTATTGCCATTTTCAACTTTTGTTGATGATGGTTCATCAACATTCAACAAAGGTCTGAGTTTTGATAATAAATATCTGAGTTCATCAACAGAGGTCTGGTTCATGAACAATGGTTTATCATCATCATTCATTAACACAAACAATCACCATCAATCATCAACACAAATAACACAAACAAGGGTCCAACATCATCAGTCATTAACATAAACAAAAATCACTACCATCTTCAAACAAAAACCACTACCATTATCATCAAACAAACCCAAGAACATCATCATCAACACCGTCTACAATCAATATAATCATTAAAATCATCTGTAAAATCATCAACCCACACAATCACTTAATCACACACATAACAACAATAACATCTGGGAGCAAAAATCAATCGCAAAATCATCAACCCAATCTTGGTGAGAGCAAATAGAGGGAAGGAAGATGGAGGATACCAGATCATCACCAATCTGGCAAATCTGTTTCGAGTTGGAACTAGAGCATCGTCGACGGACGATGGTCTGGCTCCATCTTGGAACCATACTTGATGGAATCAGACTAGCGTTTAGGTTTCCAAATCGAAACCTAGACGTCGATTTGGGTTTCCACAGATTGATGTATGGGTTTCGATCTAGAAACCCAGACGCCCGGTGATTAGTTAAGAAGACAAAGAAAAAGAAGAGGAGCAGTGTTTTAAAAATCATTGATTTCCAGCGATTTTTCAGCGATAAAGCGCTGGCCGGCACCCTACCACTCCGATAAGGACCATATCAGTGACCTAAATCGGACGGATCGAATAATCGTCCAAATCGATCAGATCGGTCCAAATCAGCTGAATCATTTACAACGAAAAAATCAATCTCCATCAATCCAAAAAAAAAAAAAAAAAGACAAATTTGAATCTCCCAACATCATCATTATAAATCATCAATCATATCCACAAAGATTGAAAAAAAAACACAAAATCAACATAAAAAAAAAGAAAAAGAAAAATGAACATAATAAAATCAACATAAAAGAAAATGAAAAATCATAAGGGGCAGGAGAGGGAATGGTGATGGTGTTCGTGGTCAGGTTGTGATTGACGTTGACGAAGTTGAAGAGCGACGATTAACGTTGCGACTGACCCATGGTTTGGTTTGATTAGAAGAGGGTGGTGATGAGGAGGCTAGAAAAGGGCATCTAGTAGAGGTAGAAGAGGAAAAAACAGTAGAGGCGGAGGTGGTAGTAGATGAAGCCGACAAGGGAGGAGGGAGAGGAGAAAGAGAGAGAAAATGGTGGCTGCTAACAAAAGAGAGAGGATTGATCTGTAGGGTTAGTGTAAGTTAATATATATAATGAAAAATTACACAAACCCCCTCAAATTTGATGAAATTATAACAATAATTATGTTTTGACTCCTAGTATTTAATAAAATATCAATTTATGTCCTCAGATTTAAAAAAATAATAATTTTCCTCCAAAATAGTACTCACCGATTAATCACCGGTTAATTACCGAGTAACTCTATAAATTACTAACTGCTATCTCACTAGTTGATTAGCGATTAATCGCTAACCCCTTTCACATGACCGCTTCCCTTTGTTCTCTTGGGATAGCGATTGTATACATATGTTACTTGTATTGATTGATGAGCTCATTCAAGTCGGCAGTACCTTTATACATCCTTAGATGAGGCAGAATGGACTTCTCAAGCATTTCCACCATTGCGAGGGAATCAATGAAAGGTGAATTTGTAAAGCTTGTAAACACCTCCAATTCTATAAGTCTCTGTGTTACAGCGTCAGGAACTAGTTCCGTCGGTCTTTTGGCCTTTTTGGGGTTTGTCTTGCAAAATTGGCTCTTCAGGCATTGAGTCAATGTTAGGTTGTTGATCGATTGATGCTTGCCCCTTTAAATTTGGTCGAACAGTAGGTACTTCATAATCATCTCTGGTTTCTCGTTCATTAGTGAATCTATTAAAATTGACGATTGATGAATTAACCTGTTGACTTAGCCTGCATTGTGATCTATATGTAGACCGATTTGTTGTAAGAGGTGTCCTTCCTTTAATATTTGAATGCCTGGCCTTTTGATGCCGACTCACACCTACATTTGAATTAGTTAATTGCTCAAACCTTTGTTGCAACTCAATGTTTTGCGCGTGGATCTCCTCACTTTCAGTAAGCATAACGAGGTTCTTCTCTTGAAGTTTCTTTAGTTGTTCTTCATACGCTTTCATTTGATCCATCATGGTAGATAGCTTTTTTTCGTTTGACTGATCGCCTAACATCATAACAAGTTCACATCGTTAGTTGGCTCATCTTGTACAACTACAAATCACCAAAGTTTCCCATAAACAACGCTAAACTGCAGTGGATTGCTTTACAGTATGTTGACGTGGAAAAAGACTCACTTGTTAACTTCTTCGAAACTCGATGATTCGTATCCTGCATATATCAAACAATAAAGTGAGGGTGATTGGGACATCTGTGTGGTGCCGACCATAAACACTTTGACATTCAAGTCAGCGAACGGTTCATTAAATAACGAAACAATGCGTAAATAAGGAAAAGAATGAGTGTCAGTTAGGATCCTTGTTTTCAAATAGTAAATTTCTTCTTTCCTTAAGTTTAAATATCATTTTTCTAGGAAAGATCCTTTCTTAAGGAGAAAGATAAATAAAATAGGAAAGTGATGACCTTGGTCTACACTGATGGGTCTTGTAGACTAGACTCATTGTTGGGCCGTCATCTGAACCATGGGCTATCTTTATAAAGTGGGTGAAATGTCACTTGATGAGCCGAAGGCATGAATTGGACTATGTAAAGTCGATCGACTCATAAGACCTTTTGGGCCTAAATAAGCTTTTCCTGCTTCTTTGATGGGCTTTTGAGTTAATCCTTTGGTTGATAATTTTTTGACCACTATAGTTGAATCTTAAATTTTTTGCACATGTGAATGATGTTATTTTGGTGTTATTAAATTTATGCATGAACCAATATGAGTTCTCTATAAACCATTAAATTTTGAAGGATTTTTATGAAGTGGCTTATTTTTAAAAATTCAGACATCAATGACTGTTTAGTTTCAAAACTGATATTGATACAACCTTGGTTTGGATTCGAAGGTTTAAGTTGATAGGTTAATAGAGTTATTTAAGGCTGAAAATTTTTATGGTATTTATTTTGAGTCTTTAGAACATATATATGCATTTTTAGGATGATTGCTTTTATATACAATTTATTAAAAATGGAGAAAGCGGACTATATTAGTAGACGCAGTGTTGATAGTAGTGAATTCTAATGGTATTTGAACTTACATTAATTTAGTAAGTTATGATTTCCTATAAATTTATGAGTTTTGAGATGTGATTTTAGGTTTGATAAGAGTGATTAAATTCGTAAAGTTATTTTTTCTATTGGGATAAGTAGAAGAGGTAAGTAAACTTTATACGCTGCTTTAATATATTATACATTTAATTTAAAAAATACTTTAATTGGTTGTTTTAAATAATCGAACGAAACCTTGGATTTTTCAATGTTATTTTGTTATATTTTATTTAAATGATTTTGCATCCTCAAATATATCTTTTATGTACATTATTCGATTGTATTAAAAGTATTGTCTTCTTATTTGAAAAATGTGATATGTTTTATTAAAAGTATTCATCCATAGTTGAAAAGAATGATATGTATTATAATCGTGATTGTAATGAAAACTTTTTGACTCAATTGTCCATAGTTCATTTAATTGTGATGGCCTAGGCACCGAGATTACAAGTGTCATAATTATATCGTATTAGTCAAGTTGGAATATTTATTGTTACACAACATTAATTGTATTGGCCTCGTATCAGAATTACAAGTGATACGATTGTATCATATTGTCTGAATCACTGGAATTGAGAATGATATTATGTGACATGAGTCATTTATATTTTATTTAAATTCATATATGGAATGTTTTCCGTTAATTTGATTTCGGTTTAACTATTGAATATTATGTATTGTATTGTTAAATGTTTTATTGTTTTATTGACTTTGATTTTGAAATTGAATGTTTTTTATATTGTATCGTTAAATGTTTTATTGACATTACTACATTCACTATTTTTCAATTACTATGAAATTAAGGTTTTATTTTTATTGTAAAGTTACTTTATAAAATTACAATACCTTTTTCTGGATTATATGCTACATCGTAATCTATAATATTTACTTATTAAGTTGACGGCTCACCCCTCGTATTTACTATTTTTACAGATTAGTACGCTTTATTTGTCTTAAAAGATGACTTTAAGTTATTGGTGTCACTTGGAGGAGGATTTCAATTATATTATTGTTGTTATATCCCTTCAAATTGTTAAAGAATCATTTAAGTTTGTTTTATTGGTTAGGACTTACATGTAATAATTGATTTTGAATGATCGTGAAATTGAGTTATTTAAGACTTTTATTGAGTTATTGAGACAAATTTATGTTATTGAAACAAATTTATGTTATTGAATTAAATATTTTATGAAATTTTCATTAATTGAGTTTTAGTTTTGAAGATTTTACTGATTGATTGAACATTGCATTATATTGATTTTTATGGCAAATTAGGATGTTACAACTTCTATAGTGAGACTGAGGAGGTGGAGGAGGTGGTAGAGGAGGCCTAGTAGAAGATGTTGGTAAGAAGAATGGGAAAAGCCGGCTGCACAGAGGCAGTGGAGAAATGCAAGTGTTTGGGAAGGATCTTGCTAGAGAATGAGGAAAAGGAAGCAGAGAGAGTGGCGATCTTGTCCAATCAAAGCATGCAATGGTTGTAGGGGAGAGAGGGAGAGAGAGAACAAGAGAGATAGAGGGGTAAGTGAGACCCAATGGAGGCCACAATCATCTCCAATGGATTATGTAACACCTCAAATATTCTAAGCATGTATATCATTTATGAATAGAGATTTGACATGCAAAAGTAGATTAAGTGTGAATATTTATATAGTAAGTTTTTGAATTCTATTTAGGGTTTCCTTAGTAATAGTCTCTAAGTGATATTTTGGGATTCTAAATGATTAATGGAAGTACCCAAAGAATGTAGGAAGTTCTTAGATATGGATTGAACCCAATTGAAGCATAAATAGGAGGGTAAAATGGTGAATGGTCTTAAGAGATTATTAAAGTGGTAAGAGACTAAAATGAAAGAAATAAATCATATTTGTGGTCAAACTAAAATTAAACAAAGTTGAGGGACGAAAACCAAATTTTCAAGGGACAAAATGGTCATTTTTGGAAAAGATATATATAAATGTTAACTTGTGTGTGTTTCTCGCCAAAACAAAATACAAAACATAGAAACTAAAGCAAAACAGAAGCCAAAAGATAAAAATGGGGTGTATACGGCCAAGCTAGCACCAAAGGCATTCAAGTTGTTTTCAATCAAATTTCATCATCAAAATCAAGTCTTTAAGCCAATCTAAAATGGATAATCGAGTCTAGAGCAGAAATCAAGCAAACCAAGGTTACTTTTCATGTTTTCATGTTTTTCACTTTGTTGGAATGGTGTTGGATTGATGTTTGTGTAATGTTTGAGTTGGATTTTTGATGTGGGTTTTTGTTTATGATAAGAGTTGACTATTTGGAGACAAAAAACAAGAGGAGATCATGCCTAGCCATGAATGTTTGATGTGTTAGGGTTATGTAGAGAAATTCAAAGATCGATTTGAGTTTGTTTTTGATTGAAATGAGTTATATGGTAGGTGTTTGATGAAATGTTTGAATGAATTACCATGAAAAATTCAAAGGAAATGAACTTGGTGTATGTTATGTCATGAAAGGCCATAGTGAGAGATGTAGGAATTCAAAGAAATTTGAGTCTTTTAAACATGATTCCATGTTGAAAACAAATGTTGGAGAAACCTATAAACAAGTTAGAAATTAATTTAGACCATGTACATTATAAAGGCCATATGAAGGGCATAAGTGAATATCATGTAATACCATTTCGTGTATGTGTTTGAATGCATTGAATGAGTATGTTAAAGCATGAATAACATTAGGAAAAGAAGAATTGAAATTAAAAGTGGAAAATGTGAAAAGTGCACTTGGATTAGTATCGAAGAAAGAGGTTTTTTCCTAGGTTTCACCATCTGATAGTTGAATTTTCAGGACCGTTTTATTGGTGATCTAAATGCGAGTTAAGGAGATGAATGGAGCAAGAATTGATGGAAGAAAATCAATGGAATGAGGGGTGGAAAGCATTCGGCCAAAGGGGGTCTAATTGGGGCATTTTTCGTTTCGAGCTTTAGAAAATTATTTCGTGCATATTGGTGTGTTCCTAGGTGAGAATAAGTTAGATTCATGGGAAGAAAATGTAATTTTAAAGTGTTGGTTAAGTAGAAACCTAGAAGAGAAGTTTGAAGGTTAAATGAGTTTTAATAGAGTTTGGTGAGATTTGAAAGAATTTGGATCATTTAGGATTAGTAGATCATGCATTTTGATAGATGGAATTAATTTCTTATTCATTTTCTATGTGTTCTTAAAAAATCTAAAAGAGGAGGTAGCTCAGGGAAGCTAAGGAAAAGAAAATGTGTAAGCTTTCCTTGGAACTTGAAATAAATCAAGAAAAAAGGCCAATGGTTGGTGTATATTCGATTTGAATTCTTACTTTTAATTGTATGAATATGACATTCTAAATATGTAATCGTTGAGTGGTTTAATTAAAATGATTTGTTAAACATGTTTGAAATGTATATTTTGCATGATTATATGAATTTGTGAGAAATTGAGTATTAAATATGATGTGTTTGAATGTTTTGTGAAATCTTTTAATTGGAAAGAAATGATGACTTTTATATGTATCCATATGGAATTATTAAATGAGTCTGAGTAAACTTGAGTATTTGTAGGTGGAGATTAAAATTTGACATACCAATAGGGTTATTATAGCAGTACTGCGTCGAAATGTTTTGAAATGAAATGATAATCATTAATTTAGGGACCATGAGAGGCACCGAGTGTCCGGTTCCAATTGATTGTTTTATGTATGTGTAATGAAATTCGGCGGATAGGCACCGAGTGTCTGATGTCGGAGAGCTCGTTTTCTAGTTCAAGGTATCATAATAGTGTTTACAATGGCTAAGGGAAATTGTTTTAGACCAATTATATAATGTATGTGTGAATTGGTTTTCAAATGTGTTGAACAAGTTGTTAAATGATTTTAAAATTTGAAAAGTTGTTTGTTTATGGTATGAAAATGTTTATATTCAAAAATTGGATATTCAAATTTAGTGTACACCCATTAAGTAAATATGCTTAGCGCATTGGAATTTCGCACTCAGGTAATTGATTGTGCCGGGAGAGCGAGGATTGAAGAGAAAACACATTTGCAGTAAGTTATTATAATCATATCCATCCATCCATCCATCCATCATTGTTTTTGGGTAGAAATCATGTTTTATTTGTATATAAAAAATTCTTTAGTTGGTATACACGTGCATGCATATATGTATTTGTTAATTAAATGTGGAATTTAGTGAAGAAAACCAATGTGAATATATTTTGGAATAATGTTGTGTATATGGAAAATGATTAGCCAAACGGAGTTTGGTTTCGATTGTTGATTATTGGTTTGTGGAAGAAATGTTTTGGAAATGAATATGATGATTTGTAACAGGTTGGCTAAGTCCGAATTTTAGGGAAAATTCTATCAGTTTTTCCGCAAAAGATAAAATGTTTTAAATGTTTTATAAAGTTTTTGAAATTTCGTATTTTAATGTGAATAAAATTTAATATATGGTTTTCTAAATAAAGAAATTTGAAATATATGATTTTTACAATATAGATTTTATGAAAAGGATAAAGGTAGCACCTCTTAGAGTCATCTGAAAAAAAAGATGAGTAAGGGATGTTACAGATTATGTTAAATGTCACTTATCTCTGTCAGAGAGAGAGAGATAAGGAAAAGAGGAGAGAGAGCGCAAGTGGAGAGATGGTTGAGAAAAAAATTAGGTTTTTATTCTTATGTATTTTTTTATTTTTTATCTTCAAAATAAAATATCTTATTTTTTATAATTTTATATGTAATATTATTTATTTTTATTTATTTATTATATTTAATTAATTTTTCATTGTATTTTCGTTTTTGCTTATAAAGTTAGACGGTCAACAATATCAACTTAATGAAATCTATAATTATTGAGGATATTATCGTCTTTTTATATACCTTTAGAGTGTACTTTAAGTGTTTATTTTAAAATCAGATGGTCTTTTGAATAGAAACAAAATCACATGGTGAAAAAAAGATATATTATCAAAAGTCATGGGTTTTTTTTGGGATTTTTCCTACAATCAGTTTCTCATAATATATGTTCCTTTGACTAAACATCACTTGCATTGCAGAAATATTATTCAGCTGATACAGCTTTATTTCTACCTCATCAACACCGCATCTCTTTTCTCAGGATTCTCACAATAATAATCAAACGGAGAAAACAATCATTTCTTTACCAAGTAAATAACCATAGTTCTTAGAAATGGAGCTTTCGTTTCTAAGTATTCATTTATTTTAATGGCAAGCCTCTCAAACACATCGTCCGTGACTGTCGATCCAAAATGAGTAACCTGAAGAGGCTCTACTACTGATCTCACTCCACCAACAATTTGCTTCCCTCTTTCATATTTCTCCAACTCCAAGCCTTTGTCATGATTCTCTGAGCTTAATAGCTTATTCACTTTCTTTGTTTGATATGCATAAGAACACGATGATAAGTTAAAGTAATTGATTATGTATTAATTTGCAGATTTGGGCATTTCCGTAAATTCCTTTATTATTTCTTAACTTTCGGTTTTATTTGGTAATAAATAAATAAATAAATAAATATATGTATGTATATATATATAAAATAGGCTAGGGCTAGGATGGAGAAATTGAATCGAAAATCGAAGGCGTTAATTGGAGTTTGGTTATGAATTATGGTGTTGGTCTGGATTGGATTGTGGTGGCTGGAATTGGAATCCAAAATCATATAAGCCAATGGCATGTCTGATTATACGAACCTCATATTCCCATAAATAATGCACTATTATGATACAGCATTATTTGTTATATAATTGATATTATTTTAATCTCAACATAAATTTAAAATAAAAAATAATATTAAAAAAATAAAAATAATAAAATATATAATCAGTGAATATAAAATTTATGTAGTAAAACTCTTAATATGAGAAAAATCTAAACAGATCAAGATTGAAAGGATTTTATTAAACCAATAAAATTACAACCTCTCTTTAAACTTTAAACTCTCAGGAGAGAACAAGAAAAGGAAGAAATGATAACTCTTGCTTTTAATTGAGACTGGGACGCTGAATGACCGAGCACAATTACCTATTTACAAGCAATATACAGTGGTGCAAATCAAATAGGCAATGGCGGTGAACAAGTTTTCTTCACCATGAAGTTTACTTATTTTAATATAAAATTTTCTTCTCATTAATTGTTGATGTCCTTCTAGTCGACAAATTTGGCTCCACCAAGTGATCCTCCACCAAATGATCCACCACCATATCGGCAAATCAAATATGGCTTCATTAATAAGCCACCCTTCTTGGCCAATAGAATGGCTTCGCCTCTAACGTTATTATTATTATTAGGCTACGTTTGGTAGCGTTATTTCGTAGGTTTGGGATATTTTTTTTTGTTTTTTCAAACTCAAGATATTTGTATTTAGAGTTAGTTTTGACTGAAAAATTTTCTATCTAAAGCTAACGAATCCCATATAAAAGGTCCCACATCAGCGGGACTTCATTGCTAGTGGGTTTTAAAATTCGGATTTCAAAACTTGATTTTTTTAATTTTATTTGTTAAAAAATAAAATAAATTGTTATAATATTATATATTTAATCATTACTAAAACCTTATATAATTAAAAATTTCAAAAAAAAAAGTTTACATATTTAAAATTTATTATTCTGTTTTGAGTAGAAAAATAACAGATCCGTGCTTAGGACATTCCGTGATTCTAACGCTCTAAACTGGTAGTATCTGTATTAGTCATTGAATTTATTACAACCATTATACATTTAAGGGAGATTTATCATTTTCAGCCAAACAAAAAGGAAATTTTTGTTTTTACCCAATATTTTATACAAATTTATTTTTAGCCTCTCAAACAAATTATTTCCATTCTATACCCAAGATTACTAAATTACCCTTCAAATTAAAATCACCCAATTGCCCTAAGCGAAATTACCAAAATAGCCTTCTTCTTCCTCCTACTTCCTCCTAGCATCCAAACCTCTCTCTTCTCTTTCTCTTTACTCTATTCATGGTTTTTGTTCTCTTCCATTCACCATTATAGCCGAAAGTCAAACCTCCTAGTAAGGGATTCTTCATTTGAGCTTCTTTGTCCATTGAAGGTTTTTGATCCATTCAAGTGTGATCCGTTTTGAAGCTTCTTCTTTCATTTCAAGTGATTTGAGTTTCGAAGGTAATGTATGTGTTTTTGTTGGTTGGTTTTTAGGTTATTTTGTTCAAATTGTAAGGTAAAGGCTTTAAGAGTGATTTGGTTGTGATAAATACCATCCGAAAGATAGATTTGTAGATTTGCAGTTTCTGCAAAATCTGCGACGAAATCGGTTTTTTAGGTAATTTAAAAACCGATTTCGGTTTTTACAGAGGTGTAAAACCGATTCTCTATTTTGATCGGTTTTTCATGCCACTTAAAAACCGAAATCGGTTTTTCAGGTATATGAAAAACCGATTTGAGCAATTTTTGATGTTTTCGATATTTGTTGTGTTTTGGATGCCGTGTATTAAATTTTAGTGTTATATGTGGTTAGTTATGATCGTAGGCAGTGTTAGCATAATTGTGATATATCTTTTGTTTTTAATGATGGACATTGATTTATTGTGTTAGATTTTGTTATATATAGTGAGACTAATTAAACATTCTTTGAATGTTATAGGAATGACTCACGAAACGATCGTCATCAACTTTGATGGAGAGTGGAATGGATCTAACTACGTTGGGGGTGAGTCGATCATGTGTGGGGTCTCCAAAGATAGTAGTTTTTCATCGTTGGTGGATGTTGTGTATAGAGAGACTAGCATTGATAGAAGAATGTGGGATATTCGTATATATTATTTACTACAAAGCATGACAAATGGTCAAGTGAAAAAAATACGTATCATGTCCGATCTTGGTGTGGTTGGTTTGATGGCGGTGAGAAATGTTGATGTTAGAGAGATTTACATTGATAAGGTTGTAAGAGATTTTGGAGCTGGAGTTAGTAGGCATATCGTTCGTCCAAATGTCACCGACTCAATACCAGACACAAGACATGAGATGCCAAATAGTAATAGACCTGTAGATCTGTATATGGTTCAAAGTCAATTTTATCTGACTTCAGGTGCTGGTAGCAATCAGGTTGATGCTTCGGTCACCCCATTTACATCTATGGAAGGTCCCATTCATGACATTAATAATGATGATATGAATGATGTTAGTGATGATGGAGAGCAAGACACAGATGATAATGGTGATGGGACAGAGGATAGTGATGAAGAGGAAACTGGAGATAGTGATGGAGAGGAAGCTGGAATTAATGATATCGACCAAGATGAAGGGTTTCCAGAAATAAGATTTTCGGGTTTACAATTTCAGAACAATCATTCACAACCATACTGGATTGTTCCCGGTGTAGAACTGGGCGATATTGAGGCTACTTCAAGCGCTATGTCAACTGTCTATCAACGTGGTACTTTGTATAAAGGTGCATTCTTTGATAGTAAACAAGAAATGTGTACAACTATTGGAGAATATGCTCTGAAATCCAAGTTTGAATATCGTGTTAGACGTTCAGACGCGGAACGATTTGAAGCTGGTTGCAAGGATAAGAGTTGTAGCTTTATAGTTCGTGCAAGATGCAGAACAGGTTGTTCGATGTGGTTTGTATTGAAGTATGTGGCGGAACACACGTGTCGTCAGGTAGCCATGGAATCACATATGAAAAGTGTGAAGGCTTTTGTTATCGGAAAATTATATGCGGGAAAGGTGGGGAGGGATATTTATACACCTAATCGTTTGATCGGAGAAATGCTAGAGCAGTATGGTGTGCAGATCTTGTACAGTAAAGCTTGGAAGGCTTTACAATATGCAAAGAAACTAGCATATGGACAAGCGGACGAGTCATATCAACAGCTTCCGTCCTACTTTGAAATGTTAAAAGTATCAAACCCCGGCACCATAACGGCAATTGAGAGGGATGAAAACAACCGGTTCTTGTATTCGTTCGTTGCACTTGGAGCTTGTATTGAGGGTTTTCGATCTTACATGAGACCGGTTGTTGCTATTGATGCCACCCATTTGAAAGGTGAATACAAAGGGGTGATTTTTTTTGCTGCCTACAAAGATGGGTCGGAGATGATTTATCCTATCGCTTTTGGATTTGCTGATGGAGAGTCAGACCGTTCATGGACTTGGTTTTTAAGCAGATTACGAGAGGCGATCGGTGTGTCAAACGATTTGCTTATCGTATCCGATCGTCACAAAAGCATATCAAATGGGATGAGTGTAGCTTTTCCCGAAGTCCCTCACATATTGTGTTTTTTCCACCTGTGGCAAAACCTGAAGCAACACTGTAAAAAGTATTCGAATGTAGTGGAAAAAGCATTTTACAATGCAGCATACAGTCATGTGCCATATGACTGCGATAGAATGTTAGAAGAAATTCGGGCGTTGCATCCAAAATCATATGACACTTTGGTTAAGGTTGGGGTAAGCAGGTGGTCACGGGCATATTGTCCAAACAGAAGATATGACATGATGACTACTAACATTGCAGAATCACTCAACAATTGCATGATGCAAGCACGTCGTTTGCCAATAACTACCGCACATGAATATGTGAGAAATGTGTTACAAAGATGGTTTAATAATAGACGTGGTGTTGCTGATAAACTCACGACTTTTGTTACCACTGCTGCGTACGATCGAATCATGTTGGCCAAAAATTTATCAACGGAAGGTACTGTATATCCTATTACAGAACCGATCACATACAGTGTTCTACATCCTAGCAAAGGCGATGCGGTGGTTAATATTGAAACGTGCACATGCACTTGCTTGAAGTGGAACTTAGATCAGTTGCCATGTATTCATGCATGTGCTGTAGCCAGGTATCATAACTGTACGATGTTAATTTCTATATTTAATGTCATTCATATTTTTATATTTAAATAAATATTTATGATACATGTCAGGTTTAAGGGCGTCAGTTGTGATACACTTTGCAGTCATTATTATAGCACAGAGTGGCTGAAAGCTGCATATGCACGTCCGATCAATCCCGTTCCTAAATTGTTTGATTGGAATGTTTCCGCGGAAATTAGAAGCATGATTGTACTACCACCCATAGGAAAAAGGCAAGCAGGTCGGCCGAAAGAGGTTCGGATTCCTTCCGTTGGGGAAGCTCGTCGAACTAAGAAGTATGGAAGATGTGGTCAGAGAGGACATAACCGTCTTCGTTGCCCTAACCCTCCAACATCTTTCAGTGGAGGGACGAGCGGAGCCGCAAGTGCAGAAGGCCAAACTAGTGAAGCCGCTACTGCAGAAGTTGGAACAAGTGCAAATGCTCATCCAAATACTGCGCCCTCACGAAGATGCCGCCTCTGTCATGAGACTGGACATAACCAACGTCGATGCCCGCAACGGTTTCCTACTCCCTATCAAATGATGGGTAATAATCCAAACATTGATGATTAGACACATTAATTAATTGAAGCTTTTATTTACGTCAAATTGTATTATGTTATTTAACGCTTACTTGTTTATGTTGATTTAATCTTCATCAGAGTACAATGAAACTTATATTATTTTTTGTTTAATGACGTCTTGCAAGTATTTTATTAATTAGAACACATATAGCATGTAAATGTTCATTTATTTATTTAGCATATATTTAAATTTTGGGAACTCAAACTTTTATAATGACACAAGTTTCCTCAGTTATATGACACATTATTTAGCATATGCAGACAATAATATACACCAGGTCTAAATTGGTAAAAGAAACTAATTTCGTGATTCAAGTTGATCGGTTTTTCAGGTTGATCGGTTTTTCATTATTGATAAAAAACCGAAATCGGTTTTTAATAGCTCATAAAACCGACATTGCTTCATCTGCCATATGCACGTCTGATCGGTTTTTCAGTTAAAGGAGAAACCGATTTCGGTTTTTAATGCCACTTAAAAAACCGATCTTTGTATTGGTAGGACTTGGCTTGGAGATTCTCTAATTAAATAGCAAGATTAAAAATCTGTACATATCAACTAATGGTGTTTGAGACATTAAATCTTTACATAGAATGAATTAAAGATATGTCAGAGACTATCAGAATCAAATACTATTTGTGACTTAAATATCTATTTTTATAAACTGAGGGATCGGTTGTTTTTTTGTCTGAAGATTGAATAGTATTGAAAGTCATTGAAGACTGAATGATGATAAAAGTCTGAAATTTAAATGACATATTAATTTGTTTTTTTTTCCCCTTCTTTACCTCTCAATATATAGTAACCTTAATTAAACTATTTAACAAAAACTAAAACACTTTTATGTATATGTTAATAATATTTTTATTTATAATTAAGATATGATTAATTATTATAGTTATTTAAATTAAATGTATATATTTAAATAAAAATAAACAAAATGGTTTTAAGTTAAATTACTATTTCAATAAAAGTTTGATGTACATGATTGAATTGAACTATTTTTTGGTGAACACCTATTTTTTTAAGTTTTTGATTAAAATTTTGCATTTGTGTGTTGCAATTTAGTGGAACATTAGGAATTTGTAAAAATATTAGAAAATGCTCCCATTTAATTACTAAAAATAAATACAATTACTTATATATAGTTTGAACGTCAAGTTTGCACTATTCTTCCCTTGTTTTACTTGTGCATATGGAAATTTGGTTGTTATTTGTTAGAATTGTTTGAAATTATTGAACCCAAAAACTTAAATTTCTGTGACAGTTATATTTAAATTTCCAACATAAAATACATAACATTTTGAAAAAGAGTTGTACCACTTATATTTGAATTGTTTTTTAAAAAATTAATGTACTTGGATAGTAAAAAATATATAAACGATTATTATTTTACTGTGAAATTGAATCAATTAAAATTTGCAACTTGACATCTTATGAGAAAATTGATGTCACTCGAGTCCACCTAATATTATTTCATTTTTCATTTGTCGATATATTTATATATATATATATATTTATAATGGTGGTGGTATATGCAACAAACAAGCAAAGAGCAGTTCCTCCAAATGAGCCTGGGTTGGTGGTAGAAGATAGAGAGAGAGGATATTTTCACCCAATTAAATTTCTTGTACACTCTATTTAAAAAAAAAAAAAAAAAAAAAAAAATTCATGTACAGTCCAGTTTTAAGTATACCTGATTAATTAATATTTAAAATTATAATAAATGTTTAGAATTTATTTAATACAAAAAATACTTTATTTAAAATTTGTTATATTATGTATTTATAAATAAATTTTACTGAAATTATGTTTTAAATAAATTAGAATTTGTTTAAGAATATATATGATAATATATACTTACCAAATGGTGTACATACAATTCTGAGGAAAAAAAAAAGGTGTATATAAAAATTTAGAAGGATGTGACTATTGCTACCCTAGAAGATATCTTTCTTTTTTCTGGACGAAAATGCTACCATAGGTTTCTCTTTTGTATCCATAAATTTAAATATTTTAGGCCATGATTTAGCAATACTTACTGATTAGTGTTTATACTTTAACATTAATAGAAGATATTCCTTTCAGCCCTGTTCAATAGGTTGTTGAGGATTTTTCATTTAATTATAGTTTCAATTGGAGAAATGTATTTTTCAAGTTCTTCTTAAAAAATAAATACAATTACTTATATAAATGAATGAATATTTCAAAAAAATAAATACAATTACTTATATAAATGAATGAATATTTCAAAAAAATAAATACAATTACTTATATACAACCTCTCCATCAGAGTCAACTATCCATTTTCCAAATTTATTTACTTTATACAATGGTGTCGAAAAGGTATACAGATCCCTTGCAATCTCTGCCCTCAGTGCAATGACATCTGCAACCTGATCTGGCCGTCTTGATTTCCATGTAGTCTCGTTTGATTGTAACAAATCACGTATGTACATGGCCACATATGCTCCACAGCTCGTCCTGTATTAATAACAAATTAATTAAATGATGTTATCATACCATTAAATATACCATTAAATATAATATAAAATAAAAATATATAATATATATAAATATTGAATTTTCATTAAGTTACAAATTTACTCACCCATCGGGTTGCTGGGGCACAACCGATCTATCAAGACGTTCAACTGTCCATCGCTCATCCACAGGTGGCATCTATATCTGGGTCCTCTCATAAAATCCCACAAACCGCAATAAAATGGGCATCAAACACACCAGCGGCTCAAGTGGCTCAATGCGTAAAGCTAAGTCAGTATGTGCAAGAGAATCATATATTAATATCTTCTTCTGTCTCAGGCACACCTGACAAAGGACCCAGTGATTTTGATCTAGGCTACATGGCAGCAATACCTGCAATTTGAAGACGTCAGTGATATAAGACTAATTTAAATATTTAAATGATCAAATAATAACTTATAATTTTTCATACAACACTCACATTTTCAACTTCCCACCACGGTACTAATGAGTCTAACTTGCCAGAACCGAATGCTAGCCACTCTGAGGGTACATCAGCTGTAACCGGATCAAATGTTTTTCCTTTGAGGACGTATTGCTCTCTATAGTATAATGTCATCAATGCCTGCAAGAAAAAAAATTAAACATGTTATCACACTTAAGGGACATATGACGATAAATTGTAACGACATAACTTATTAAAATGTAAACACTCACAAATAAAGAGCTCCCATGAACCACATATCTAGTGTCCTTAACCTCATTCCACTTCTTTCGTAAACACATCAAATAGGAATCGATGTGCTCAGAAGTGAACCATCTGTTCTCATCCTCAATGGTTCGCAATGTGTCTGGTATCACGCACCACTGACAACGCTCAACTGCACGCCTAAAATAAAAAGAAAAAAAAAAAAGGTTAACTTTTTTTAATAGTAACCAACATAAAGGTATAAAACTACTTATTATCAAAACCTGAGATCCAATGACGTGGAAGAAGCTTTGTATTCATTGTAGACAACCTCTACGGGGTCTACAGACTCTGCCACCTCTTCAACCTGCTTTTGGGGCACCTTCTTTTTCTTTTTTGGCGGTCCAGGATCAGTGTATGGTGTCCGCAGAGATGCCGCTGGCTTCGTCTTTCGTTTGCCCCGCTCCTGGATGACCTCATCAAGCAACTATAAAGAAATCAAAACTATCAATTAAAATAAACATTTAGAAATATAAATCAAACTGTAACACAATTGAAATACTATACGTACCTGGTCATCACCACGTTCATCCTCCTGATGGACCTCCTGCTCCTCCTGATGGATGGCTGTCTCGTCTCTATGGATAGGCGACTGATGGACTACCTCATCATGATGGCCAGCTGACTGATGGACCCCCTCATCCTCATGTGGTGGTGGAGGGGATGGGGGTGGGGGGGGTGGTGGTGGTGGTGGTGGTGGTGGGGGGGATGGGGGTGGGGGGGGGGGGGGGAAGGGGTGGGGGTGGGGGGGGGGGTGGTGGTGGTGGGCTATAGATATGGTCATCAGGGACAATGCTCCCATCATCATCATCATCATCATCATCATCATCGTCGTCGTCGTCGTCATCCATAGGCATCTTTAAATATTCTTCCACCCGTCTCAACCTTCTATCCATCTTACTTACTTTCTTGTAGGTTGCCTTCTGTAAACCCACAAGATACTCAAACAACTGCATCACCTGCATAAATAAGTCATTTTACACGATGTACACAATTGAAAAAAAAAATTTCGACAGAGTCTCCCCTGTTTTTTGAGTATCCAGGGAAATATAACCTGCATATTTCAAATTACACTTCAAATATCATGTTTAGAGACTCCGTCTCTCTATCCCACTTCATATGATTATACAACATATCCACAACTTTTCCATTTACTCAAATGCACATTCACTTAACAATGAAATAAAAAAAAAACGATTAAGATTCGTACCTCAGAATGTACTGTAGGTACATCGTGCGCCTTTTTTGTTCGTAACTCCGTAAAGCTATCCTCTGATTCAGGCTGTGCACTTGGGATGTCTTCATGCTGCTCCTCATCATCCCTTGCATCATCATCATCATCACGTGCATCATCATCATCACCACGTGCATCATCATCATCATCATCATCATCATCATCATGTGCATCATCATCATCCTCCTCACTCCCTCCGCCACCTACTTTATGTACCTCTTCGCCAACCAAATGCTTCGGATTGAATGATCTCCAATAATCCATCTCCTTTTCAGCATCAGTAGGCTCAAGGGTTTGTGCAATACCAACTATCTGCAATATACATATATAAATGGTTAGTTATATTATTATTAAAGATGGTTAAAACAACAAAAATAAAGGAAACCATTTTCAATTACTTTCACCACTTACAGGGGGAAAGTCATTCAGGCTGGTTATGCCTTTCGGGGTCCTCTTCAGTGTCCGTCTCCTGCACCTTGGCAGTTCATTTTGCAACGATTGATTATTTTTCGCTATCTTCTCTCGTAAGACCGGGAATATTTCCACCAACCACCACTATAATTTGATTAAACAAATAACAAACATATAGTTAGTGTATATATATAAAATAAAATTCTATATATCAACCAATTAAAAGGAAACTATTATTAATTATTTACCATATTAAGTATACCTGAAATGCCGGAATATAACCATAAAGATTAATGGTCTTCGGTGGGTTTTTCACCCGCTCTTCAGTAATTGCCATATGGAGACAATGGATCAGCGTACTATAGCTCAATGTACCCCAAGGGAACGAGTTCCATAACTCCGCATTCTCTATCATCACCCACATAAAATGACCAATGCTAGCTCTATCATCCTGCTCCATGAATAGATGGAAAGCGATCCCTACATTTGCTAACTTCAAAAGATCCTCATCATTTAAAACATTTTCACCCGTACGGCCCTGACGTCCTGTATGGCTCCTTGCCTCAACAAAGGTGGCTAGACTGGGGATACTCGGCGACACTCCATCAAACAATCGCCATAGGATGCTCTTTACATCATTTTGCACCGTATTGAAGATTTCTCGATCTACACCCCCAAAAGGAAGTCCTGTCACCAATAAAAACTCCTGTTTCCCAAACCTATATGTTCTTCCCCCGACTTCAAACCACATTTCATCACGGCGCCCACCGGGGACCTCCACCTCTCTCACAAGAAACCATAATATCACCGAAGCAGCTGTTGTATTGTTGCTGCTTATCTCTAAAATATGTCCGAATGAGCACTCTCTTATGAACCGGTCGTATAAGCCTCGTCTAGTAATCACCGCAATGATTTTACCAAGCCATTTTTGCCCAATATGTGTATTCCCGCTCGAATTCTTGCTAATTGTTTGTGAACTATATTTGTACTTGAAATTCATCTGTAGAAAACAACCAAAAACAGCAAATGATTAGTATAGTATTCAAAAGTGAACAAAGAAAATCGGTTTTTAACTATGGCTGGAAAACCGATCAATGATATTGATCGGTTTTTCAACAGGGCTGGAAAACCGATCAATGATCATTGATCGGTTTTCCAGCCTTGTGTGAAACACCGATCAATATCATTGATCGGTTTTTCACCAAAACCGATCAATGATAGAAAACAACCAGAAACTGCAACTGACTAGCATAGTATTCAATGTGAACAACTAAAATCGGTTTTTAACTATGACTGGAAAACCGATCAATGACATTGATCGGTTTTTCACCAGGGATGGAAAACCGATCAATCGTAAAAAACAACCAGAAACAGCAAATGATGTATAGTATTCAAATGACAAATGTGCACAAATATAATCGGTTTTTAACTATGGCTGGAAAACCGATCAATGATATTGATCGGTTATTCACTTCGGTTTTTCACAGTACAGAATAGAAAAACCGATTAACCCTTTTGAAACCGAAGTGAAAAACCGAAGTGCAAAACCTCGAAGTCGAAAACCGATGATAACAATCGATTGTGAAAAACCGATTTGAAAAACCGATTGTCAAGAACCGATTTCAAAAACCGATTTCAACAACCGATTGTGAAAAACCGATTTCAAACAATACAAAGGCCGCAGCGTCAACAACACAAATCTAACCTATTTCAACACAAAAACAATACAAATCTAACCTATTCTAATCTAATCATCATAACCTAGCACAAATCCAACACAATTTAATCATCATAACACATAAAACATCTCAAATCCCCAAATTTGCAAAACGAAATTAAAAAGTCCCTAACATGGTAGATTCGAGTACCTTGCCAAACTTGAGAGGGTCGCCGGCGGTCGGAGATGGTCTGCCAATGTCGAAAACGGCGAGAGAATGGCCGTAAACTGTCGAACGGCGGTCGGGTCGTGGTCGGGTACGGGTTGCACAGTGTGGGTCGAGTTTTTGAATGAGAAATCGGTGATGAAAATGACTTTTCACCGATTTCTTACAAATATATATAGGAGGGGCTGTTTTGTAATTACATATTTTGGTTTTTTTAATTTTTTTGAAAATTAAGGGCTTATAGGTAAATATATGTAAGGGCATTATGGGTATTTTGGGTATATAATGAAATTAATTTGTTTGAGGGGTTAAATTTAATTTGTTTAAAAATATTGGGTAAAAACAAAAATTGTCATTTTGAAATGGGTATTGTTCGTAATTTTCGCTACATTTAATACTAACTTCCAATATTTCGTTTTCTTGCTTATACGAATCTTAGCCTAACCACAGTTTCACTTCTACAGAAACGATTTATGGCTTTCGGTGATTGTCTTGTCTGTCAGTGATATCTGCATATTCACCTCCATGATATCAGACATTTTGCTTGAGTGCATGTTGTTATCCTAATTATGGCCATAGAGGCAATTTGTTGCCATGGAAAACGGAAATGTCTACCTTGACATCATTTGCTCACTAAAAAACAGAGGCAGTCATTTGGGAAGATAACAGATAATTTCGTCAATGTGAGAGAGACTCGAAAAGATTAATATCAAAAATAATTTACTGTTTCGAAACTAGAATTTCAAGATCTAACTATGTTGTAGGGTATTATATATATGTACATACATGTCTCCCAAAAAATAAACTAACTATTCACTATTTCTGTATCTGAATGATGCCTATGTTGTTGAATGACCAACATTGAACTTTTCAAGTTGAAATCTGTAGAAGCCAACAGATCCCCAACCGTGCCAAGCTCCGGGCACTCCTCCCAATCACTCAAACCAGTTGTCAAGGGTGATCGTCCTCGCCCACCTTTCCCTACTATAAGCAATGAGAACTCCATACTCGTAACCTCTCTTAGAGCTGCCACCGTTTCTTCCCCGCTGTTGACGTACTTCTCTATGTATCCAACACGCCCTGATGTTACATACCTAATAAAAAGAATTGCAGTACCAGTGTTATGGGATGCTATAAATGTTGAAAGCAATATACATATTGTCTGGGATCTGACTATCTTATCGATTGAGTAATCTTATCTAATAATTATAATTATTAGATTGGTTGGTAAAGTTATCCCCAATCAGTAAGGTAACCAAATCCATCTATCAGCTTGAGATTACCTGAGACGGAAATCCTCGATAAAGACGATGTCTTTCTCGTACTCTGACTTGCTTATTGATAAGGACATTAAAACATCATCAATGTTTGGGGGTGCATTGACCGTCTGTTGATTTGAGGATGATTCCATAGGGCGGAATCGTATTAGAGTCAAATTGATGTTAGTGTTTGAGGCAATCCTTGTACTATAAGCCAACGCCTCTCGGTCATCAAGGCCACCAAAAAACAATGTTGCAACAGGTTGCACCTTTTCATATCCAATTGGCTGTTGGAAGCCAGTTTGGTCTCGGTGCACAAACACTCCTACAGAGCATGGAGCATGACGGAGAATCTTCTGGTTAGTAGCCCTGTACCCCTCTTTTCCATTCTCCATTTGCTTATCAATCCTCTGATGCTTGTGAAACGGCAGTAGAATCATCGACACGCGCAAGTCCTCAGCAGCATTGCACACGTCTTCATATATGTTGGCGTAGCTATTCACAACCTTAATTTGGTGGATTCTGATTTTGCTCATCGCGGTGAAGGCATCCACGGAGTCATTGATCTCCAGCACGTCGTTACCACCATAGTCCTCCTCGTCGCTGTAAGAGCCACCGTCTTCTAGTTCGTGGTACATCAACCTGCTTTTGTGGCGTTTCCTGGGGAGCTCGACCAGGTGTATCAAGTAAGGGGCAATGGATCCGCTCAATGCTGCTGTTAGCACAAGCTGTCCAGAAGCATGGCGTGGTTCGTAGGCACAGGCCAGCATTCTGAATTCACATTCTGTGTCTATTTGTTCCAGTGTTGTATCCTTGTGAGCAAAATAGTTTTCCTTTCTTTTCAATATAAACGCCACTATTGTCCCTGAGATCAATGTATTAAGCACTACCACTACCAAAAGCAAATTGTGGACTTTTTGGTTCCACCATGTCTGCAGTGTTTAGATACAAAATTATAATCAGTAAAAAGATAGTCACCATTGTTTTTACTAGACAACAATAATGAATAGATAAGACAACTTACTTTGTCATCAACGTCTACATGGATGATTAGATACTCAAAGTTGCCTTTCAAATTGAGAATGAAACTGAGGAGGACTCCTTTCATACGTGGAATTTTCAGGTGATGGCAAGCAGCCAATGTGCCAACGATTTTGGCCAAAAAACTTAAGAAAACCATAAGAAAAACGAAAGCAGCGAGGCGTAAAGTAGTCAAATCCTTGGCATCAAATTGGAACCCCATGAAACAAAAGTAGATTGGAAGTATGAAATTGTGGATAGAATAAGTGAGTTTCTTGAACAATGTTCGAGTTGTTTTACCTTCTCTTGGAAACATCATGCCGAGCAGGAAGCATATGAAGATACTGCTATAGCCTAGTCCCTCTATGAACAATGAAACGAAAACAATGAACACCAATATCACCAAAACCTGAGCGTTCGACACATATTTTGATTTCTTGTTCCACATAGCAAAATAATGCGCCATGTATCTGTTGAGAATGACCAGTGCCACGGTGAAGACGACAGACCAAACAGCGTTGCGAAGCATTCCTGATGATGTGAAAACTAGAAACATAGACATCACCATCACACAGGAGATTTCGTTTATTAGAGAGGCCGATTTCGCCAGGCGTCCCACTTCAGAGGTGTCGAATTTGAGCTCGTCAATCAACCGGAACACCACAGGAGAGGCTGAGTTTGCTAGAAGGATTGAGGAGACGATCATGAAGGCCACCTTGTTGATTTTGATAGCTAGTAGATCCATGAAAAGAAAGGAGATCGAGAGTCCAAAGATGATGCTCATTACGATCCCACCAAGTGCAATGGTGCTGGCCAGGCGTAGGTTAAGCCTCAGATATGTAACGTCCGTCTCCAAACCAAACAAGAACATAAATAGTACTCGGCTGATGAAATCGAAAATTTTATAGTAAAATGCAGAAGTATCCTGAATGAAGAATTCTCTCACTTTGTTGATTCGAGACAGCAATGTGGGACTAAGGACCAGCCCAGCCTGGTACATTAATTTAATCAACACTTAATTAACATAAATAAGTAAATTAATATGGTATACCTAGGTTATTGATACACTTGATAAAAAAAAAGTGATTACATTATAAAATTTCTGATTATAATTTATTAAGTCTGATTACAACTCAACAAGTTAGATTATATTTACAACAATTCATAGGTGTAATCACATTTACTGATTGTATTAAGACATATTTAATTGTAATAAAATATAATAAAAATATATTAAATTACAATAAGTAATTTTACAATACAATCACTCATTTTGATTACTAATTTCATATATATATATATAGTTTCTATGGTGAGTGTGTTTTAGCTTTTAAATTAGTAGGATTACTAATTTTAATTATTCATTGTACTTGAATTAAATAGGAGAGAAAAATATTTTAAGAGAGAGAATGCGGGACTGATATGTATATATATATATATATATATTCTCAAAATCATGCATAATTAAACAAACAAATCAAATAGAGAAATTCTTACGAGAATCTGTGAAATGGGTCCTGGTTGTCCCAGAGGTTTGAAGACAAGGTGGAAAATGTGGGCGATCACAAGCATGCATGATGTCTGAATGATTGCTGTTGCAAGAGGATTAAATGGGTCTATTGGGCATTCTACTAGGTTTTCAGGCTTCATTGTTGAAGATATTTATAAAGCCAACGATATTTCTATATGTGTACATATAAGATCAAGTAATTAAATTTGATTTCACAAGTGCACATATTTGAAGTTAGAGAGAAGAAGAAGAAGATAGACGAGTTGGCTTGCAAGCTATGCTCAGCCAGCAAGAGAAAGAAGATGTGTCCATGCGCATAATGTTTTCTTTCTTTTTCGGTCTTTGATGTGTTTTCCTAGAAAATCTCTATCGTTGTCGTTTCCTGAAAAATCTGCCTTTCTCTAGAGGCCTTTCCTTTTATGTGGTTGTCATTCATAGCAAACATGTTTGTGAACTGGTTAGTCATTCTAGAGTTAGCAAATGGAGAGCCTTTTTTCCCGGATAATCGTTTCTCAAAATTTTGATTACTTCAATGAATCTTATAAATTAAACACATGTGGATATTTAAATACATCTTATCTCAAATTGTCTTAAAATTAAACTAATATATTTCAAATTACAATTTAAACATTTATTTTTCTAGTTATTTTCTTAAATATATTAATATATTTAAATATATAAATATGGGTAATACTACTATATTTTTTAATCATATTTAATTATGAATAAAATATTATTAATATGTACATAAAAAATATTTTAGAATTTATTAAATTATTTATTTTTAGATGTTTGTATTAAATTAATTAAAATTACATAACAATAAATAGTTAAAGGGTATAAATGTCAAATTACTAGTTTTCAGACAATTTTAATTTTAAAAAACAAACAAGTTTACAATATATTCAGAGATAAGGAAAAAAAAAAACATGTTATTCAAATTTTAAGTTTCAGTCACTATTTAATCTTAAGCCTTCAACAGCACTATTCAGTTTTCAGATAAAAACAAACGACCCCCAAATCATTTAAATTGAATATGTATTTAATAATATATGGGGATATACTTACAAATTATATAATTTTAGTGAGATATACGTATAGAAGGGTGCACATATGATCATTCAAGGTGGCCTATATTAGCACTACGTTTTACAATAACTAAATTGGAGTAGCAATATTTAGACCTCTTTAGAACTGCATAAACATCCATTTTAAAATTGATAAATACATTATTCAAATATTTAAAACTAAATTCTAAATACAATAAAAACATAGTTTCAATGTCATTGATTTATAAATACATAATGCAATAAACTTTAAAATTAATATTTTTATATTAAATGTATTATAATTTATTTTTTAAATAAACTTTTAATTGTGTATATCGACAAAGAGGGTGTGCATACAGTGATAGTAGGGTTTAAATATTGTCACTTAATAAATAGTTTTAAGTAGCCCAAGAAATCTAAGCCCAAATCCCAAAATCGTAAATAAGGCCAGCCCAAGCCCAAAAAAGTCCAATCAAAATATTTAAAAGGGTTTTATTGAAAACTAAATCATTTGAAACCTTGAAGTTTAAAACTAACCTGAATTCCTTGCAAAAGTAATTCAATTTCTACTTGAATGTACAATATTGCCCTTAATGAAGCTCATTTTCCATTTTATATGTTTTATTTGATTTTTAAGTTTAAAGAGTTTACTTTACAATTAATTTATTGATAATATCAATTTTTTTTTTTGTTAAATGATAGTCATATAGAACAATTAGTATGAGTTTATAATTAATTATATTTGTTACATGCAATTTAGGTTGAATTCATTTGAGTTTTCATGATTTTGTCATTTACTTTGATTTCCAAACTCCATTGAGAATTATCACCTATGTTAGGAAATTTAAGCTCAGTTTGGAATTCGTATCCTTATTTAGGATTCCAGACACAGACAAAATAAAAATTTAGTTTGGAATTTCAAACTCTGTTATGGAATCATAACCTAGTTATGCAGTTAGACAATCATAATTTTGTTTATATTTGACATTTGACATTTATTAATTCTTTAATGCATTTAACCGGTTTTTAAATGATATTCATTTTTCATTTGGATATATAATCACCAAATTTATCATGTATTTGAAAGGTTGATTGCATGGATAAACTTTGGATTGTAATTTATATGATGGTGAATGAACTAATAATGGAGGAAAAGTTAGTTATGAACATGAAAAGATCAAAGGAATTTCATTGTTGAAGAACTTTTCGTACAAAGAATCGCATGACATGGTGTGTCATAGGATATATGTGAATCTAGATGAATTTTACATCAAAATAAAGTTCAAAGTTAATTTGTGTGAGGCAATACCACCAATTAAAATTTTCAATGATAGTGATGCTAAATTCTTCTTTGATGAAGCTATTGACTATGGAGCATAAATCTAGTTTGACTCCAAGCTTGGTAGTTGGTGATGAAGAATGTGGCAAACCTAATTAAGAAATAAAAAATGGTCTAAAGTCATGGAAAGTTGAAATCCAGGCTTTTTACAAACTACAATGCCCAATGAACATGTGATTAGGCTCAATAACTTAGACGAAGTGTGTCGATGTCTCCTACCTAATAGTTTTGATAAAGAATATGTGTCGATGTCTCCTACTTGAAAAATGTTGAATAAAAAAAGTTTTGAAGCATTTTGTGTCCAACAATCAAAACTGTGTCCAACAATCAAAACTAAACCATATGGATCCAACGAAAATAACACAACATCATTCACATTTCTAAACCAAACCACCTAACAAATATCCAGATTAAACCTTAATTGTTATGCTTCATATATAATTACATCTCACCAACTTTTTCTATTCAACATGTTTTTAGGTAAGAGATGTCAACACATATGTTGCATCAAAACCATTAGGATTGAATATGTCTTCATCGAAATTGTGATTGTCTAACTGCATAATTGAGTTATGATTCCATAACAGAGTTTAGCATCCATTGCAAAAAATTAGGCCTATAATAATGTGCAAAATACTTTGCTATAGATTTTCATGATATGCAGGTGCACGTTGCTGATGTGCATGTTGCCGTAGTGCCGAAGGGTTTTGACAACGTGTAGTGCATGTTAGCTTAAGACTTATGACAACATGCACTACATGTTGTGGCAAGTCACGACAACGTGCATCTAATATTGCCATAAACTCTCTTGACCCATGTATTCACAACTTCTCTTATTTTGTATTCACACATTCTCTCATCTCTAGAACTAATAAAGTTTATCCTTGAAAAACTTGAAACTACTAAACAAATTCAGTCTTTCTCCTTTTTCAATGGATGTAACTTATGCATCACTTGATTTTGATATGACTTTGATCATTATATCATCGATAATATTTATAGCCTTAGCTCAAGATAACAAGTAACATGTAAGGTTGTTACATGTTGGCAATGTGCATCATTGTGTATAACATGCAAAATCCTAGACAACATGCAACAATTTGCAGGCTGTTGCATCCCTGCCGTAAACCCTTTCCACAACATACATTATCTATATATTGTTTTAGGTAACCCACGGCAGCATAGAACTCATGCACGTTGTCTTTTGCATGTTGTCATAGGTTTAGTTTCTTATAGTGATAGTGTGGTAGAGTTACCATTGACTTTAATGCCAACATGGTCTATTGCTACTATGTTAACGTTTTTTGTTGTTGTTTTATTGATTATAGAGTGCTCTATTCATTGCTTGAGCAATGTAAGTTGGTTTTTTATGTTGTTTGAGAAATTTTGGTCTTCATAGCTTGGTGTATATTCCTATGTGAATTAATGCTCTTTATTTGCTGCAATGGTTGCGAAAAACTAATAAAAAACCTTTGTAGGTAGCTGTGGAGAGATGAAAGATGATACATTGTATTTATTTTTTTGTAACTTCCCGAGATATGTCGAAGAGTTTTTCTATGTGTTATTTCTAACCTTTTTTTGTTGGACTTTTCTCTTTAGAGATGATGTTGCTCAGATTCATCTCCCTTCTTCTAACGGCTACCTCCACCTCAATAGCTAAAACCTACATTCCATCAAAGGTTTATGATAGTACTTTCACCCCATGCAAAAAAATTTGAGATTGATGGTGGAGAAATTGTTAGTAAAACTTCGAAGGGCGAAAGTTGAATAAGTTGCATGAGAATACCTACAAAAAAAGTACGTTACTTGCCATGAAAATTATTATTACAAACTTTAGGTTAAGTGTGAAAAAACCTAGTTTTATTTGAAGTTACTAGATATTGAATTTTGACTTAGTAGACTTAGGCATGGGTTGATTCAAATGCATAAACTAAGAATTAAGCAAGCATATATGTCATTGTATTAAAAAATGCCTTTGGTTTTTACCTGTATGGGCTGTAAAAGCCCACTTAGGGCTTTTAGCCACATGACAACGTATAATGCCAGCCCAATTAGGTGCACCTTGCTGATGTGCATGTTGTTATACTGTTGAAGGGCTTTGACAACATGCGGTGCACGTTATCTTAGGGCTTATGACAACACGCACTATACGTTATGGTAAGTTACAACAAGGTGTATGTGATGTTATTATACACTCTCTTGACTCATGTATTCACACGTCCTTTTATTTGTATTTACACATTCTTTTATCTCTAGAATTGATAAAGTTCATCCTTGAAAATCTTGAAACTATTAAACAAATTCAGTCTTTCTCCTTTTTTGGTAGATGCAGCTTGTGTATCACTTGATTTTGGTTTGTTTCTAATCACTATATTATTGATCATATTTATAGCCTTGACTTAAGATAACAAGTAAAGTGCAAGGCTGTAACATGCTAGCAATGTGCATAATTGTTCACAACGTGTAACAATGTGTAGGCTATTGCATCCTTGTTGTAAGCCCCTTCCATAACATACATTCTCTATACGTTGCCATAAGTGACCTACGGTGACATATAACTCATGCACGTTGTGTAAACCCTCTATTTTTGTTATTGAATGGGTTACCCAGGAATAGTCCCTAAGTGGCGATTAGAGACCTTAAATGATTTATGGAGACGCTTAAGGTCATAGAGAACCCATAGGAATTGATTTAAACTCAATTGGAGATTAAACGGGAAGTTAAAAGAGTAAATGAAATCCAATAATCTTTAATATAAAAAGGTAATAAAGTGAAGATAACTTTTAATAATTGTGGTCGTAGTAAGATTAAGCTAGAATCTAAGGGAGAAGAATGGAATTGTTTTAGGGGGTAAGTGGAATTATTGAGATTATTGTGGAGGAAAATAGAAGCCAAAATGTTGTGTTGACTTTTAAAAGCAAACAAACAGAATTAGTCTCTCTCTCGCGAAGAAGAAAGAACGAAAGAGAGAAGAAAGAAAAGAAAGAAGAGAGAGAGAAGAAGAAGGACCAGCCGTCGACCAAGCCATCACCGCCGTTCGCCGACCGACCGACCAGCCAAGTGAGCTAGCCGCGAACCGAAGCCAAGCTGCTGCAAAACAGCGCTGAAGACCAAACTGGAACCGAGCTGTAACTACCGGCGAGACAGCTCCGATCGATGAGGGGAGACGCCGACGAGCTGCTCCAGCTCAACCCGCACCAAGATCAGCTCAAACCCGACCTGAACGGAGCAAGATCGAGCTGAACCGCGGCCAGAATAGCTTCTCTGCACGTGCAGATCGGCGGCAGCGATGACGCCGTGCGACGGCGGAACCAAAGGAGGAAGAGAGAGAGAAAGGGAGGAGGAAGAAGGAGGAAGAAAATCAGCTCAAACCCAGCCCAGATCTGTCACCAAAACCACCCCAAAGCAAAGTTAACGCGAGGAGGAATTAGGGGTGAGTTGTTTGAGTTTAAAGGTTGGTGATTTGGTTAATAATAGATTGATTTGAGATGGATTTATTCTGATGTGTTGGTTGGCTAGTTTTGATTGAATAGAAGTTGAAAAATAAGTGATTGAAGTTAATAGGGAGTTTAGAAAACCAAGAAAATACCAAAGATTCAAAGAGAAACCAAAACGTGCGCTAAATTAATTTAATGGGCAATTTTGTAAATTGGCCCATACGGCGTCCGTGGAGAGTTACGCTTAAAAAGGGTCACTTAGGGGCGATGATGTAATTTTTATTATTTTGAGTTTCCGGAAGTTGACGCGAGTGTAAATTTACGTATATATATGTTGTGTAGGTGACGAGCGATCCGGTGGAGCAAGGGAAGAGCGCTAGAGCGCAGTTTTAGAGGCTTCCGAGAATCTATTCGGAATTTGATAGCTAAAGGTGAGTGTCAAACTGATTTTTAATATGTTTGCGTTGATTTGGATCATGAATAGATGTTTCATGCATGTTTGGATGTTTTGATGAAAATGAAATATGATTTAAATGATAAATGGCACGATAACTGATGATATGATTTTGTGATTTCATGAAACGATGGTTTTTTGTTTTGAATTGCTTATATGTGAAATGGATTGAAAATATGAAAATAAAACCTATGGCTTTCCTATATAGTATCATATTAGTACCGGTCTGGGTTGAGTACCCGAAGCGTGCATGGGTAGAATCAGTACTGTCAGTATGTCACTAACTAAACTAACCGCGGGAGATACCCGCAAGATGTCTTGTCAGTCAGATGTCTGAGAGATTAGTCCAATGCACGTGAAAGGTATATTATTTGCTAGCTTACGCGAGCGAGACATAGTTCTGCTTTGTAGCGATGTAGGATTCCGCTGCATGACGCGGAAAGAGCGATGTAGGATTCCGCTCAATACTAGGGGGCCATGAGGCACGGGTCACTATAGGTTGGCGGGAGCCGGATTGGTTGGCTGGACACATTTGAGCGGAGTCGGACCATATTCGGTTTATGAAAAGAAAAATGATTTTTGAATAAAAAACCCCGCAACCATAGGAGATCCCTTTATAAAGTTGATAACCGTGCAATATGTGCTTTATACTATTAATGCATGAAACTTGATTTAAATAAATGAATTTGAACTGTTTTAGGGAGGTTTTTGTAAAGTATGATTTTAAATGATACTATATGACACTCACTGGGCTTTTAAAGCTCACCCAACGTTTTCTGTATTTTTTTGAAACAAACCTCCCAGGCACAGGTACCATAGCTGCGGATTTCCCCGGACGACATTAGGTAGCCGCGGCGTCAGTGCTAATGTGATTTCCCACTTATCTTTTGGTTTAATATTTAGTGATGTAAATATTTTGTTATATCCACGTGGTTTTGTAAATATTATTTTGTGGATTTAAATTATGTTTTGAAGTAAATTGATGCATGACATATGAATTTATTGATAAGAAGTTTATAAATTGAAATATGAAATTGTGGTTGTGATTGTGTTGGAAAATGAGAGCCTCAGGCTTTGTAGTTTGGAGAAAATATTTTATGATTTTTAGAAGTGTTAAATTTTATAATTTTACAGGGTGGCAAAGTCTGAAAAACAGACGGGATGCTGTCCAAATATTTATAAAATATTTTGAAAAGGTTTTAAAATAAAAATGAAAAATTTCCCCTCGTTTCCGCTCTTTTCAAAAAAGATTGAGAAAGATTATGGGTTAGCTCTTCGGGGGATCCTTTAGTTGAGCGAAAGGGCTAGCTGGAGGGTCACCGTAGGGTGCCAGCAGATCGCCTAAGGAAAGGGGTCTGTCAGAGTGGTATCAGAGCGCGGTTTAAGCGCAATTTTGAAAAATAAAAATTTAGTATGTTTTGTTTTAATAATGAAATACACAACCACATGTATTTTTAATGTTATGCATCTTATTTTGAAATGATTTTCAAATTCTTTATAAGCTTGATGTTTTGAAATCACAGCACTATGGATCGACGTGGACGTGGTCGCGGACGTGGTCGACGGGGTTCCGGTAGAGCTCTCGCAGGAGCTCCAGCTGTTGAGACGCCACTTTTTGAGGGGTCTGAGCATGGTACTGAGTCTGTGAATGCCCAGTTGAGCCACCTACGTTTGAGCAGGCTGGACCGAGTGGCCAAGCGGCGGGAGGTTTTGATCTGCAGCTGTTTGCACAGATGCTAGCAGCGGCGGCGCAGCAGCAGCAATAGCCGCGAAAGGCTCCTGTTGAGAGAAAGAATGATATAGAGAGGGTAAAGAAGCTGGGTGGAACGCCGTTTGATGGCAAGGGAGATCCAGAGAATGCCCTAGAATGGTTGGATCATATGAAGAAAATTTATAGGGTGATGGATTGCTCAGAGGAGCAAAGAGTAGAGTTCTCTTCATTTTTGCTGGAGAATAGGGCTCAGGACTGGTGGGAGGCCCTGGAGAGACGATACCCGGAGGGGATTTCCTGGGCGGTATTTGAGAGGGAGTACAGAGTACATTTTTACCCTCAGACGTACCAGGATGCACGGACGGATGAGTTTTTCAGTTTACAGCAGGGATCTATGTCCGTAGCAGATTACGAAAAGAGATTTTCAGAGTTGATCCGGGTAGTTCCTCTGATTGCAGAGAATGAAGAACAGAAGAGTAAAAGATTCTTTGCAGGTTTACATGCAGATTTGAAAGTTCATCTTTCGTGGGCCCCAAAGGATAGATATGGCAGATTAGTTGAAGCGGCATTGGAGGTAGAGAGAAATGAATAGAGTAGGCAATCAGGAAGTAAGCGCAGTAGCTCTAGTCAGCCACAGGAGGGGTCGAGTAAGACGACAAAGAAGGACCAGAGGCCCAGATGGACAGGTGGGAGGAGGATGAGCAGGGGGACATCCTCTAGGCAGGGATCATTCAGATCACCAACGGCTTCAGGAGGATCCCACGATACCAGGGGTACTTTCCCACAGTGCAGTATCTGCGGGAGGAGACATGAGGGAGAGTGCAGATCCAGGACTAGAGGCCTTACATGCTATCATTATGGGCATGAGGGACATTTTATACGAGATTGCCCACAATTGATTACTCCCAGTTCAGAGGCTGGATCTTCAGCTACAGCTGCCTCTCAGGCGAGCACGGGTCAGAGACGAGGAGGTAGGAGTTTCCAGATAAGAGGACGGGGTACCTCAGTCTCTACCAGGGGTGCGATGGGCAGAGGACCGTCTACGTCAGCAGCTCAGACTAGTAGACCTAGCACCTAGGCTCGTGTATTTGCAGTCACCCAGCAGGAGGCCGATGTAGCTTCGGAGGTTGTTACCGGTATGATCTCGATTTTTGACTATTCTGCTTATGCTTTGATTGACCCATAGGCTACACATTCTTTCGTATCCGTGCCTTTTGCGATGAAAGTGAATGCGCTAGTTCTACCATTGGATAGTATGCTGGTATCCATTCCGACCGGAAACTTGTTGATAGCAGATAGAGTGATTAGTGATGGGAAGATTGTGATTGAGGAGAGAGAGTTTCCGGTAGATTTGATTGTATTAGATATACAGGATTTTGATGTTATACTAGGAATGGATTGGTTATCCAAGTATAGAGCTACAGTGGACTGTTACAGAAAAGAAGTTAAGTTGGCACGATTTGGGGAGCCAGAGGTAGTATTCCGTGGGGTACGGAAGGCGATTGCTACTAGTTTGATCACTGCAATGACAGCCAGTAGGATGCTTCGTAAGGGTTGTCAGGGGTATTTAGCTTATATGGTTGAGACGGAAAAGAGTGAAGTTTACCCTGAAGAGATTCCAATGGTCAGAGAGTTCTTAGATGTGTTCCCAGAGGATCTCCTAGGATTGCCACCAGATAGAGAGATAGAGTTTGAGATAGACCTGATTCCGGGAACCGGACCGATTTCCATTACCCCATACAGGATGGCTCCAGCAGAGTTGAGAGAATTGAAAGTTCAGATGGAAGAGTTGTTGGATAAATGATTTGTAAAGCCGAGTACATCTCCGTGGGGTGCTCCAGTACTTTTTGTAAAGAAGAAGGATGAGAGTTTGAGGTTATGTATTGATTATCGTCAGTTGAATAAGGTGACGATACGGAATCAGTACCCACTCCCGAGGATTAATGACTTGTTTGATCAGCTGCAGGGATCTAGAGTGTATTCTAAGATAGACTTGAGATCCGGTTATCATTAATTGAAAATTCGTGCAGAAGATGTTCCTAAGACTGCATTCAGGACCCGGTATGGACATTATGAGTTTCTAGTGATGCCATTCGGATTGACGAATGCTCCGGCCGCGTTTATGGATTTGATGAATAGGGTGTTTCGGCCATATCTGGATAGATTTGTGATTGTATTCATTGATGATATCTTGGTGTATTCAGGTAGTCCAGAGGAGCATGCGGAACATCTTTGGATTGTCTTGCAGACCCTAAGAGAGCACCGGTTATATGCGAAGTTTAGTAAGTGTCAGTTTTGGTTGGATCAGATTGCTTTCTTAGGACATGTGATATCAGTTGATGGATTGAGTGTGGATCCCCAGAAGATAGAAGCGATCTTATATTGGAAAGCACCTACGAATGTGACCGAGGTTAGAAGCTTTTTGGGACTAGCAGGCTATTACAGGAAGTTTGTTGAGGGATTTTCAAACATAGCAGCTCTGTTTACCAGACTGACAAGAAAAGAGGAAAAGTTTGTATGGTCGGATGAGTGCCAGTATAGCTTTGATGAGCTGAAGCATAGGTTGACCTCGGCACCAGTTCTTACCCTTCCGTCAGGGGAGGATGGCTTTACTGTGTATTGTGAGGCTTCTAGGCAGGGTTTAGGGTGTGTGTTGATGCAGAATGATAGAGTAGTAGCTTATGCATTGCGACAGTTGAAAAATCATGAAAAGAACTATCCAACACATGACCTTGAACTCGCAGCAGTAGTGTTTGCCTTGAGGATATGGAGGCATTATCTTTATGGTGTATCACGCAGAATCTTCACTGATCACAAGAGTCTGCAGTATTTATTCACCTAGAAGGAATTGAATATGAGGCAGAGGAGGTGGATAGAACTCATTAAATATTATGATTGCACCATAGAGTATCATCCAGGCAAGGCGAATGTAGTTACAGACGCCTTGAGTCGCAAGTCTACTCATTCATTGGCTCAGTTGAAGGTGGAGTTTCTACCCTTACTAGTGGAGTTGAGATCCATGGGTGTCAGATTGGAAAGGACGGACTTAGGAGCAGTGGTAGCAGCATTTCACGTCCGTCCAGTTCTGGTGGATCGTATTAGAGAGCTACAGTTGCAGGATCCAAAATTGATGAAACTCAAGGGTAAAATCGAAGTTAGGCAAGGAGGTAAATTTGCACTAAGAGAAGACGGGACACTGGTGTTGGATCAGAGATTATGTGTGCCAGATGTGGGAGATTTAAGGAAAGAAATTATGGAAGAAGCACATTCATCCGCTTATGCCATGCACCCAAGGAGTACAAAGATGTATCGGACTCTGAGGGATCACTATTGGTGGAGAGGAATGAAGAAAGAGATAGCACAGTTTGTTTCCAGATACTTGACTTGTCAACAGATTAAAGCAGAACATCAGAAACCGACAGGTTTACTGCAGCCCTTACCGATCCCTGAGTGGAAATGAGAGAGGATTACTATGGATTTTGTGGTAAGGCTACCGAGGACTCAGAGTGGGCATGATGCTATATAGGTGATTGTTGATCGATTGACGAAGTCTGCTCACTTTTTAGCGGTCAAGACTACCTACTCCCTGGATAGATTGGCGCGGTTATATGTGAATGAGATCATTAGATTACATGGTGCCCTGATGTCTATTGTATCAGATAGAGATCCTCAGTTTATATCGAGATTCTGGCCTAAGTTGCAGGAAGCTTTAAGCACCAGATTACATTTCAGCACGACCTTTCACCCACAGACGGATGGCCAATCCGAGAGGACTGTCCAGACCCTTGAGGATATGTTGAGAGCTTGTGTTATGGAATTCAGGGGAAACTGGGACATTCACCTACCATTGATAGAATTTGCCTATAACAACAGTTACCAGTCCAGTATAGAGATGGCACCTTATGAAGCGTTGTATGGCAGGAAATGTAAAACCCCAGTTTGTTGGGATGAGGTAGGTGAGAGGAAATTGATTGGCCCAAAGATTGTCCAGATCACTACAGAAAAGGTAAATGTGATAAGAGAAAAGTTGAAGATAGCCAATGACAGGCAGAAAAGCTATGCGGACAATTGAAGAAGAGATTTGGAATTTCAGGTGGGTGATAGAGTGTTTTTGCGGATATCGCCTTGGAAAGGAGTGTTAAGATTTGGGAAGCGAGGCAAGCTGAGTCCGCGGTATATAGGGCCGTATGAGATTGTGGAAAGGATTGGGGAGGTGGCTTATAGATTGGAACTGCCACCAGAGTTAGCAAATATCCATAATGTATTCCATGTTTCCATGTTACGGAAATATGTAGCCGATCCTTCACATATTCTTAGAGAGCAGCCGGTGCAACTTAGGGAGAATTTGACTTATGAAGAGCAACCTGTAGAGATTTTGGATCGTAGAGAGCAGGTGTTGCGCCGTAGAGCGATATCATTGGTTAAAGTCTTGTGAAGGAATCACGGATCTGAGGAAGCTACATGGGAGCACGAGGAGCAGATGCGTGCTCAGTATCCTGACCTGTTTGAGTAAGGTATGTAATTTAATTTCGAGGACGAAATTTTTATAAGGAGGGGAGAAATTGTAAACCCTCTATTTTTGTTATTGAATGGGTTACCCAGGAATAGTCCCTAAGTGGTGATTAGAGACCTTAAATGATTTATGGAGATGCTTAAGGTCATAGAGAACCCATAGGAATTGATTTAAACTCAATTGGAGATTAAACGGGAAGTTAAAAGAGTAAATGAAATCCAATAATCTTTAATGTAAAAAGGTACTAAAGTGAAGATAACTTTTAATAATTGTGGTCGTAGTAAGATTAAGCTAGAATCTAAGGGAGAAGAATGGAATTGTTTTAGGGGGTAAGTGGAATTATTGAGATTATTGTGGAGGAAAATAGAAGCCAAAATGTTGTGTTGACTTTTAAAAGCAAACAAACAGAACCAATCTCTCTCTCGCGAAGAAGAAAGAAAGAAAGAGAGAAGAAAGAAAAGAAAGAAGAGGGAGAGAAGAAGAAGGACCAGCCGTCGACCAAGCCATCACCGCCGTTCGCCGACCAGCCAAGTGAGCTAGCCGTGAGCCGAAGTCAAGCTGCCGCAAAACAGCACTGAAGACCGAGCTGGAATCGAGCTGCAACTACCGGCGAGACAGCTCCGATCGACGAGGGGAGACGCCGACGAGCTGCTCCAGCTCAACCCGCACCAAGATCAGCTCAAACCCGACCTGAACGGAGCAAGATCGAGCTGAACCGCGGCCAGAACAGCTTCTCTGCACGTGCAGATCGGCGGCAGCGACGACACCGTGCGACGGCGGAACCAAAGGAGGAAGAGAGAGAGAAAGGGAGGAGGAAGAAGAAGGGAGGAGGAAGAAGAAGGAAGAAAATCAACTCAAACCCAGCCCAGATCTGTCACCAAAACCACCCCAAAGCGAAGTCAACGCGAGGAGGAATTAGGGGTGAGTTGTTTGAGTTTAAAGGTTGGTAATTTGGTTAGTAATAGATTGATTTGAGATGGATTTATTCCGATGTGTTGGTTGGTTAGTTTTGATTGAATAGAAGTTGAAAAATAAGTGATTGAAGTTAATAGGGAGTTTAGAAAACCAAGAAAATACCAAAGATTCAAAGAGAAACCAAAACGTGCACTAAACTAGTTTAATAGGCAATTTTGTAAATTGGCCCATACGGCGTCCGTGGAGAGTTACGCTTAAAAAGGGTCACTTAGGGGCGATGATGTAATTTTTATTATTTTGAGTTTCCGGAAGTTGACGCGAGTGTAAATTTACGTATATATATGTTGTGTAGGTGACGAGCGATCCGGTGGAGCAAGGGAAGAGCGCTAGAGCGCAGTTTTAGAGGCTTCCGAGAATCTATTCGGAATTTGATAGCTAAAGGTGAGTGTCAAACTGATTTTTAATATGTTTTCGTTGATTTGGATCATGAATAGATGTTTCATGCATGTTTGGATGTTTTGATGAAAATGAAATATGATTTAAATGATAAATGACATGGTAACTGATGATATGATTTTGTGATTTCATGAAATGATGGTTTTTCGTTTTGAATTGCTTATATGTGAAATGGATTGAAAATATGAAAATAAAACCTATGGCTTTCCTATATAGTATCATATTAGTACCGGTCTGGGTTGAGTACCCGAAGCGTGCATTGGTAGAATCAGTACTGTCAGTATGTCACTAACTAAACTAACCGCGGGAGATACCCGCAAGATGTCGTGCCAGTCAGATGTCTGAGAGATTAGTCCAATGCACGTGAAAGGTATATTATTTGCTAGCTTACCCGAGCGAGACATAGTTTTGCTCTGTAGCGATGTAGGATTCCGCTGCATGACCCGGAAAGAGCGATGTAGGATTCCGCTCCATACTAGGGGGCCATGAGGCACGGGTCACTATAGGTTGGCGGGAGCCGGATTGGTTGGCTGGACACCTTCGAGCGGAGTCGGACCATATTCGGTTTATGAAAAGAAAAATGATTTTTGAATAAAAAACTCCGCAACCATAGGAGATCCCTTTATAAAGTTGATAACTGTGCACTATGTGCTTTATACCATTAATGCATGAAACTTGATTTAAATAAATGAATTTGAACTGTTTTAGGGAGGTTTTTGTAAAGTATGATTTTAAATGATACTATATGACATTCACTGGGCTTTTAAAGCTCACCCAACGTTTTCTGTATTTTTTTTAAAACAAACCTCTCAGGCACATGTACCATAGCTGCGGATTTCCCCGGACGACATTAGGTAGCCGCAGCGTCAGTGCTAATGTGATTTCCCACTTATCTTTTGGTTTAATATTTAGTGATGTAAATATTTTGTTATATCCACGTGGTTTTGTAAATATTATTTTGTGGATTTAAATTATGTTTTGAAGTAAATTGATGCATGACATATGAATTTATTGATAAGAAGTTTATAAATTGAAATATGAAATTATGGTTGTGATTGTGTTGGAAAATGAGAGCCTGAGGCTCTGTAGTTTGGTGAAAATATTTTATGATTTTTAGAAGATTTAAATTTTATAATTTTACAGGGTGACAAATTCCGAAAAACAGACGGGATGCTGCCCAAATTTTTATAAAATATTTTGAAAAGGTTTTAAAATAAAAATAAAAATTTTCCCCTCGTTTCCGCTGTTTTCGAAAAAGATTGAGAAAGATTATGGGTTAGCTTTGCGGGGGATCCTTTAGTTGAGCGAAAGGGCTAGCTGGAGGGTCACCGTAGGGTGCCAGCAGATCGCCTAAGGAAAGGGGTCTGTCACGTTATCTTTTACACATTGTCGTAGGTTTAGTTTCCTGTAATGATCGTTATCATTGAGAACTTCAACTGGTGGTATCGTCTCTCACACGAATTAACTTTAAACTTTGTTTTGATGAAAAATTTAGTTGGATTCACATCTATCATATGACATACATGTCATGCAATTCTTTGTACAACGAATTCTTATGCAATGAAATTCCTTTGCCCTTTCTAGATTCATAACTAACTTTTTCTCTATTATTAATCCATTCACCATCATATAAAATTATAATTTGAAGTTTATGCATGTAAATATTATATAGTGGCATAGAATAGGGGTTAACATGTTCACTTTGATAGTAAATTGTTTCTTAACTCTCATCAAACTATACCAATGGATAAGAGCATCTAGTGGCTTGCTTCATAGTTCTTTTTGCTAGGCCTTATGGATGGACTTTCTATGGTTGGACTAGAAGATTTCATAAATGATGATGATCATCTCTTTGAATCAATGAAGAGACTTCTATAGGCAATGAATAGATCGTTGTTATTGATCTTGGAAGTGCCCTCAACATACTATTTGTTAGTCCAAACACAAACTTTATAGGTAGTGCCTTGGACATTGAAAGCCTTGACCGATACTATGAGTATTTAACAATTTATTTTACTACTCTCAATTTTGTCTACCTTTTGTTTTTATCAATTACCATCTACAAATGCAATGACGTTGTATAGATACTAAATGAAGAATCACAGTAAAAAAAAATGGCTATAGATGCCACTTATTTAGTGTTTTGTGAGTTGCCTTCTTGATCATGTTTGGGATAAAATTAGGGGTGACAATCCAGGTTGGCGGGTCGGGTTGAACACAACACGAATACGACACAATTATTTTTAACACAATGCGATTAATAAATAGGTTAGACCTCTTCAACACGAACACGACACAATTATACATGGGTCAACATGGATATGACATGTTAACTCATTTATTTTTTAAAGATATATTCAGCAGACAACTCATGAGTTGGTAAGAAATTCAGAGGATTTCCAACTCCAACCTTGGCAAAATGTTTAATGTCTATCAACAAAAGAAAATAAACAAAAGAAAAGATGCAAAAAGACTTAATATAATGGAAGTAGCATCATGTCATTCAAAATTATACAAATCTGAATCTGACATTAAATTGTCCAACATAAACAAGGTTGAGCGCATACTGGAAGTTCCTCTAATGTTCAAGCAATTGACAAAGGAAGGATTTTGCTGCATTCAATGAGTAGAAATATATATATATATATATACACACACACACATAAAGAAAGAGATAGACGGAGATAGAGAGAGAGAGGAAGTTATGAAATCACAATTAAAATAAAACAAAGGTTTTAAGATTTATGGCCTACGCTGGCACAATGCCAATTAGGACAAACAAAAGGTTACCTTAAAATTTGCATTTTCAACCACATCTTCTTTTTCTTTTGTTTGTTGCAATTTCAGTTACCCTTTCGATATTGCATCTAAATGTTTTTGTTCAATGTCTGATACGACACGATTGAGTTGAGGTGTGAGGGTGACAAACAATCGATGAGGTGAGGTATGAGGCAAAGAGGAGATAGTAAGGGGTAGAAGATGGAGAGGGTTTGTGAAAATGAAGAACAAAATGAACAAAAATGAGGAAAAAATGAACAAAGATGGAGAGGATCATGCAGACTTCAGAGGGAGTTGAGAGAGCGAGTAAGTGTGGCGGCTAAATGAAAAAATTAGCTAGGGTTTTCAATTTTCACTATATATACTTAAATCTCAAATTACATAAGTAACCCTCTAAGGTAAAATTACATTTTTACTCTATTAAACGGTTTAACTTATAACACGATTAAAGAAATACGAACTCGACATGATTATTAAATGGGATAGGTAGGTTGACCCATTTATTTACCTAAGCCGTTTATGCTCAACCCTAACCTTTAATAATCGTGTCGGATCCATGACGACCATTCGTGCTGGGTTCCAAATTGCCACCCTTAGATAAAATGAGTACTTCACTCTTTTAGATATCATATGAACTCGAAGTATTGATTTAGTAATAGATGTAAAACTTAAGGGCATTTTGATGCTAAAAGGTTCCACTTTATTATTTTAAATCCTTTTCCACTTTTCTTCAATTCCCTAAATCTATTGCAGGGCCAAATAACACAATTCATTATGCTTAAAAAAAATATATATATATATTTGAAATACATTACCCTTAAAATATTTAATGAGGACACACAAAATCATTTCAACAATTGCAACCTACTGTATATGTTAAACATCACTTATTGGAGCTTAAATATGTTTTTGAGTACTAATCATCTTAACATTTAAAAATTTAAAACTAAAGTAGTTCAACAATTTAAATAAAACTTTTATAGCTTAAACACTATGATTGAATTCATTTTTTGTTAACTTAAATTTTTGGGAATAGTGATAATTTAATAAGGAGAAAATATTCAAAGTGAAAAAATAAAAACAAAACAACGCATTTAAATTGTCAATCAATACACTATAAACAAGACTTATTCCAATCTTATATCATTTAACATAATAAAAAACCACAAGAATATTTTCTTGATGAGTTTAATAAACCAATAAAAGGTCAATCATTCAACAGTGAAAAATCACAATATAATATTCTTATGTACAATAAACCAATACAGTCATCTATCATCCCCAACAAAAAAACCACACAAGACTATTTTCTTGTTAATTAAGTCTAATAAGCAAATAAAAAGTCGTCTATCTTCTTCAATAACAAAAAATCACAAGATTATTTTCTTATGTCGTCTAATAAACCAATAAAAGGAGTTTTAGCATATACAACCATACATTTGGCCTCAGATTTATTTTGGTTCTCTCGGTTGCTGCAAGAATAGGAATTTATGAACAGACCCATCACCAAGAAAACATATTGAACACCCAAATTCTTCAATTATTCTAGTTCATTTATTTTCCTTTGCACTTCTTCAATTATTCTTCTAGATTTTATTTCTCTGTCCTTGGATTTATTATGATTGATATTTTAACAATTCCAGTAGATGATGCTTAGTATATGCAGTTATTTCTTCTTTAATAAAATTTATGTTATAGCTCCCTTAGCATGTAGTTTCTGGAAAAAGAAAAAAAAAGGCTCTCTTGGGAATATTATTTATTCATATTCCTCGCAAATTGTTTTCCATATTGAGTCTGCCTTACGAAAGAATAAAATTGATTTGGTTAAAAATCAACTTGGTTTTCGATACTGCTTTTTTTAGTGGACAAGGTGGGTCGTAATGGCCTAATGGAAGTTTGATGTGGCTTTGGGATGACAAGAGGGATGCCTATTCGTTTGGTCATATTGATGCAATCGTGAGTTTTAATTTAGGGAGTTCATACTTTATGGGGTTTTTCGGAAATCCGAAATCACATCTCAAGCAATTTTCTTGGGATATGCTTAGAAGTCTTAAAGCTACTTTCTCCATGCCATGCCATGGGACTTGCTTAGGAGTCTTGTTTATATAGATGGAAAAGTTGGTGGTTCAGAGAAGACGTTGGCTTCTATGCCTAATTTTAAAGAGGCTATAGCAAATTCTGGTTTGGTTGACTTGTGGGTTACTGTGGTTCAAAGTATACATGCATGGAGTAACAAACAAGTTGACTTGGTTAACGTATAAGAGCATTTGGATAGAGTTTTGATTAGTCAGAATTGGGGGGCCACATGCAAGTGTTTTTCAATTGGATTTCATTCAGCTGGATAATAGGGCTCTTCTAGTTGTTATTATTAGTTTTAAGAAGAAATAAAATTTCAACGGGTACAAAAAAACTCGGACGTTTTCTTTTTGAACGATTGTATATTCAAGATATGATCAGACATGTGTGCATTGGTTTTGATTTGATTATGCAAAATTTTTGGTGTTTAATTTCTCTGTCTCATAGATTTAACTAGCTACTCTACTTTGTGGTCTTGTAACAGCTTGAGTTTTAGTTCTATCCCGAATAAAATTGAGAATAGTTTTGCTATTCCTCACGTTTCTTGTAACTCAATTTCTTAAATCATTTCTATTTAGGCAGGAGGAGTATTACAGTCAACGTTCTATGAATGACTGGCTAAAGGCAAGAGATCAAAACCATTGTGTAATTTAGACAAATAATAAAGTATGAAGAAGAAAAATAATATAGAGAGTTATAGTTGTTCGGTAGTGTCACGTGTCAACATTAAGTATTAAATACAATAGTTGGACATTTTCTTGTCAGTTTATTAAGTTTTTAGATCTAATGATAACTAATTTGATATCAGAGCTTTGAGATCTCTGGTTCAAACTCTCTTTCCCCCTCCTTTATCTCAAATTCTTCTTGTTGCACATGTTATACAGTATGAGTTGTTTAGCATGTGTTCGTTATATGTCATTTGTCTATGTTGCACGTGAATGGACGTGTTATGTGTCAATTTCAAGTCTTAAATATTATAGTTGAGTCATTTCCTATTCGTTCAAGTTTATGGGTTTGGTGATAACTCACAGGTAGTGTGCCTAATCCACTCTCATACGGTTGAAAATTTCATTTTACTTTCAATAGGGTTATAGCAGTTATTTATAAGAACATGTCACATGTCAACTTTATATTTTAAATATTATAGTTGGGTCATTTGCTATTAGTTTAAACTTTTGGGTTTACTGGTAACTCACAGGTAATATGCCTAATCCACTCTTACACGGCTGGAAAATTCCACTCTACTTTTAATAGGTTTACAACAGTTATTTATATCAACTCTAACCAAAAGTACCATTACATTTTACATACGGCACAGTAAAACTCAATTTTCCTTTTTTTTTTTCAAATGCCTTTGCTCGTAAGAGGAAAAATATATAAGATTTCATCTTATGTGTTTGAGGAGGGTGTTTTGGTTTCTTCTTTTTATAACAATCTTTTTGAGTCTTCAAATCCTTCTGTTCAGGATATTTATTGAAGCAGCAACCAATTTTATTAAGATTAAATTCACTCCTACTATTAGTCGGCAGCTTGATATGTTCCCAACTAATGCTCTAGGTCCGAATGGGTTTTAAGCTATGCTCAATCGAAAATAGTGGACTTAATTTGGTTGGTCCAGCGGTCACCAAGGCTTGTCTTTCTGTTCTTAATAATAGGGCTTCTTTGGCAGGTATAAAAGCTTAACTCATGTTAGTTTGGTGTCTGAAAAGCAGAGACCTCGGAAGTTTAGTGATTATAGACCCAATAGTTTGGATAATGTGGTCTATTAATTAATTAACTATGAAGTACGTCCACTCATATTTCGTAGTTTGACTTTTTGGCACATTAGTTTTATACATTAATGATAGGAATTTCAATCCCTTGCGTTTATTAGCATGTATGAGTAGAAATAAAATTAGATTTTCAAATCACATATATAATGTTTAATCTTGACAGACGTAAAAATATTTTTTATTACCTTGTAATTTTATAAAATAAATAAATAAATATAAATTTTCGTTGCCCATATATCATTAGAGAGAGCTGTAAGTATGGCTAATCTTCCCTGTATGAAGTCAAAGACGGTTCTAATTATGAATTTCAGCTTCATTTATGTATTCTACCAAATTGGAATCTGCAGGCTGACCTGCGAATGGCAATCGTTAAGACTATCCCACCACTCAAAACGATGAAATTGTTTCTCTTGGTTTTGTTTTTATTATTTCTCCCTTTTATTTAGTTAATTTTTCTACAAGCAGTTGGATGCCTTCTAAAGAATCACGATTAATATAGTACTATTTAGAGGACCTAAACTCTCTAATTCGAATCCGACAAATCATGTCTCCTTCACTTGTTTAAATCCAAAATGTAATATAGCAAAACTACTCAATTTCTTGTACACTAGCTTTGAATTCAAAACAGCCTTTGATTTAGTTAAAACAATAACATAATTTTTACTTTTTAGGAAAAAATGAATTGTATAATGATCTTTTATTTTAATACAGTTGAAGCCCGTAAAAGAAAATTGAAACAATTTTTTTTTTTTTTTTTATGTATAATTATATGATAATTGAAAAAACAGTGATCAAAGGTCCATCGAGACCTACTAAATTAAACATCATATGTATAGTCCAAAAATCTATTCTTATAATGAGTATATTTATTCCAATAATAAGAAGAAAAAACTCTTTACATATGTTGTAACTAAATGAATAAAGTGAAACTCAAACCTTTGTCATGGATAAAAAGAGAAATACACTAACCACTCGAGCTATTAGTGAATAAAAAAAAAAAAAAAATCTTTAACTACCATGTTTTCCTTTTTTTTTTTTTTTTTTTTTTTTAAATTATTAACTACACCTTATTAATAATTTTGATAAGTCATAAAACTTTACTAGAATTGACCAAATCAACATATAATTCAAGTTTATAGCAGATCATACATGTTCAATCCAAAGGTAGTAAAAAAGGACTCATTGGTTGTAGGGATTTGTACCCTTGAATGAGAGAAGAGTAAGAGCCTCTTTACCACACACACTACTATAAGAATTTGTATATTATTTGAAACATTTTAAAAATATTTACTTTATAAATTAATTATATATAAAAATAGAATAGAAATTTATAAAGTTTGGGCCTCAAAATTTGAAGGTCCGGAACAATCACACCTCTCGCACGTGCTTAGGGACGGCCTTGGATACAGTAGCCTGTGCTAACTAAAGCAATAAATTGACTAATCACAACTCTTTTTCAAAAGCAAAGACTAATTAAAATTAGCATATTCGCACGAAAAGCAAAAGAAGAATGTGCTTTATTTTAGTGGCCCGGAAAGACAGGTTGCTGAAACCATCCAACTTAATCAATGTTCACGTGTTCTTGTTTATATGTTTCAGGCCATAGATTAGTAATTTTATTTCGTAGTGATTAGACAACTTTTGATTATAAAAGATATATATGGAGATAATTATCCACTGAAAGATTCTATGTCTGCTTTCTCAGTACCTATATTCTAAGGAGACAATACCTATTCAACTTTCGTTAATTAAATTCTTCAACAAAAGTAGATTTGTAATTAGTACGCACATGAAAAGAAAAAGTACTAACAAACAAATCAATCTTCATTATATAATAATAATATTTTAATGATCACGAACATAAAATATTCAAAGTTTAAAGGGACTTGATTAAGGAGACTACCGTCTAATATAGCTTAATGATTGAAAGTATTCATTCGTCTAATAATATCTTAAATTTGAGTATTCTGAATCACATGTATAATTTATTAAAAAATAAAAAACAAAAGAGAATTCTTAATACATGTGACATACATACAAGAAAACTCTCCGTCCATGAGTTGAATATACGACCTACGAGTCTAAGTTTTGTTCATTCCTGACATTAAATGTACTATTAAAATGTTGTTAGAGTAACCACCATTTAGTCTTATCAAGTTTATTGTATATCAGAAGGTTTTGAAAATTAAATGACAGCAAATTTAATTAAACACACACACATATATATATATATATATATATATGAGTAATTCTATCATTAATGTCTCCTAACTTTAAAAAGTTAGAATGAATCAATTAAATTCATTCATTGTATTTGAATTAAATAAGAGAAAGAATTTATTTTAGGAGAGAAAATATAATTGATGAATTTGATTAATTCATCCTAACTTTTTAAAGTTAGAAGATATACTCCCTCTATATAAAAGAATATTATACATCGAAAGACATACACAAAGAGAAAAAGGCAGGAGGGATACAAAAAGGAGTCTATCATTAATAAGTCCAAATGCTCATTGTATGAACAAGAAAGAGAGAAGAGAATAGGGAAGCCAATGGGAACTAAAAAGTTGGGTTTGTTAATCATGTTTTTCACGTTCCTTCATATTTTTGAATTATCTTCTCCTCTTCATGAAGCTTTGCTGTCAGGTAACTTTTCTTTTTAAATTTATTTTCCTTCTCAATTGGCTGCTATTGTGGCATAATCTGTAGCTCTAGCTTTTCATATATAAATGTCTGTGTATGGGTCTGCGATTGCTTGGAATTTCTGCAAATTAATGCTTTGGAAGTTTTAAATTATAGTAATCGCTTTTGTAGATAATAAAAAATGATCCATTGGATGATCTAAAGAATGGCTTGGTTTACATAAAATAAAAAATGACCATTTTGAGTTTTATTGTGTGGACCGGAAAAAACAAAAGAAACAAATAAACAAAGCAATGGATTTTGAAGAGAAAACGCAAGGATGATCAGGTATAGTTATTTTCTATTAGCTGTTCTAGTGGAAATTCTTTGGAAGGAAAACATCAAAGTAGAAAGGTTGCAACTTTTCCATGGGTTTTCATACTGAGATTCTGATAATTAAGACAAGCATGCCACTTTCTTGATGTTTCTTTCAAGACCTTATTACCATAACTATATGAGTTTCATAATTATGTAACGGTAAATAGCATATGGTGTCTATCCGAAGTCATCATATTTCAAGTTACATGTTAGAAGCTTAATCTACTACTGTTGAGAGTTTTTCTATTAATTGCAATTTGAGCTTCTGGATTTATCGTTATGTGTATTTGTTTTGGTCTAAAGATAATTCCATCAATCATTGAAAATTGAAATATAGTCTAGTTATCTCTCTTTCTTTCTTTTTCCTCTTCTTTTTTTTTTTTTTTTTTTTTTTTTTTTTTTTTTTTTTTTTTTTTTAAATAGTATAACTATCTTAGAATTACTTTCACATGATATAACTCTTTTTATTTAGCATTAAAATTAGCATAAATTTTAGAATTAATATTAATTAAACTTTCAAAATAATATTTTTTAGAAAGGATCATAGTTTAAGTTATTTGTTCATAAATATCATGGTGCTAAAAAAAAAGTTTGAATGTTTAATGTTAATTCGAAATCAATACTAATTTGGGTGTTGTTTTTTAAGGTTTTCACATTTTTATAACTGATTTTTTCTTTTCTACTTCCCAATCACACTGAATATTAAAATGTTTCAAGGAAAAAAAAAAAAGTCTCTAAAAACAGATTTATAACAAATTATAATTATTCAAAGGGCAAATTGGACAAACACCCATAAGGTTTGCTATAATTACAGATGGATGCAACTTCTGGTGTTTATTGCACCAATATCCCCTACCATTAGTGGATCGCCATTAAAAATTAAATAAGGAAGGGTAAAGTAGTCCATTTATCTTTTTTTGAAAAATAAAACTATTTATTTAATTAAATAACTTTTAAAAATAAAAATGAATGGATAGAGGAGATCTAATTTCCTCCATCCAACCATGTCTAACCATTAAAAATCATTCATTAAAAAATAAAAAATATTGTTTTGAAAATTTTGTTTGCATTAAAGGGAAACTTCCTCTTCTTCTCTAATCTAGAATCCTAAATAAAAAAAAGTGCTCAAAAAACACAGATGGAGAGTCGATGATCGAAGCCTAGTTGAATGACACCCTTGTGATGGGGCACCTCTGATCCAAATCTAAGCAGCTTCTTTAGATGAAGCATCTCCATTAGAGATGGAGCTGATGCTCCATCTCTGACAAGCTCCATCTCAGGTGAAGCTTTATTTGAGATAAAGGTGCTCTCCATTTCAATAGAGCCAATACTTTATCTTCTATGGGCTCTATCTTAGATGGAGTCGAACCGCTCCATCTAAAATGGAGGTGGAGAGATCTGCTCCATCTCAGATCGGCCAGTTCGCTCAATCATCAATTTTTTTTTTTTTTTTTTTTTAAATTTTAATCTTTTGTTTTTTAAAATAATTTGGCTATTTTTGGAGTTTTTGGATTATATTGATCTAACTGTTGATGATGATTTGCATCCTTGATATTGAAGAAGATGTTAGATTTTCATCTAGATTATTAATATTTTACCTAGATTTTGTATTTTGATAAATAAAATATTTAAATATATTTAACTAGTTAATTATTTAAATATATATTAAAGGGTAGTTTAGAGTTTTTAGATGAATAGTAGAGTCAACAGTTAAATCTAACCATTGACCAATAATGGCAGGGGATATTGATGCAATAAACACCAAAAGTTACATCCAGCTACAATTATAACAAATCTTAAGGGAGTTTGTTTAATTTGTCCTTATACAAATATAAACCAATGACGTGACGTGTGTCTCATTCATTAACAACTTTCCCTTAAGAGTAAATTATAAATTAACTATTTGATTTCAAATTATTGACAAATAAGGTCAATTTTATAAGTTTATTACCATTTGACTACTGTTGTTAAGCACAAATTGTAAAGTTACGATTAACAGTGATAAAGTGGAATAAAAAGACTATAATGCCTTTGAATAAAAGAAAAAAAAAATTGAATTAAAAATAATTAGTTAAAAAGAAAGAAAAAACCAAAATAATAAAAAACTTATGAAAAATATTGATGAATCTCGACTATCTATCACTCTTGATCAATTGTGGGGATCAAAGAGGCCCAAAATTCTCATCCTTATTTTGAAGGGAGATTTTGGAGATTAGGATGGGAATAAAAATGGAGATGAGAGAACCCATCCTCATTCCCTTTTGCCGCCATTAACATCTCTAACCAAGATTCAAACTCTTGCCTACCACAAAAAAGCATCTTGTATTGATGATACAAACTGCAAAGTATAGGCATCAAAATTTGAATCTTTTACATCAATAATTTAAGATCAGAATATAGTTAGAAATTATAATAATGAATTTCAACCTAACTATGCTACGCAAAAAGTACTCTGAATTTCGAAATTGCCACATTTCAGTCCTAGCTTTGATGAATTACTCGAAGCACTTAATAAATGTTTTTTTTGCCAAGTACGTATACTTTTTGCTCAAAACCCACACGATGGATGCTTTATGAATAATGCTTTTAGAAAGTCAAAAAACATCATTAATCACTGACGGTTCTAAAATCAAATGCCACATATCCATCCATCCATTGTTTTTGTAACTACTTTCTCAATTGTTTTCCCAATAGTTTGGGATCTCCAAAACTGAAACTGCTACATTCTATATACAGAAGCTTTGCAAGATATTCAACCTAGTAATCAAGAAATGGATAAACATCAAAATGGCATCACAGGTGTTGATAGTGATCATAACCACGGTGGAAATAGTGTTGCACACAGAAGCAAAATTGCCCGAGGGGTTCCAGCAGGAACAGAAGGGGGTAAATCAACTGGCTCCGGTGAAAATGGAAGGACAGATGCAGGAGGCGCAGGTAGTAATCGCCACCCCAACACCCGCCATGGGACTAGCAGCAGCAACCAGAACTGCATCGGACTTCTGGCCTTGATCTCGACGGCCTTTGCCTCTCTTTTTCTTTTGTACACTGATTACTAGAACTTAAGCTAATCTATTGGCGTGCAAGAAAGAACTTTTTATTTTTCTTGTGTTTCATGTATATGTGAAAACTGTGAGTGTTTGGCTTTTCTGTGTAGGCTGCCTCAATTGATTTTCCTTCTTGTTAATATCGGTTGCTTGTACATCATAATTTAAGCAATTGATGCAAAAAGAATATGACTTCAAACTTGTTAGGAAACCCACGTGTGTGAAACTAGAAGAAAACTAAACTCACTTAAAACATAGAAAAGAGTGTGTTTGTGTATATATATGTGTGTGTATATATATATATAAACTGGATTCACAATTAGCTCATCTTTTGAATGGTAAAATTATATATATATACAAACACGAAGCATTCCTTGTAAAAATTAGGATATGAAAATTTACAAAGTTATCAAAATTTTCCACAAATGTTATGGACTTGAACTGAATTATTATGCTAAATGTCATCTAAGGAATAAGAGAAGCGATATCCACAGGTTCTGTGCACCCTTTTGTAACTGTACATGTACCTCATAATTTGTTTTTCAAGAAATTTAATTTATTTAGTTACTAGTTATATTATACTAAAAATATCATTTCTTAGTTTTATTATTGCATAATTAATGCTGTAACTAAACTACACTCACAACTATTTTATTATTCATTCGAATAGTTGTGCAAACATGGGACCTCATGGAGACCGTGGTAATACCACCGATCTCTCTCCTCCTCGACGGGAAACAACGATGCTTTCGTATGCATATACACTTCAACAAATTCAAATGGTGAGTATGCTAAACCGACAACAAATGTAATTTAAACCTCATATTGTAATTACAATATGTTTGATTGCATGAACAGTTTCAATATATTCCTATCTGGTCGAGTGTCGAAGAAATACTTCACAATATACAGATATCCAGTAACGTCGACATCATTACTTTCCTGTGGCCATATATATATAGATATATATATATATATAGGTCCCGTTGGGTACACCCGATAATTAGGGGGGTACCTTTTTTTTTTAATTAAATGAACCGTCCTCCAACATTAAAAATCTGTACAAAAAGCCAGAGTTTTACATTAAAAAATGTTAAAAGTCCAAAATGCCCTCAGTTGATAGATTGATGAGACAACCCAATTGTAAAACACTTTTACACCGATAAAAAAACCAAAATATCCCTATACACTACTATAAAAATAAATGAAGCAAAAGACGAAGATGCCCTTTAAAATATGACTGTTGCACAATGGTTCCAACATCACACCACCTTCATAAATATGTTTCCTAAAAAAAAAAAAAAGCTATAATTGAAGTGAAATACGCCTAACAAACTACTACTTTCAGCGTACAACCATCGTCACACCACTTGTATAAATATGTTCCCTCAACCAAAAAAAAAAAAAAAAAAATCATAAACCTGTCATTGAAGCAAAATACACCTACCAAACACTGTCATTTCAGCACACAACCATGATCACATACATTTCAACATTGTTTCACAAAAAATATTACTCAAAATTTTTCACTACACCAGTTTTTGATTTCGCCCACACACTATTGAAGCAAAATACACCTAAAATCTTTCAAAGAAGTAGTGCAAGCAACACAAGTGGGTCTTTATTTCACGAACACACCAGTGCAAGCAATATAAGAAATGAAAGGATTCTCAAGCTCATCAAGTAACATTGATAGTGTAATGTTACAGTTCAAAAATAGAAAATGCTATTGTGGAAGGAAGACAACAGTGAGAATTTCATAGTCAACAAATATTCCAAACAAGCTTTATTTCACATGTGATACTAGGCAGTGTAATTTCTACTCATTTTGGGAGCCAGAAGCTATAGAATTAAACTAAGAAGAGATGTTATAAAGGACTGAGCAAAATCCTAGATCCAAGTTTATGGAAGAAGAGATCAAAGCTATAAATGCAAAAATTCTGAACCTTGAAGCTATACATGTAAAAGTGCAAAATGTGGAAACCTTAAATGGTAGAATGCAGAACTTGGAAGCTATAAAAGGTGGGTTAAGCTTTACAACGTTGATAAACATCATGTTTTTTGGCACTTCTATAGTAGAGTTTGGACTATCTACAATGAAAATGTAATGAAATGAAAATGCAATGATAAGAAAATGCAATGAACATGGCAATGTTCGAACAAGCAGTGTGATTTTATATATTCATTAAACACCCAACAATAAAAGCAATATGATCATAAGTTCATATTGTTCCCAACAAAAGTAGTGTGATGATATATGAGGATTGAGGTTGGTTATGAATATGACATAAACATCATAACCAACTTCAATAATGCTAGCTCGAAAGAATTATAGCCTAAGTTTCATGACAACAATAATAAGCTAGCTCAAAAAATGCTAAAAAAAAGTAAGCAAACTTTACAAAAAAAAAAAAAAAAAAAGACAAAACAAAAGCCTTTACATCAAAAGGTTTACCTAAAGTCATTGCTAAAATGTCAGTTCAAGTCTATTGTGACTTGAGATTGTGTGACGGTCTATTACTGTGATGATGATGCTTTTTCGATTTTCTGTAAATGATATAAAATTAAAATAAAATTAATCCTGAGAAAATTAAATAAATAAGATTGAAATTGGGTTGAAAAGTGAACCTGTTTCTTTGATCGTGCTACCTTCTTGTTGATATGTTGTGATGATGATCATTGTTCGGTTCTTTGAAAATGATATAAAATTAAACTGAAATTAGTCATAAGAAAAGTAAATAAATAAGAATGATATTCAGTTAAAAAGTAAACATTTTTCTTTGATGGTGTTGCCTTTTTGTTGGTATGTTGTAACTTTGGACCTTTATAAGTCATTTTATTGTGACCAATCCCTCCACAAATGTTGCAACTGATATTAGCTCCCCTTTTCTGCTTTCATTTCTCTCATTCTTCTCTTATGCATTGAACCTTTAGCTTACTAGGGAGCTTTTTCATAAGTGATGGAATGAGGGATCCAGTTGTAATTGCTAGCCAAGTGCATATGTCTATAATTAGATGAATGATCCCTCCATAAGTCTTGGAGAATGCAGTGCGAGACAACATACGGTGCACAAATTGAGAAAGGTTTTCTGTCAGCGATCTTGTTTTGCATTTGTCACATGCATTTGTAAAAAAAAAAAGTGAAAGAATATTATATGATAATATTTATCAAAGAACCAAGATATAAGAAAAGTCATTAAGGTAGTTAAATCACCTATGGCTAATAGTGCATGATTTCATGGGATGTCAGTCACTTACCATAATTCACACTCATAACTAGAATCTACTAGATGAACTTTGTATGTCCTTATGTCATGCTTAATTTCATACTTTCCTATGCTAGCCTTCAATATTGAAAACGACCTATTGTCATGATTTTGCTTCATAACTCTGCAGTAGACAATAGAAGGCACTTTAAATTTTTATTTACCACAATCTTCTTTCCTGTTACGAAAATTTTTCATCACTGACCTCCTTTTATGCTTCAACAAACTGAGATAGGTTTTTGCTCTATGATCTCTTAAAAGGTTATTGAAGGACTTAGTCATGTTGTTTTTTACATGGTCATATTTGATTTGCTGATCAAATTTATGTCTTGACCATTGCTCCACCTCAATGGTCTCTAATCATTCCTTGGCATTCATATTCACCTTTCCAATTTCATCCATTGCACCTTGAAAATCAAGTACGCAGCTACTCCTACTAGCCTTCCATAACAAGTTCTTCAACTTTTGACTTGAATACTATTTCTTGAAATAGTCATATATATGCTTAGCAGAGAACCTGTAACGTTAATCACCAATTAGCGAACGTAAGTTATTATTAAAAATGAATAAACAATACAATAAGTAATGAACTTATTACCAGTGAGTGGTTCAAGCAAATACTTCTCCATCTCCTTTTTGCTTATCACTCATGAAATTTATAGGCTCATCGAATGGATATTCCAAAAATCATTTTAGGTTGTCCATGAACCAACATCAACTCGCCTCACATTTACCCTTACAAATGCATACAATAAGAGGAAACAACCCACTGTTGACATATAAAACCATATCTAACAAAACCTTTAAAAAACACCCATCAAGTCCTATAAATGGTCTGTAACCTTCCAAGAACCCAATCTTTTAAGACTTAAACCTAAGTATAAAACTTTGAAAGGTTGGGTGGAGCTCTTGAAGCTTAATAATGACTACAAACCATGGGTTTGTTTTTCTAACCATGTATGCATACCTCTTATGATTTTTAAAACACTCTACATGATCTATCTTCAATATTGCTAGAGTCATTTTGTTAGCAGCATACAACCTCTGCTTGTCGACATTGATATGATGTCTCTCCCTCAAGATTTCAACTATTATTGTAATCCTAACATCTAGATTAGAGTTCACCTTCTCAAATTTTTGTGCAATCCTCTTGCATTTAGTGTCCTGACTCATGTGGGACCATTGACAAGTGTGGACATTATTGTAAGTCTTAACCTACATTGACACCTAATCCTCCTGCATCACTTTAGCATAAATCCTCTATGGATAGTTTAATGCTAGACACTTATATGCTATTCGATCTTTATCATTTATCTCTTTATCAAGAGTAATCCCTTCTTGTATAGCATATTCTTTCAAGGTTGCTCTCAAACATACACGGAGTCATGAGTTTGATCAAATATAAACTCTATTTTACCTTATTTGCTTGCTTAAAGGGCTTCCCTTTAGAAACTTAACAACACTAACAGTTGGATCTTCCTCCTCATTCTCATTGTAATAGACATCATCATCATTTAACTGATAATCAACGTATTTAAGCATGTCTTCAAAACCAACATGCTTACTTGCACATCTTTCGCCCCTAGCATAACTTGCACGTTCACTAATCCCAGCCTGAATTGCACACTGAGCACCTCCAACCTAAATTGCACCTTGAGTACCCTTAGCTTGAATTGCACCCAATCTGCCTTTATGTTTACCTGTAGCTGATTTGCCCTCTCACTGTCACTTTCATCCTCACTTAGGTGAGTACTACCCCATCATCCCTACCCTTATTTTCATCATCCCCACCCTTATTTTCATCATCCCCACCCTTATTACCAAGTTCTTTAAACACATTTTGTTTAAAATTAAATTAATGCTTAATGATAATAGATCATAAAACAAATGGAAATTGACACCACTAGTGTCATCGATAGACTGCTCATGCACAATGAATACTATCCTTCTAATTTCACACTTACTAAAGTTATCCACGACACCTAACAACTCCATATCACCTTTAATGAGTTAAACATCAATTTCCCATGGAATGATAACATAATCCTCATAATTGTTAAGGGGTAGATCTTTCTTCCCAGTCATTGCTATATGCATGGAATGCAATATTTCAATCATACTAAAATAATCCTTATCACATACACCCAACTCTATTACATGTTCTTTAAAATGAACAACCACCTCGAACTCGTTAATCATTTTCCCTATAAAAAATAAAATGAACAAGTATAAATAAAAAAAGAAATGATAAGGAAATGAAAATTTCATACACTAATATACTTACAACATTTATTGTCATCACATAAAAGACACATGTATTCAAGTATAAACAAGTATTTTGGATGTACACTAACATACTTATAACAACATAACAAGAATAAAACAAACAATAAAACTAATTGTCATATAATAAAACTATCAAACGTTTATTGTCATGGAAACATGTTTAAATGATAATATGTTTAAACAATCACAAGAAAAATCATGCACATACTTACAATATTTACTTACAACAACAAAGCAAGAATAAATTAAACAATAAAACTAACTATCAAACAATAAAACTGTCAATCATTTACTGTCATGACATAAAAAACACATGCATTCAAGTATAAACAAGTATAAAACATAATGACAGTATTGGCAAACCACTACACTGTCAATCATTAATTGTTAACATCAACACAAACTATTATGCTATCACAAGATGACAATGTAAATATTAGTAGAACATAACCAAATATAAAACATAACGAAATCGCACTATACAACATAAAACCAGTATAAAAGGATGATTCAAATATTTTAAATCAACAAACATATTTAACCGATAACAATACAAACATTAAAGCACTGGCAGAACATAAACAATAATATAACATATGGAAATCACATGTACAACACAAAACCAGTACACTGTCATGGCTAATATATATTAACATCACATAACACGGTTAAACAACAACAAAGCAAACAATAAAGCATTGGTAGAACATAAATAAGCGTGCAAGATTATGTCCCTACTTATTTACCGGTTACTTCCATCATTTTTTCAAAATAACTTGCTCAAACATATTAACTCTCACTGATTTTGTTGTTATTGTGCTTCAAACACAAAAATCCCTAATTTTAACAAAACCCTAACTTGAAATCGAACCATCAAAATCCGTTTTCAAAAACATCCAACTTCATCCATCAGAAAAACAAAAGAAAAAAAGAAAAACCAAAGCTTTTTAAGAAATCCTCACCTTGTCCTTTTTCGTCTCTTCATGACACGACCCAATCCGAATCTCTTTATTCTGGAATTTGTAGGGCCCTATTTGGTACTCCAATGGAAACTTTCTAGATCCTAACTAACAGACTAAAAGGATTCCATGGAGTAAACCCTTAAAAACATTTTCATTTCTATTATCATTTTTTAAAACTAGGTTAACCATTTCTTTTAAGTCAATATTATTTATGTAAAAATTTCGGCAGCACAACAACTACTTTTACAACGCTCCCAAAATTTCTAAAGAACTTGAAAATAATAGAAGACACTCCCAAATATTTCCACTTTTCTCAACCTAACTTCTTCCACAAACATATTTCTAATAAAATCATTTCAATCTCTACCATAAGTAAACCAATCGCACCCAAAAACATTTAGTTAAAAAGGTTTAACAACTCTATACATCTTTTAATAAAGTTCCCAAGATTATTTACAAACTAAAATGTATAAGTACAAGTATTAAATTTGAGTCTAACAAAATATGCAAAATATGCATAATGTGATTCCATAAAAGCAAAAAGCGAGTCCAGCCCACCTAAACTGAGAAAGGAGATCGTGTGCCCTAGTCACCTACCTTTATACCTAAGAAGGTTTTTGAAAAAACAAAACAAGGAAATAATGAGCTAAATGAAGCTCAGTGAGTGCCTTATAATTTTTCAAACTAAACAATTCCCTTCTAAAATGTATCTCCTTAGAAAACAATTAAAAGAAATCTCTATTTCTTAAAAGTTCAATTGAAGTTAATAAGTTTTCTATAAACATAACAAATAATTTAATAAACACAAGATTGTGCACGAAAATTTAATAACAGTGCTAGTTTAGCATAAATATCATAACATGCTAAAATAATTCCATAATTTTTTTTTTTTTCATAAAGGCAATTGAAATGCTATACTTTGCTTTCTAAAATGGCACCAATTATAAACCCAATAAAACTACAATCACATGGTGGCTAAACTAAGGCCGCTCAATGTGAAGTCAAGTGGCGACTTTACTAGCACCATATGCCGTAACACTACAAAAACATCTCGACAACTACAAGTGGAATTTTACATCGCAAGCATAGTGCGAGATAATATCTCAAACGTATAGAGGGTGACATGACGGACTCAATCCCCCCGATGTTAGTGACGCGCCCTCCACCAGGACTTTGCCATACACATGTGGGATATACCGGCCGAGTCTATAATATAGAAGGTTAGGTATACTCTTTGCCTTTGACAATTTGTTTCACAACTAATTTACAATTAACAATCTCATTTCTAACTACATAAAACATAAAAACTATCTCATTTACAAAAAGTTAAACAATTAGAGCTTAAAGTTCATTTATAATTTAAAAGCTTTCTATTTGCATAAACATAAAAGCTATGTTTCTCATGAAATTTTTTTGCAACTAAAGCAAGAAGCTTATTTCTAGTTGAAATACTTGAACTACTTGAACATTGATAAAATATTTGAAAGCTTACTAATAAGCAATAAACATTTGTGAAAATAATTTTACACTTACTCGATTTAGGTTTGTTAGAATAAGCTTCAAAGGTCCTCCCTTGGCTCCCTTGCTTCTTCTTCACCTACTTAACATGTTCTAATTTAGAATTTACCAATCTTAACTATATAAAATCCATTTCATTGATTCTAACTTATCTAATCCAAGTTGGAAGTATTATGACTACTAACTTCATATTCTTGATACAACTTTAGAATAACCTTAAAATCTCCTTTTCTTTCCATTATCCTTACTCAATCATACATAGATACATATCTAACATCATGAAAATCAATTTGGGCAGTTGGATTTAATTTTGGTCATTAACAACCCCCTTTGGCCGAATGCATGCTAGCCTTTACCTCATCAATTTTCTTTAATCCATTTATGGTTCTAACAATATTTCAACCCTCCATTAACTCATTCAAGGTCTTACATCAACTAGTTAAACTCATTTGTGATAAATCCTAACCATTATCCTTAATTCTGACTACTTGAACAATAGTATAATTTCCAAATTTTTACATCAATTACCTTCCTCTCATTCCCTTTGTGTTTCTTTTATTCATACTTACTTAAGTGCCAACAAACTACCATAAAAATGCATTAGGGTGAAGAAATCACATTTTGAACATAAACCCTTTACTTAGTCGAATCCTAACTCAAGTTTTCAACACATTTGCTTTTTTAATTCCAACATTTTCCTTTGCTATTTTAACACTTCTCATGCATAGAAATCAACTCAAATGCATCAACCCTAATTGAATCACTCATACCCTACTTTGACTAAACATAGACCATCTTCATTCCATTTCATTTCTTTCATTTTTCATGGCTTTCAAGGCACCAAATCTCATCACAATTTATCTAATATTATAATATCATCTTAATCAAATTTTATTGCACTGTAAGCCCTCAATCTTATTTATAGATGAATAGTAATATTTTTGGATGAATAGTGTTTTCGAGTGAATAGTACTCGATGAATAGTAAAATTTTGAGACAGACCCTGAAAAATTGAAAATCTTTAGAATGATTAGTAGGACCCCCTAAAACTGAAACAGAGTAAAAATGAGTTCGTTTGGATAGTTTCTGAAGGTTTCGAAAGTTACCCAATAAAAACGCCTTTATGGACAGAATTGTGAATACGTTTGACCTAAACTCCGTTTAAATATTTTTCGAAGTCATGTATTAAGTCCTAAGAAATCTAATTAGATTATTGTAAAGTCAACGTGATGAATGAGTGATCATAAAATTAATTTGGAATTAATTTCAAAATGAATTGTAAATAGTATTAAGTGAATAGTAAGTATGACAAAGGACTAAAATGAATAAGTTCTCCTACTTTGGGTCAAAGTGGGATTAAGAAAAAGTGAAGTAAGGATCAAATGAAGATAAGTTTACATGAAATGGGCCAAAATGGAATAATTAAAAGTTAAGTGCCAAAGTCAATTAAGTAAAGGATACAATGGTCATTTATGGAATGTTAATAATATATAAGTGAACACTTAGTCAATTTTTGAGTTCAATTCACGCCAAAACAGCCCAAGCAAAGAAATAAGAGAAACCAAAGAGAGAAAAAGAGAGGAACGTGAGGGAGAGTAGAGAAGCATTCGACCAAAGAGGGAAATAAGTGATCAAGGTTGGTTTCAATCGATTTTCACATCTCCATCCATCAATCAAGCCTCCCTAAGCTAAGAAATCAAATTTGAAGCAAGAAATAAAGTCAATTAAGGTTAGTTTACTCACTTTTGAGCTTGATATTGTGATGTTTGTATTGGTTATTTTGATGATGTTTAAGCTAGTTTTGATGGGGAATTTTTATCTGTATTAAAAGATGATTTATTTGGAACTTGAAAGTATGTGTAGATGGCATGGAAACCTATTAAAATTGATGAGCTAGGGTTGGCTTGAGATAGAGATTAGGTTGGTTTTGGATTGGAAATCAATTGAATAAGATGTAGACTAAGTGTTTGATAAAATGTCCAAAAGAATCAACATGAAAATCTTGAAAGAAATGAACTTAGGCTATGTTAGTGCTTGTAAAGCCATATATAGAGGTATGAGAATCTAATGAAATGGAGGTGTTTCAAGCATGATTTGATGTTGTTTAAGTTACAAACAAACCTATGAAAATGCTTGGAATGGAATAAGAACAACTTCCATTGTAAGGCTTTGTAATGCACCTATGAAGAGCATTATGAGTTGTCATGGAAAACCAATTCTTTTATGGGTTTGATTGAATTGCATGAGTAGGTTAGAGTGTGTATAACACTAGGAAAGAAAGAATTAAGTTTTAGGATGCAACATGCGAAAAAGTCCCCTAAAAACGGATGAAAAATGAGGTTTTTCTTAGATTTTGATATCCAAACGATATCAGAATTCGACAAAATTTTACGGGTGACCACATTGGGAGATAAGAAGAGTGTGATAGAAAAAATTGGAGCAAAAACATTCACGGTTTGGGCTATACATTCAAATCGGATTTGAGGGGTCTAAAACAGTCATTTTGAGTTCCAAGCTTCAATTTATGATGGGAAGCATATGGGGACGTTCCTTGGGGTATATAAGAAGGATTTATGCAAAGAAATTGGGAATTTGGAGCATGAATCAAAGAGAAATTGAAAGGAAAAGCTACTAGTGTAGAGAGAATTTTATAGAGTTAGTATAGTTAGGTGCATCTTAGTGCATCGTTGCATTGTCTATTGAACACATTCTAAGTGTGCTTATCATGTGTAGATGAAGGAGAGACTAGCGGAGCCGGAGAGGACCGTTGAGCCACTAGGGAAGTTGGTAAGAAAATGTGAGTGCTGTACTTGATTTTGAAGTATTTTCAATTGGATTTGAAAATCTTAAGATTATGTTTTATTATAAGTGTTATATCTTATTTTGAAAAATTTATGATGGATTGATAAAGCTATTTATGGGATTAAATTATAAGAAAATATCCTAAGCGATGATTTAAGTAAGTCATATATGCATTTACGTTGTTTTACGTCTCAATTGTTTTGTAAGTGTAATGTTATTTTAGTATTCGAAATGAATACTCTAATTTTATGACCTTTGGTATGAGTAAATTATTGTTTTAAATATAAATGTGTATGAAAGGAAAATTAAGTTTTAAGTTCTTTCTTTTTATGTTTTATATTATGTAAAGAAAGGTATTTGATTTATCTATAAGTGAAATTAAATGGTTATTAACTTATAAGTTTTCTAAACTTTATAATTTATATGAGGTTCATACAAATATGAATTTTTATGTATATTTTACATTAATATATATGATTTATATGAGGTTTTATTAAGCCACTTTATGTGTTTAGTTCCAAATGAAATTTCATATTTATATGAGGTTTTAAGTATGATCAAGTATAAAACAATATTTTGTGCTTTTCCACTAAGTAAGAAAAATAAAATAAATTTTCAAAGGCCATAAGTATACCCACCCTTATAAGTAAGTTTCACACTCGGCTGGTATATCTCACATTAGTATGGTAAGTCTTGGGAGGGGATGCGTCACTAACTTGGAGGGAAAATTGAGTCTGTCACGTCGCCTCTACTTTTGTGGGATATTATCTCGTGTTATGGTTAGCGATATAACATTCCGCACATAACTACGAGATGTCTTTGTAAGTAAGTAAGTGTCATGGTTGGTGTCTGTTAAAAGCACCACGTGACTCCACGTCGATTAGCGTTATTATAGCTATCGTGTGGTTGTAAGTATTATGGGATACGAATGTTGCTTTTCGAAAATTAAGTAAATATTTAAAAGTGTTAAAAGTAACTAAAAGTATTTTATTTGCTTAACGTATGTTTTTACAAATAAATAAGACTTAAGCTTTGGAAGGATTTAAGAAATAGGAATCCATTTTATACGTTTTATAGTTTATAAGTTTCTCGTGAAGTTATATATAAATATATTTAAATTTTACAGGTTTTCCATTGTAAGCTATGCACTGAAATTGATTTAAATTTTATATGTTTATAAACTACAAGCTCTATATGAATTTTTATGTATGTGTAAGTTCAAATGATGCTCAGTTTTAAAAAGCTTTACATGAATTTTATGCATATATGAGTGGTAATTTTCATATGGATGATTTGTATCTTGAATAAGATTTGAACTTTATAAGTTTTATGAAACTTTACGCCTATATAAGTTTAAATTATTATTTTTAGCTTATTTCACTTTATTTGTATTTTTATGTTTTATGGGGTTCATGATTATTAAGTTTACGTGAGATGTTATCTAATTATGTATTTATAGATTTCGAATTACGCGTTATGATGAAAGAATATTATAATTATCACTGTTAAATGAAGATTTAAATTTTGAAGGAATTTAAGAAATGAAAAATCATTTATATACATTTCATAATCCATAAGTTTTCTATAAAGTTTTAAGAAGATATGAATTTTACGGATTTCCTAGCTCATGCGATGCTTTGAAATGTAATTGAAGACCGAGATGCAATTTATAAGTCCCCTATGAACTTTTATGTACTCACGTGATTATAATTTTCATATATATATATATATACTTTGCAATTTAAATAAAATTTGTACTTAAGAAATTTTATGTTATATGAGATTTTTTATTTTTACATATATACACCTATAAGTTTATGTTCATTTTGATACCCTTATGGGATTTATAGTTTTATAAGCTATGTAGGAGATTTTATGTACGTAAGTATTTTATGAATTTAGCACTCACACTTTACAACGAAACAAGTTTTGAAATTCATGAGGAATTTTAAGAATGAGAAATGCAATTTTTAAAAAAGGTTTTTAGGAGGTATTTTTAAGAAATAAAATATTTAAAGTTAAAAAGAAATTAAGTACTCACTGAGCTCCCATAACTCATCATTTTCTGTTTGTATGTTAAAAACCTCCTCAGGTACGGATGTAGATGACCGAGATGGAAGGGCTCCTCCAGAAGAGTAAGTGAGCAATGACGCCACAGTGCTTCTGTATAAATATGTTGCATACTTTGTCTTTGAAAGGAATTATGTATATAAATATATTTTAAGTTGTATATAAGTGGTCCAGATTTATTTATGACATGAAATTTCTAATTTTAAATCATTGCATAAGTTACAAAGTATTTAAATTTCAATCTCATGCATTTAAATTTTACAAAATGGATTTATTATTGAAATGTATGTTTGTGGCCAAAAAGAAGTTGGGTTGGAACATAAAAATAGTTAGAAGTGTAATTTCCCTTGCAGGTATTTTGGAAATGTAAAATATGCAGTCGTTATGCTGTTGAATTTTCTAAAAAAAAAAAAAAAAATCCAACATATTCTAATTTTATAAGTAAGAAAAGATTTAAGGGTTCGCTTCGCGAACTCCGTTGAGCCCATTAAGTAGGGTTTGGAAATGATCCGTTGGGGTGCCAGGCAGGGCCCTCTGTGTGTAAGTACAATAAGTTTCGGAAGGGGTCCTGTCATGCACAAACTAGTAAAAACCCTAGAATGCTTTACCTAGAATGATTGCTCTCTATCAACTCTCCTTTGGAGTTCTTTGAGGTTCTTACACTTGATTTATGTGAAAATCTACATCAAACACATAACAAAAACCATCTTGTTCCATCAAAAGTTCATTGAATCTAACTATCTATCAAACTACTTAAAATCACTTTACTTACCTATTCTCTTATTTCTTTCTGCTTCAATCTTCTCCTTTTAGCTCTGATTAGTATGCGTTCTTCAAGCTTGGCATCAAAATCCCCCAAAAATTTCTTGGTCTCTTCCCTCTTGGTTTGACCAAACAACTCTCTTTCCCTCTCTCAATTTTCCTTTTAATTTTCCTTCCATCTCATGCCCCCTTCAACTTTTTATATGTTTCCCTTCAATTGACCAATTTACCCTTGAACTATTTATATAATGTCAAACAAGTCCTTAGTTACAAACACTAGCATTTAATTGGTCCATTTACTAACTAACCATTAAACTAACTAAACTATGCAAATTATTAGTTCCATGTCAATCAATTAGTCACCATTTTTACTTTTAGTTTGGCACTCCCTTATTGGCTACTTTTTGCTTCGCATGGATCATGTCCTTGCTTTCATTCCTTGTAATACTCACACACAATTCATATATATTTACAGACATTTTTGCCCCTTATTGATTTTATTCCACATTTTAATTCAATTAAATTCCAAAAATATTCTACACTCATCCAACACTAAAATTAGCCATGTAACACTCCAATTGAGTATCTTAACACTTAATTACATGTCCATCCCTCTCTAACAAAATATTTCTCATGGTATAAAATAAAAATATTCGTGGTTCTCTACTGAGGGCATTATTGTCCAATGCATTCGAAACTATTAAAATTTCGTTCTAACGATATTATTTCCATCCGATCACTAATAAAAACTTCTAAATAGGTCTCCACCTAACTCTTAACACTACTTTTGGAATTTATACTCATTAAGGTCAACATATCTAATCACAACTTATTTGAATATACTATAGAAACTAAAAAACGAGATCATGAGCTTACAATTTCACCCCTCCTTAAAAAAAATTTCGCTCTCAAAATTTTAAACTCACGTACCTAGCTCAAATAGATGTGGATATTGGGCATGCATCTGTTCCTCATGTTCCCATGTAGTTTCTTCTGATCCATGATTCCTCCACAGTACCTTCACCAAAGGAATTACCTTGTTACGTAGAACTTGCTCTCTACGATTCGATATTTGCACTGGTTCCTTTTCATATGTTAGGTTTTCCCTTAGTTGCACCGGTTGTTCTTTTAGTATGTATGAAGGATTTGCTACACACTTGCGAAGCATGGATATGTGGAAAATATCATGAATCTTGGCCAATTCTGATGACAACCTCAAGCGATATGCCACTTTTCCCACTCTCTCTATAATCTCGTACGACCCAATATACCGCGGACTTAGTTTTCCACATTTTTTGAACTTCAACACACCTTTCTATGGTGAAAACCGCAAGAAGACTTTATCACCAACTTGAAATTCTAGGTCCATTCGACGATTGTCTACACAACTTTTCTGCTTGTGACGAGCTATCTTTAATTTGTCTCTGATAATTTTAATCTTATCTGTTGTGATTTGAACAATCTTAGGGCCTATTAACTTTCTCTCATTTACCTCATTCCAACAAACTAATGTTCTACATTTCTTTCCATACAAAGCTTCATATGGTCTCATGCCAATGCTAGCTTGATAACTATTATTGTAGATAAATTCCATCAGAGGCAGGTGGGTATCCTAGCTTCCTTTAAGCTCCATCTGACAAGACCCATTTCATATCCCCCTTTCTAGAATCCGGAAGGACCTGTCCGGCACCCTAACGGAAACCTTCCAGACCCTAACTAACAAGATTAAAAGGGTTCCGTGGAGCGAACTAATTAAAACTTTTCCCTTTCGCAATCATTTTAGAATAATTTAGAAAGATAACTTTTTCAAAACTAATCATTTTCATGCTAGAATTTCGGTAGCACAATGACTATTTTTTTCAAGGTTCCCAAAATTTTTATAAAATACCTGCAATTTAAAATAGCGCTTTAAAATTTTCAAACATTGTCTTAACTTCCAAAGAACTTTTGGTCCATTTCAATTCAAGTCCTAGCCACAATTTTTCTAACTCAACAAAATCATTTCAAACTAAAAAAAAAATAAATTTTCCATGCATGAACTCAAAATATTTACAAGTGAATCAAATGCTTTTACATCATGTAAGTTTTACAAGAAAATGACTTATCATTTCTTGTTTACAATTTTACAAAAACTTGCAACTTGATTTCACAAGCGGTATCATGGCGAAGCTTGCTCACCTATTCTTGTGTAGGAGATCTATCACTATGAGCGCTGGTTCCTACACCTGGGGAGGTTTTATTTTACAAACCAGAAGAAGAAAATGTGAACTAATAAAGCCCAATGAGTGGTTTAGAATCCTTTGCTAACAAAACTAACTTTTCTTTGAAATACCTCTCTAAACACATTTGAATACAATCTTTAAATAGTATACTAGAATCTTAAATCTTATGCATTTCACAAGTAGCTTTATAAAGCTCACATACAAGTATTAAAAACATCTTAACATCACATACTTTATATAAAAAGCATAATATGTGAGAAATACTAAAATTCATCATGAGATTTCAATAAGCTAAAATTCATCATGAGATTTCAATAAGCAATTAAAATCGTGTAATTTCATTGTTTCACATCTCATAATATAGTTTTCTAGTGAAATGCACCAAATGGATGCCCAAAACTTATATTACATGCCGACTATCCTAGCGTCGTGCGATGTGATGGTGTCACGTGTCGACTACCCTAGCACTGTACAACGTGACTCTTACTCTTTAAGACCTCTCACCACTACCAAGCGAAATGTTTCATTGCATAAGTGGAGTGAAATATCATCCTATATGTGTGGAGGCGACTTTATAGACTTAACCCGCCCAAATTAGTAACAACCCCCAATAACTTGCCACTCACATATAGGATTCTACGGTTAGGTCTATCCTTTAGCTTTGTTTCCTTAACTTTTGGTGTAAGTCGTTGGCCTTTGAAAACATTCCTTATATCACTTTTAAATTTAATCATGCTAAAATATGAAGTATATTGCTTTTGAAATACTAAAACTATGTCTTTTTACTTCATACAAAAAGGAGTTCATAAACTAATTTCTCATTCTTTAAAAATATGTATTCTAGGTAGATGAAAGTATATTGCTTTTAAAATACTAGAGGCATTTTCTTACTAAATGTGTATAGCATCCAAAATCAATATTTTCAATAAAATTCTAGTATACATTTCAATTGTACTTTAAAGCATATAATTATTAAATTTAGAAGCTTATAAGATTAAAAATGAAATAACTTGGTAAGAAAACAAGTTAAAACTAAATAAAACATTTCACTCACTATTTGCTTTCCAACCCTTCATAAGAGTTCCTCAAGGCTCCTTTCTTGCTTTCACTTCCCCTACAAATCACATTTCAATTTGAAATTATCACAACAATTTAGTGTCTATGTCAACTATCATTCTAATTGCAACTAAAATAACCTAAACTAGAATGTACACTAAATCACATACTTAGCTTAAGCTTTACATCTTTTATCTTCTAATGCATGTCGTCTCAATTTCAAGTCATAACCATCACTTAAACAGCCCATGAACCACACCAAAACAAATCAAAACAACCATTCATCACACTTGTCCTCTTTAGCTGAACACATACCTTTGAACTATCTCATGAATTTTCCTTTCATCTAACATCAATTCAGCTTTAATATCATTCATTTTATCATCTAAAACATTCAAACCAAATCAAAATGATACTATTAGCCCCTACCCTTAGCCGAACCAAGCTTTCATGCATACCTCACTTTGGCTTTTCCATATCAACATTATTTCTTATTCTTTAAATACTTTTTTTTCATGCATAAAACATTTCAAATACATAAAAATCACATTGAATCACCATATTCCCACCTTGGTCGTGCATCATTCACCATACAACCTCAACTCTTCTTCAAAATTTCAAACTCAATTTTACATCAACATGCATCACAATTCATGGTAAGTGAACTAACATCTTAAACATCACCAATTCACATTTAGTTTCAAGAGTTCACTTTCATTAGAATGCTTACCAATTGGTCTTGGATCCTTAGGCTTGATTTCTTCCATGTTTGAAGCCTCCAAACTCTAAATCCATGCACAAAAAGTTCATCAATCACCAAAATAAAAATTGGACAGCATTGGACAACTTTACTATCTAGATTTTATCTCACAATCTCACAATGGAAACTCAACTTTTTCACTTGAAAAATCACTTACCTTTATTAGATATTCTTCCTATCCACCTTTTATTGGTTAAAAATCCACTAAAATCAACTTGAAGAAGGTGAAGTGCAAGTGTTGTCCAGATTCTTTTTCCAACTGAAATTCCTTTGCAATTTTCCTTGCTTCTACCAACCTTTATCTCTGCTTCTTCTCCAAATTTCCAACAGCTTCTCCTATTTATATATCCATTCTTAATTTAACTAATTGCCCCTCAAGTTTGACATATAATTACATCTCATGTTATTAACTTATTTTGACAAATTTGTCCTCCCATTTCTCTACAATCTTTCCTTACTTTATGATACCAAAATTCTCTTACCTATCACTTTAACCAATTAAGTTATTAATATCATTTCTTTGACATTTCTTCAGTCCTCATTCATATCTTATATTGTAATAAATCAAAACATCATTTTACGAATTCGAAATTGTTTCCATAACTTAATTTTGAGAATATACCATTATTTTTGGTTTACATGAATATTTTATCTAACATATCCAAAACTATAAAAATTTATTCAAACCATATTATTTCCTTTCCATTGATCTTAGAAATGTCCAAATGATCTCAACCTAACTTTTACTACTATTTTCGAAAATCATATTTGTTGGGGTTAACATCATTCAACACAACTAATTAAAATATATTAAAGAAAATGTTAAAACGAAATCATGAGCCTACACAGGTCGACCTATTTTCATTGTGTATCCATACCGGGCTATGTCTGGTATGGTTACTAGTATCCATACCAAGCGGGTGTTCGATATGGATATTACCTAGCAATTATACCATCTCTATCCAAATCGGGTAGAGTAGCTAGTATGGATAGTCAACCATATCGAGCATTGCTCGGATGGAGACCTATTTTTGTTGTAGTGGGAAGGAGTTATTGAAAAGTTTGGTTGATGTAGTAGTCAAAGATATAAAAGTGTGTGGGCTAACATATGAGTATGAAACTCTCAATAAAGTTATAGCAACAACTGTTGCGTGGCTAAGGGATTACATCAAATTTATTGTATGAACAAGGTAAATTGTAATATTTTGAAAGAAATGGTAGTGTTTTAGGATGTTAAAAAAGATGTGGATGTTTTTTGGTTTTATAAGATGATGATGTGGTTTCTAGCGATGTACATGCTTGAAGGAAAAAAAGAAAAATCTTATTTTTTTGGTGGCTTAGCAAAGTTATGAAAGTGGGTGGATGTAGAAATTGTTAATATTTTAGGTTCATGATACTATAGTGACCAGATGTTTTTGTGATTATATGATATATATATATATACATATGTGTACTTACAATTATGTGGATATAAGTACGTATATCACATACTATGATGAGATTTTGTGTAGTCTTTGTTATGTATGTAAATTTATGGAATTATATGTAATGTTGAGACGAATTATGAAATTAACATTGTAAGCAATATGATATATATATATATATATATCACAACTCAGTCATTCATTTCCTAAAAAAAAAAGAACAATTGCACAACATATTTTGTATGTTGCATTATAGCTTTACAAGAACCTACAACTGAAATTGTTATAGATATATGACTACATGGCATTGTGCATTGCTATAAACAAGCATGAAAACTTCAAATTCATGTTACAACGTGCAACGCATGTTGTTATAATGTTTATAGCGATGTATAATATGATGTTGTTAGTATAAAACAATGTGAATTTAATGTTGTTAAAAGGATATACTTTTTGCCAACATGCTCATCTATAAAGGAAGGCTACGTGTTGCGAAAGGATTTAGTATCACATTCTGCATCTTACTGTATTGTTGATTTCTTATAGTGATCACTTGTTTTTTTTAAAGAAAACATTATCAATCTTCCTTTTGGCAATTTAGAAATATTTGTGAAGTAATATCTGATATAATAATTTTGGATAAAATGGAATTGCATAGAATATGCAACATAGAAAATTCCATATAGTCATTTTAACATTGATTGATGCATAAAAACAAAGTATTGAGAAAAGGGATTTTCGATTGTTATTGAGAATCTCATGTCTGAAACTCAACAGCCCTTTGTGTAGAATATTGCTTCACAATACTGAACCTGTAACTTGTCAAATCGTGCTGCATGGAAAGTGGATTCCAAAGAAGGAATCTGATTTTAAGAAAGTAATGGGGTTGCCTAACAGTTCAAATGATGTTGATCGTAATATGGATAGATTTGATACATCATGTGAAATGCTAAAAAATTAGATTAAGAATAAAAGAGCACACATTAAAATCAATTTGTTGATGAAAAAACTAAAATAGCTGAAGAAGGCAGATGATATGTTCAAGCTATTTCCTATGTCTATCTTTCTATGCCCACATAAATCACTAGTAGTTGACAATCATTGCTCATTGCACTGAAGGAAATCCGAATATGATAAGAAAGAGTAAGATGGTAAGATATTACTTTCATTATTTTATTGAAAGTGTGCGAGGGTTTAAAAATGTTGGTTATAAATCTTGCTTCCATGGTTGCATCCTATTTTTGCAAATATTTTATGGAGAGAGTCTTATATAAGATATAGTTTATGTGAACAAGTTCGAAATATCTGTGTTTGCTTGGACAAAAGAGAAGATGGTAGCCATACTTCAGTAGGTGAGCAAAGAAGGGGATATAACACTACCATAGATGTTGCTGAGGCATATTGTTCACCCTTCCACATGAGAATTGCTTAGGAGATGAACAAAATGAAGCATTTTGTCCGGTTATCTAATCAACCAAACCTATTTTCTCTTTTAACGCTCGACCACTTTGGCTAGTGATGGCAACATCTTCCTCCCACTTGATTTGTGCCACGTTTTATGAGCACATCCTCCATAGTTTTGAGAGGATACTTTGTCAATTTTTTTTTACAAATCAGATTCATAGAGCAATCATTTGCTAAAAGCTGAAACTGTAGCAAAGACGTAGCAATTCAAGATCAAGACCTTCTTCTTATTGAACCACCCAACATATTCTTTGAGACACTCTCTTGAATGTTACATGATTGAATAAAGGTCATCCGAGTGTTTTTCTGGTTTCTTACTATTAGCAGACTGCTCCACGAATACATTTGTGAGCTTTGCAAATGACCCAATATTGTCGATTGGAAAATTATTAAACCATTACAATATTAGCCTTACCAAAGTCAACCCAAACCCTTGCACATAACTGCTTTCTTAAGATCAGGTGGAATGAAAATCGTAAACATTTTTTGTTTATACTAAGCGATGTAGTCATTTGGGTCGGTCGTTCCATCGTACATTTTCATGTTCGAGAGGCTGAACTTATTGGGCATCTCTACTACTACAATTAAGTCGACAAATAATGAATTAACAAATCTTGTTAAAGTGCTTTTCCTTATGGGCGTTAGCATACCAAGGATCTTGTTGATCATGCCTTTAATCTTTGTGAATCTCCTGATAAGCTCATTCGACACCAATACGGATGACCTCAAATTTTTGGCTTATTTTACATCACGCGGTATTACATTTATTGCTCCTGGTTGTATAGCTTGATTCGATTCGACACTGGGCTACCTAGTGTAAGACAATTTGAGCTCGTTGTACTATGAGAGTTCGTTTGATGACCTACAATTGACCGTTGCATTCCTTACCAAGTCCTCATCAAATCCAACGGTGTTGAGATCTATTAGCTGAATTGTTAATTGAAGAAGTAGAATTATTTGTTGCTTATCAGTCAACCCATTGGCAACCAATGGCATTCTCCCCATTTTGATTACTAATTCTGCCCCACTTTGCTGATTTGATCTTGGTGAGGGAGCTACTGTGTTGGTTAGCTGTTCTACTTGTGCATGCAATTTAGCATTTTCAGTTTGAATCATATAGTTTTTTGTCTTAAATTGCTAGAGCTTCTCCGTGTAGTTGTTCATTTGGTTTATTAAGGCAACAACTTAAGCTTTGAGTGTTGTTTGATTTTGGTCTACCATATAGCCTCATAGATTTGCTTGTTCAACTTCTCTAGATTTAATTGTTATTTTCCCACAGATGACACCAAACTATAAAGGGTTAGAATCTATAATGCTAATGTGGAGATTCGACTTGACAATCAGCTTCAAGAGATTTAGCAACCTGCACAAGAGTAGAATAAATAGAGCAAGTTACATTGACACTAGGGTGGTGCTAGCCAAAGGCACTCCAATACTCAAATTAGAATAAAAAATGAATGTAAAAGATAATAGCAAAAAGAATGTAAGACTTGCAGTTCCATTTATGTCGTACGACGATTGAGCGACTATGATTTACTGAGATTGTGAGATGATATTAGACGGTTGTGTGGCAATTGATTAAGATATGAGAAGGATCATAGATAATCATCAAGCAATAGTAGCGCAAATGACCTTGGTTGAGCATTTATGGGTTTTTTGGTAGAGTAATAGTGTGGTACAAAAAGTGTCCTTTACCTCTCTAATTGCCTCTCTTTTATAGGTGTAAAAAGTGTCTTCGGGGGAGAGTTATAGTAGTTGGGATCAAGGGATGTGTTTCTTAATCCTTGTCCCGACATTTAATGGAGGGATCCTATATTTGAATCGATCGTCTTCCCTTGAATGCATTCATTACCTGCCTGAGATTCCCTTTCTTCAATGCGATCAATAGGTCATTAATGAGAACTGAGCTAGCAAACGTTGCATTAAGTCATGAACTTCTATGTTTTGCGCGTTCCATTTGGGCTGGATTGACTTATGAGCCCATAATTGGGCTGCTATATTAGGTATTTCAATTTACTTATCTGCTAGGTCGATATTGACTGGTTTTTACCATTACATTGAAAATATCGAGGTTCTAAATTTATAAAGATATCAAGAATATTCTTAAAATATCAGAAATTTTAGAGGATATTGTTAATATCAATCACCCCAAAATAAGAAAATTATCGGGAATACGTCGAGTGTTGTTTCAATATTTATTTCTTTGGATGTAACTACCAATTGTCTACTTTTGTCCCAAATCATTTGTTGGAAATATTGGTAAAGAAAATTTTAACAAGGATCATGATAACTTTTTATTTAACTAACAAAGGAAAATTTGCTTAATTTTTTCAAGCTGACACCAGATGAAAAATTCTAATACACCTCAAGCTATTTTTAAGTCGACCGTTTATGCCACAGTAGCAGCACAAGCTGATGTGGAAGTACGTAACATTATGATACATTTAGAGATAATAAATGGCAGCAGATTATGCAAATTGATACCTGGTAGTAGACTATGGCATTTAGAGCTTACTGTTGAAACAATTAATTGATGTTATGTAATGTCAGGATATTCCATTAGATGTTATTGCAATGCAACATTTTATTTGGCCAAGTTCATTTTATTTTATTCACTTTTATACTATTTTTTCACTAGGAATGGTTCCATTTGCAGCATTAGTGAGGCCTAAAAATTATTTTATGTGGCATTTTTTTGCTGATCCAAAAGAAGTTTTATATGGCATTTTTTGGCCGCACAAGAACAAATCTTAAATTTTCTCCAATATAATTATTCATTTATGTAAAATTTCATGGCATATAGGATAGAGATAATAAGGTCCCCCCAAAAAAATCTTTTTTCAATGCAATTATCTAACCTAAATATAGAATTAATATAACAAATAATAATAATAAGAATAAAGAATTTGAAGATGGGTATCTCAATTAAAAAACTCATTTAGAATTCCTAATTAGCAATTCTCATTTTTTCCCATTAAAACACATTATAGATCTTTTATTAAGAATACAATGATAGAGGGAGTGCGACATGTTTTATGGTAATTAGTCATAAAATAGATACATATTTTGCTTTTGATAACTGTATTAGAGTTGAAAATATATAGTTATATATATATATATATATATATATTAAAGTGGATTTATGTTAAAAAAGTTGTTGACGTGCCACTAATAAAAACTAAAAATTACATAATAATCTTAAAGATGCTTTTATAAAGTATTGCTGTCAACAAATTTTAAATGGCATTTTTTTGCTTGTCCATAAGTATAATTTTTTGCATTCTCCAAAAAAAAAAAAAAAAAAAAGTATAATTCTTTGCAACATTTGGTAAATGCTTCAATAAATAATCAATCTTTTGCTGCTTTTTTCATAATAATATTTGCATAAACTCCGAAAGGATTTTAATGGTTATTTTTAAAGCCTATGAATATTAAATTTTTCTTGTAGTATACAGCGCATTTAGCTAGATAAAATTAAACAATTCAAATCTATTATTCTTCAATCTAATTAATGATTTAATAAATAACTTTTGAGATAATAATTCAAAATATACCCATGAATAATAATCCTTAAATTGATTACAGATATTAGGTAAACACTTCACATAATATAACAATAGAAAGACAACATGAACGATTGAATAACACAAAATCCTCATAAACTCAACTAGCAACACTATTGTCTGTATTCTCATGCCCACCCTTTTTTTCCCCTCCATCTTTGATGAGGGCTTGCTCAGATCGAAATGTCATTATTCTTCTTCTTGATTAGCACCTTGATCGGATTAATTCGGATGAATGCCCAAACTACCAGCCATAGCCATAGACTGCGTTAGTGTGGTTGGGGCCAATTGCTCTAATCAAGCCTCTCGATTGACGTGATCATCACCCAACTCCATGGCGACTCTCCTGAAAGGTTTCACGATAGGGTGGAAAGGTCTCGCTCTGCTATTACTCTTGCATGATATTATGGGCCTTATATGCCCGAACAAAGTATGCCAAAAGTGAAAAACCTTCCCACACATGCAGCACCTTAGTAACTCGTTTGCGCATTCTATAGTCGCCATTTCTTCTATTTTTCTTTTGATCTCTTACTTTGCTTGAAAAACCTTAAGATCCTCTATTCTCCTGCCTCTTTTTTTCTTATCAACACTAATTTCATTCTCACTAAGAAAGACGATCTCTATGTTTTTGATAGAAGTATAGCAACAAGAGGCAACCTCCACTGCATGGGCCTCCATGGCACCACCATCATTTGTGATACTACATTGATCTGCACTTGGAGCATGCTCACAACCTTCGACTGTAGAAGGAGTAGGAGAAGTGATTCCAGCATTTTCATGTTCAAAGGAAACATTTTGGACATGTTCTTGTGGTATTGGTTTCTCCGAGTTGTCATCATCTAGGTTAGCCACCATTCTAATATCAAAAAATAAACACAAAAAATGATAAAATGAGAGATTGTTTGTTGGTTTTTGATAGTATTTTGTGTTTGAAAGCTTGAAGAAGAAGCCCTCGGTGGAGTTTATAAAACAAAAAGAAAAAAGATCGAATGACTGTTGAATTTTCTAAATTTTTTTCATCTGTCCAAATTTTATATACAGGAGGAGCAATTTGCATAAAGGGGAACATTGGTTGGGGTCGTTTTATATATGGTTAAATTGCTGATATCAATTATGGTAACTTTAATCTCATTTGAGTTATTTGTAATACAATAATTGTTGTAAAATAGGCATAGAAGTTGATTATTTCACGACAAATTAGGAAGGTGTAACTTATCTATGCCAAATATGTTTAAGCTAATTTAGTAAAAAACAATCAAATGGAATGTTAATAGAAATTTATGACGAAATTGGTAGGTACAACTTATATAGATGCCAAATATATTTAATGTTAATTTGGCATCAAAGACTCAAATGGAATGTTACTTGAGACTATTATGTCAAATTAAGAAGGAGCATGCAACCTGTACATACCAAATATGTCGATGTATTATTTTAGCAACAAAGATACAAATGGACTCTATGTCTATGTTTATGGCCAAAAAGGAAAGTGCTACTTATATATTTTAAATATTTTTATGCAAATTTAGCAGTAAAGACTCAAATGGACTGTTTAATTAAATTTGTTATAATTTAATTAGGAATGTTACTTCAAATTTACGCCAAAATAAGAAGGTGCAACTTATATACATGCTAAAATATGTTTATGTTAATTTAGCAACAAGATGCAAATGGAATGTTAATTGGAATTTATGGTATAATAGGAAGGTGCAACCTTTATATCCCAAATATGTTTATGTTAATTTAGAAATAAAGCCTCAAATAGTATGTTAATTGAATTTCATGTCAAAATTAATAAAGCTGTAATTTATATATCTCAAATATGTTTATGTTAATTTAGCAACAATGACTCAAATTGAATGTTAATTGGAATTTATGTCAAAATAGGAATATGGTGATCTATATATATATATATATTTTTTAAAAAAAAAAAACTCAAATTGAAGTTAATTTGAATTAATATCAATGAATAGGAAAATGCAACTTATATGTCAAATATGTTTATGTTAATTCAGGAACAAAGTCCCACATAGAATGTTAATTAAAATTCATGGCAAAATAGCAGGGTAAAACATATATCTCCCAAATAGTTTATGTTAATTTAACAATAAAGACTCAAATGGTATATTAACTAACATTCATACCAAACAAGAAGGTGAAACTTATATTTCCAATATGTTTATGTTAATTTAGCGACAAAGACTAAAATTGAATGTCAATTACTTCTCCCAAATAGTTTAGGAAGATACAACTTTTAATGCCATATATACTAATTCTAATTGATGAATCAAAATTTATGCATATTTTCTATACTTTTTATCTATTATTGATGCTTTGTTTTCTTGTAAAATGGGTGTTTTTATGTTGTTTTTAGAGTTATTTGATACGTTGTTAGTGTTAGGCATTGTGCCCTAAGAGCTTGTAATTTGTAAACGTTTAAATAAATAATAAATAAATAAAGTTTATTGTATTCAAATTAATGTGCATTTATGAAATGTTTGCTTCATACGAAAATCATGTAACATCCATGATTACTTATGTAGTCTCAAATTAAGTATGTAAGTGTTATATACAAGAGGATTTAGTTTGAGATTAGTAATCTAAAAAGTCCGTAGAAAACAAACAAAGCTGGGTACTTTATTTGTGGTAAATCTACAGTTACGGTCCATTTCGTATTTGATACGATGATCTTATCCGGGATTGTTCATATGGTGATATGAAAATGGAGACACTTATATAATAGAGATTATATAGGACTGGACCATGATAAAACTTAATTTCTTATTAATATCCGTTAAACAAAGAAATTCTTATTTATCAACTAGATGATCATATATGGATTGATCTTAATTCTGAGTGTTTAATGGACTCCTATTTGTTGGGTCATATCTTTTGATTTACATGGGTGAGACTATTATAGATTTACGGTCAATAAGCTTCGTACTTTGAAGATGTGATTTAATAAGTGGCTGGGAACATTCTACACAATAGTGGAATCCACTCCTTCTTGCAAGAAGTAGATGAGTAGTTCCCTTAAGTGTTGATTCGGGTCTTGAACAATAAGAGCGCTTAACTTTCTGTTTACGAGTAAACGGAAAAATAAATTCATAAGTTGTTATAGATATATTGTTCATTAGAGAATCAATGGTACTTAATGGAACAAGATATAATTAGAGAGGTGTAACGGATTTTAATAACCTAACTCTAATTATGAACTACTCATGGAGGATCGAACCATATGAAATGATTAAATCGATGAACACTGAAAATTCAAATTGTGTAAAACATCTACAATTTTGAGAGTGCAACTTTAAGTTTTTAGTGCAGTAACTTTAAGGTTAATAATAGTGAATTATTAATTAAAGAGTTTAATTAATAATTCCAATATTATTGGAGCTCAAATTGTAGGTCCATTTGGTCCCCTTGCTAGCTCACAACCACATAAAGAAACAAGTTGAAGAATATAATTGGATTGTCCGATTATTGGTGTACATATAAATTTATGTACATGTTCATAAATTATTTAAATAATTTGATTATTTAAATATTTATAATTATTTAATTAATGGTTAATTATTTAATTATTTGTAGAGGTCATGGGTTCAATTCTAAATGATGTCATTAAATTAATTATGATTTAGAATCATTTAATTTAATGAAAAATCATTTAATTGATTAATGGAAATAATAATTTTAATTGGAATAAGATTCCATTTAAATTATATTAAAAGAGTTTTAATTTAATAGGAATTAGATTCCATATTAAATTAAAAGAATAGAATTCTAATCCAATAAGGAATTTGATTCCATATTAGATATAAATTAAATCTTTCAATTTAAATAGGAATTTGGATTCCTTATTAAATAGGAAGTGCCCTAGTTTACCAATATATATAAAAAGATGTTTTTATGATTGGTAAAAAGAAAGGGTGATTGAGAGAATTTTTGGCTACTTGAACCAAAAATTTCCATTGATTCAAAATCACCAAATAACCATCTACTTCAAAAGAATCTTCAAAAAGATTGTGCCCACACACAGTTTCTTTTGTGAAGAGTCATAGCAAGAAAGATCAGGTGGTGAAGAATCTGAGAATCAAAAGGGATCAATTCAATCTTCATGCAAGGTAAGATTCGATCTTATTATTTTAATTATTGAATTTTTATTACTAGCATCGATCTGACATGTTTTGTTTGAAAAATTTTTTAAATTCACGTTTCCGCAATCGAATTAAAATCGATTTTTCCCTTCAATTAGTATCAGAGCCCGGTTTTTTGCTAGTTTAATAATTGATTCAATAATGATTGAATTTTCTTTTGATTATGATTCTTTGTATGTCATAGAGTAGGCACAAATTATTGCTTGATATATATTCATGTTTGATGAATTGGGTTTGCATGGATTGATCGTTAATTGTATGGTTCTTTGGCTAATTTAATTTAATTAATTTGTAAGCCATTTGTGGCAATTTAATTTCCTTGTAATCATAGATTAAGGATTTTATTTTTGTCGGAGATTTAAACGCGAAGATTGATAACATTGGGCTGAATTCTATCACGAAAATTGGGCAAAAAGTTGCGATTGAATATGGAATCGGTTTAGAAAATATTTGCACGTTGTTAAAGTGTGCATATGATGCACGACCAGATGACAGCATGCAAAGGGCTGTGTGACAGCTTAATTCGCAGGCAAGTTTAGCGGTGCAGAAACTTGTGCATGGCTGAACTGCTGTGCTGTAGTGTGCTGTGCTAGTGCGGCTGGACTGCAGTGCGCAGCGCTGGTGCTGTTGCTGCGCTGCAGTGTGCTGTGCTGGTGTGGTTGGACTGCAGTGCGCAGTGATGGTCCGGCTGGACTGCAGTGCACAGGTGTGGAACGGTAGTCTGCTGCGTTTGACGAGCTGATGTGGTTGAGCTCGCTGTGCGTGTGACTGGTTGTGAACCAGTTTAGCTGCGCATGGAGGGCTGATGGCATGCGATTGCTGCCACTTGACAGTCAAAAAGCTACTACCACAAGACAACAGCTGATCTGTTTCCGAATAGTCCCAAACGCAGTCCGTTTTCGAATTTTCTCGAGTTTCAGGTTTCCGTTTTCAATCGTAAAAATTACAAAAAATTATTCACTTGTTTTTGATAATTTTTGATGGCTTTAAAATCAAGAAATGGGCTTGTAACCCAATCCATTTGATGGATGTTCTTGATAATTAAATTAGATTTAATTATAAGCCTTAAAGAGCCCAACAAGACCTTGAAGATTATGAAGTTTTTGAAGACTACAATTGAAGGCCAAGGAATGCCTTGGTTAATTTTTTGTAATAACTAAAATTAGATTTAGGTTGTTAAAGCCAAAGAACCCGGTCAATTACATGTTGTTTATTTAAATTGTTTATCATGTGATGATTGAATAATTTGTTGATAACATGATCATGCATAAAATATGTCATATAGAATATAAAGTGCCTACTCGTTGCATTATAACATGACATACATACATGTATTATTATTTATTTTTCCCATTAAATAGTTTATTAGTTAAAATAGAGATAATAATACATTAAATACCAATTTCATAATTTGTTAGGATTTTAGTTGAAAGTCCTAGGTTCACAAATTAGAAATATATAATTAGGTTTAATGTGATTAAAATAAATATATTTCAAATAATTGGTAGTTATAATGTGGATTAGATTTTAAGAGTTAAAATTGGGTAATCTCATATTAAATCTAATCTTCATAATTAAAGAGTTTAGATTATATAGATTAGATCTTTCATAATAAATTAGATTTTTAAGAGTTAAAAATTTGGTAATTTATTAGGTGTTAATAGAATGATGATTCTAGCAACATACTGATTCCTAGTAACTTAGATTATATTTGTTAGTCATTAATAATTTAAGATGATGACTAGGAATATTAAATAGAAAATCCTAATCCTAAAATAGTGAGTGGGAGAGGGATATATGAAAATATATCCCACGGTGTCCATCATTAGTTCAATACCGTGAGATTTGAGTGGCGCCTCGAGATGACTTTATTTTCGTCCCCCTAAAGGTGGTGTCCATTTGGGCAAATATCAAGGTTGACTTCCTAACAGATAAGATTTCTGGATGTATTTTGGGATTGACCTACCCTAAGGTTGGCAATTCTCAAGTTAAGTCTGAGAGATTTGAAATGATGGGTTACACTCACAAAGGAATAAATTAATTAGTTAGTTTATTCCTTGACCGAAATAAGCGGTAGTCAGATAATATAGGAATAAGAGTTATTATGTTATATTATTCGACTGAGATTTTCTCAATCTAACATACAAATATTTGACCTACCCTAAGGTAGAACTTATTTGTGGCATGTTAGATTATCGTGGCATAGTAATTATTTTTAAGGTATTTCTGATTCATTATTCATGTATCATGCATCATGTTTAATTTTATGCTAAAATTTATGATATTCATATGAAGCAAATTTTGAATAAAATATTTTGTTTATTTATTTCAGCAATGCTGTCACCTTTAATTACCATACTTGCCAATGATAAACTGAATGGGGATAACTATGTTAAATGGAAAAATAATATGAACGCCATTCTGGTTTGTGAGGATCTAAAATTTGTCCTGACGGAGGAGTGTCCTCCTGTGCCACCTGCAAATGCCACGCGTAATGTACGCGAAACCTACCAAAATTGGGTTAAGGTTGATGAAAAGGCCCGTTGCTACCTGTTAGCAGGAATGTCCGACGTGCTTGCAAAGAAGCATAAGGCAATGACTACAGCATCTCAGATGATGAAGTCATTACAATGGATGTTTGGGCAACCTTCTGAGCAGCAGCGACATGAAGCTATTTATGCTGCTATGACTGCTAAGATGAAGTAAGGGACATCAGTTCGAGAGCATGTCTTGAACATGATGTCCTATTTTAATACAGTTGAAACTCATGATGGGGTGATTAATGAGCCTAGCCAAGTGAGCATGATACTGCAAACTCTCCTAAAGAGTTTTATGCAGTTTAAGAGCAATTATGTTATGAATAAACTGCAGTATAATATTACTCAATTGCTCAATGAACTCACTACTTATGAGTCCATGAATAAAGACAAGATTAAATCTGGTGAAGCAAATGTTGCTGAAACTTCCACTTCTAATAAGAACAAGAGAAAAAGGACCACCAGTAAGGCTAAGGCAAAGCTTAAGAAACAGGTTACCCAAAAGAAGAAGCAAAAGAGCTCTAAAGCTTCCAAACCTAAAGGAAAATGTTTTCATTGTGATGTGGAAGGTCATTAGAAGAGGAACTGTCCTAAGTACCTCGAAGAGCTCAAGAACAAAAAGAAAATGAAAGGTGAATATGATTTACTTGTCATTGAATCTTGCTTAGTGGAGAATGAATTATTCACCTGGATAATTGATTCAGGAGTCATTAATCATGTTTGTTCTTCTTTACAGTTGATTGATTCTTGGAGAGAGCTTGATGAGGGCGAGTTTACCATGCGAGTTGGCACTGGAGATGTCGTTTCAGCTAGAGCAGTGAAAGAAGTTAGACTTCAATTTTCAAATAATTGTTTTATTGTTTTGAACAATGTTTATTATATTTCGAATTTTAGAAGAAATTTTATTTCGGTTTCTAGATTATTGGAGCACAATTATTCAATTTCTTTTAGTAATAAAGATGTTATTATTTCTAGAAATGGTTTGAATATTTGTTTTGGAATATTAGAAAACAACATTTACATGTTAAGGTCGTTAACACGTAATTCACTGCTCAATGCTGAATTGTCTAAGTTGAAAAACCTAAAGCAAAGTGACAAAAGATTTCTCCTAATGATGATACCTATCTTTGGCATCTAAGACTTGGACATATTAATCTTGACAGAATAGATAGACTAGTAAAAAGTGAAACTTTAAGTGAGTTAAAGATCGGCACTTTACCTGTTTGTGAATCCTGTTTAGAAGGTAAAATGACTAAGAGACCTTTTAAGACAAAAGGTTATAGAGCCAAAGAATCGCTAGAGCTTATACATTCGGATGTTTGTGGTCCAATGAATGTTAAAGCTAGAGGTGGTTATGAATATTTCGTCACATTCATTGATGATTATTCTAGATATAGGTATGTTTACCTAATGCAACGAAAGTCTGAAACTTTTGAAAAGTTCAAAGAGTTTAAAACTGAAGTTGAAAATCAATTAGGTAAAACATTGAAAGCTCTACAATCAGATCGGGGAGGAGAGTACCTTGATACAGAGTTCAAGGATTACTTGATTGAGAATGAGATTATATCCCAACTCACGGCTCCTGGAACACCGCAGCAAAATTGTGTTGCAGAAAGGAGAAATCGCACCCTGTAGGATATGATGAGATATATGATTAGTTTCTCATCTTTAAATAGTTCTTTTTGGGGATATGCATTGCAAACTGCAGTATATATCCTGAATGTAGTTCCTTCAAAGTCTATTCCTAAAACACCTTTAGAGTTGTGGAATGGTCGCAAAGCTAGTTTGCAACATTTTCGCATATGGGGGTGTCCAACACATTTGCTGAAAAATAAGACTAGGAAGCTAGAACCACGTTCACAAGTTTGCCTATTTGTAAGCTACTCCAGAGAAACTAGAGACGGATTCTTTTATGATCCTCAAGATAACAAAATAATTGTATCGACAAATGCTACGTTTCTTGAAGATAATTACATAAAAGAACATAAACCTTGAAGTAAGATTGTACTCGAGGAGTTATTGCTTGGTTCGACCGGTATCCAATCAACAATAGTTGTTGATAATAACATAGTTAAAACCACGTCTAAGCGTCAGATAGAATTTCATCAGAATCATATACCACCTCTTCGTAGTGGAAGGGTTATTAGACCACCTATTTGTTATAGAAATATCGGAGAGGCACAGATTGCTATCTCTGATGAGTGTGTAGATGATCCATTGACATGTAATGATGCAATGGAAGATTCTGATAAGGAAGAATGGCTTAAAGCTATGAATCTTGAGATAGAGTCTATGTACTCAAACTCAGTCTGGGAACTTGTGGATCAACCAGATGAGGTAAAACCCATAAGTTGCAAATGGATCTACAAAAGGAAGAGAGGAGTGGACGGGAAGGTAGAGACCTTCAAAGCTAGGCTAGTGGCAAAAGGTTATACTCAAAAAGAGGGAGTTGACTATGAAGAAACTTTCTCACCAGTAGCCATGCTTAAGTCCATTCGTATTCTTCTATCCATAGCTGCATGTCTCGATTACGAGATATGGCAAATGGATGTCAAGACTGCATTCTTGAATGACAATCTTGATGAAAGCATCTATATGGTGTAACCAGAGGGATTCGTAATCCAAGGTCAAGAGCAAAAGGTTTGCAAGTTGCAAAGGTCTATCTATGGACTTAAGCAAGCTTCTCGATCTTGGAACATTAGATTTGATACTTCGATCAAGTCTTATGGTTTTGAGCAAAATGTCGATGAACCTTGTGTATACAAGTGTATCATCGATAAGAAAGTGGTTTTCCTCGTATTTTACGTCGATGATATTCTACTCATTGGGAATGATGTAGGAGCATTATCTGATGTAAAGAACTGACTTGCTAACCAATTCCAAATGAAAGATTTGGGAGAGGCTAGTTATGTTCTTGGGATCCAAATCATACGAGATCGTAAGAACAAACTGTTAGCATTGTCTCAAGCTTTATACATTGATAAGATCCTTGTACGTTATTTGATGTAGAATTCCAAGAAAGGTTATTTACCTTCTTGGCATGGAGTTCACTTGTCTAAGGAACAATGTCCTAAGACACCTCAAGAAGTTGAGGATATGAGATAAATTCCCTATGCCTCTGCAGTAGGCAGTCTCATGTATGTTATGCTATACATGAGACCTTACATATGTTATTCAGTGGGAGTAGTCAGTCGTTATCAATCTAACCCAGGATTGGATCATTGGGTGGCAGTAAAATGTATTCTCAAATATTTTCGGAGAACGAGAAACTATATGCTCGTATATTCTGGTGAGAATTTGATTCCAACAGGATATACAGATTCTGATTTTCAGTTGGATAAAGATTCTCGAAAATCCACATTTGGGTCAGTATTCACCCTAGGTGGTGGGGCTATAGTATGGAGGAGTGTTCAACAATCTTGTATCGCTGACTCCACCATGGAAGCAGAATATGTAGCAGCTTGTGAAGCAGCTAAAGAAGCAGTTTGGCTTCGTAAGTTCTTGACAGATTTAGAAGTTGTTCCAAATATGGATAAGCCAATCACACTTTATTGTGATAATAGTGGTGCAGTGGCTAATTCGAAAGAACCAAGAAGCCATAAGCGTGGAAAGCATATAGAAAGAAAATATCATCTCACTAGAGAGATAGTACATAGAGGAGATGTGTCGATGATGAAAATAGCTTCACAGGACAACCATGCTGATCTGTTTACAAAGACCTTAATAGCTAAAGTGTTTGATGGTCATCTAGAGGGTCTAGGATTACGAGATATGTCTCATTTGCTCTAGGGCAAGTGAGAGAATATCAGGCATTGTGCCCTAAGAGCTTGTAATTTGTAAACGTTTAAATAAATAATAAATACATAAAGTTTATTTTATTCAAATTAATGTGCATTTATGAAATGTTTGCTTCATACGAAAATCATGTAACATCCATGATTACTTATGTAGTCTCAAATTAAGTATGTAAGTGTTATATACAAGAGGATTTAGTTTGAGATTAGTAATCTAAAAAGTCCGTAGAAAGCAAACAAATCTGGGTACTTTGTTTGTGGTAAATCTACAGTTGCGGTCCATTTCGTATTTGATACGATGATCTTATCCAGGATTGTTCATATGTTGATATGAAAATGGAGGCATTTATATAATAGAGATTATATAGGACTGGACCATGATAAAAATGAATTTATTATTAATATCCGTTAAACAAAGAAATTCTTATTTATCAACTAGATGATCATATATGGATTGATCTTAATTCTGAGTGTTTAATGGACTCCTATTTGTTGGGTCATATTTTTTGATTTACATGGGTGAGACTGTTATAGATTTACGGTTAATAAGCTTCGTACTTTGGAGATGTGATTTAATAAGTGGCTGAGAACATTCTACACAACAGTGGAATCCACTCCTTCTTGCAAGAAGTAGATGAGTAGTTCCCTTAAGTGTTGATTCGGGTCTTGAACAATAAGAGCGCTCAACTTTTTGTTTATGAGTAAACGGAAAGATAAATTCATAAGTTGTTATGGATATATTGTTCATTAGAGAATCAATGGTATTTAATGGAACAAGATATAATTAGAGAGGTGTAATGGATTTTAATAACCTAGCTCTAATTATGAACTAGTCGTGGAGGATCGAACTATATGAAATGATTAAATCGATGGACACTGAAAATTCAGATTGTGTAAAACATCTACAATTTTGAGAGTGCAACCTTAAGTTTTTAGTGGAGTAACTTTAAGGTTAATAATAGTGAATTATTAATTAAATAGTTTAATTAATAATTCCAATATTATTGGAGCTCAAATTGTAGGTCCATTTGGTCCCCTTGCTAGCTCACGACCACATAAAGAAACAAGTTGAAGAATATAATTGGATTGTCCCATTATTGGTGTACATATAAATTTATGTACATGTTCATAAATTATTTAAATAATTGGGCAAATTGCACAAACTTCCCCTGAGGTTTGACGAAATTGCACAAAAATGACGATGTTTGGATAACTCGCACGGACACTACCTGAGGTTTTAAAAACTCTACACAAACCTCCCTTATCGTCAGTCAACTATGATTAAATCCTAACGGTCAACGTTCAAAAGTATGAAAAGACGAAGATACCCTTTAGGTCAAACTTAAAGTCAATATTTTATTTTTTTTTAAATTTAAAATTAATAAAAAAATCTCTTTAATTTGATTAAAAAAAAAAAGAAAATTAAAAAAAAAATATATTTTTTTTAAAGGAGCTGGTCTCCATGGGAGACCTTGGTCTCCCATGGAGACCAAATCCTTGTCTCCGGCGATGGAATGGTCTCCATCGCCGGAGACCAGTCTGGTCTCCAGCGTTGGAGACCATTTTATCTGGTCTCCAGCACGCTGGAGACCTGATGAAATGGTCTCCAGAACGCTGGAGACCAGATCTGGTCTCCAGCCAGAGACCAAACTGGTCTCCGGCGGAGACCAGACAACTGGTCTCCATGGGAGAGGAGACCAGTGGTCTCCATGCGCGTCTCCAGCAATGGAGACGCACCTGGAGACCAGTGGTCTCCTCTCCCATGGAGACCACTGGTCTCCTGGCCTCCATGGCGATGGAGGCCGATGGAGACCACTGGTCTCCATGGAGGCCAGGAGACCAGTGGTCTCCATCGCCGGAGACCACTGGTCTCCTCTCCCATGGAGACCAGTTGTCTGGTCTCCGCCGGAGACCAGTTTGGTCTCTGGCTGGAGACCAGAAAATATTCTGGTCTCCTGGCCTCCATGGAGACCAGTGGTCTCCGTCGGCCTCAATCGCCATGGAGGCCAGGAGACCAGTGGTCTCCATGGGAGAGGAGACCAGTGGTTTCCAGGTGCGTCTCCATTGCTGGAGACGCGCATGGAGACCACTGGTCTCCTCTCCCATGGAGACCAGTTGTCTGGTCTCCGCCGGAGACCATTTGGTCTCTGGCTGGAGACCAAAAAATATTCTGGTCTCCAGACTGGAGACCAGATCTGGTCTCTAGCGCTCTGGAGACCATTTCATCAGGTCTCCAGCGTGCTGGAGACCAGATAAAATGGTCTCCAACGCTGGAGACGGTGGTCTCCTGCGCTGGAGACCACCGTCTCCAGCTGGAGACCAGACTGGTCTCCGGCGATGGAATGGTCTCCATCGCCGGAGACAAGGATTTGGTCTCCATGGGAGACCTCGGTCTCCCATGGAGACCAGCTCCTTTAAAAAAAATATTTTTTTTTTTTAATTTTCTTTTTTTTTTTAATCAAATTAAAGAGATTTTTTATTAATTTTAAATTTAAAAAAAATAAAATATTGACTTTAAGTTTGACCTAAAGGGTATCTTCGTCTTTTCATACTTTTGAACGTTGATCGTTAGGATTTAATCATAGTTGACTGACGATAAGGGAGGTTTGTGTAGAGTTTTTAAAACCTCAGGTAGTATCCGTGCGAGTTACCCAAACTTCGTCATTTTTGTGCAATTTCGTCAAACCTCCGGGGAGGTTTGTGCAATTTGCCCTAAATAATTTGATTATTTAAATATTTATAATTATTTAATTAATGGTTAATTATTTAATTATTTGTAGAAGTCATGGGTTCAATTCTAAATGATGTCATTAAATTAATTATGATTCTGATACCACTAGTGGCGAAGATAGCAAGAACATGATAATAATTTACAAAGAGCAATTGTAGTAAACGAGAAATGAAATTATGAATGTATAAGAACAACTGTAATTGAAAATACTTTAAAATAAAGATATCAATTAAGACTTAAATTTACCAATACGTGTTGTGTTTCCTCAAGTGCAGACCAGGTTAAGGTATCTATTCAGAATTACCCCTGGAATTTACCTCTGAGGGATCCAACTATATACTTGTAAATTGATAAGAATACAGATTTGAGATATACTGATAAATCAGAAATATTTAACATTGATTGAAATACGAAGTACAAAAATTAAAATTGAAACTTACAAAATATTGTTCGCAAATGGAGATAGTATAAATTTTCAAAGAGGGGAATGATGCTAACTCAGATCGTTTGTTCAACACATGAACTCGGTCTGAGACTTAGGTAAAAAGAAAGAAAACCTCTGCCTCCCTCAGAAGGAGAGTTACATATTGATATTTGTTCAAAAAACTCTAAACTCTAGTTAGCTTCCTCCAGTAACTCAGGTTTAGATCACATGATCATATGATTCCAACTTTTCCGAAAATATCGGTAATGACTGAAAAAATCAATGCGCATGTTGTCTGTTGGGAGAATCATGTTGTCAGACATCTTGGACCGAAAGTTTATTTGTCTTCTTATGGCAAATGGGAAGAGACTAAAAGGAACATTGCACATGGTGTTGGTCAAGAATAATTCATCGAAATGTGTTTTGTCATTTTAAGGCGTGCTTGTCAAGTTGTCATGACCCGTGAATTCAGAGGAGTTATAATTTCTGATATGAGGTCAGGTCACAACCAAAGAGATCTGGATTGAAATCTTCGAGTCCTTGTTGGTCATCATTGTCTTCACTTTGTGGGGAATCTTACTTGGTTGAGGAGGAAACTGTTGGCAGGAATTCTGCCATTATTGCAGCAACCTCTTCCTTGGATTTAGCTGCTCCTAGTCGTGCTTGGAGCTGAGATTTGGAGAGAAGAAATTGTTCGTGCTCGGGTTTGATGGTGGGAGCTCGGTAGAGCTCAGGGTTGTCTGCAAGGTATTGCTTGACTGCATTATCGTCAATCTTGGAGAGGTTCATACCACTCCACCATTTGATCATATATTGTCTTCCAAAGTATGGGACCGTAAAATTGCCAATTTGCCTATCTTGAATTTGATAGTCAAGCATCAGGATCCAAGTGAGACTGAGATGTTTGTAAAAAATCAAAAGGATTGGAAGAAATTCTTGATCTTTTGGGACCACCACATGGGTTGTCCAATAATCAAAGCCTCTTTTGATTGGAGGAGGAAGAAAATCAATTGTCGGTCCACATTTGTCCCACCATTCGTAAAACCAATGGGGTAAATCAACTAGCTGAAAATTCTTGTCAAAATAAAAAAAACCATGATTTTGAGTTTGAAAAGTTTTGTTTGTAAAATGTGCGATACCATGCATCTATATAGTCCCAATAGGTATAACTTTGGGGTATAAAGACTTGTGATAAAGTTTTTGCAGTATTTGGGTTTCCCCATTGCCCTTGAGAGATTATTTTTCTAATCTTTACTTTTGAAAATGCTATTTTTGCTAGGTTGATTTTGTCCGCAATAGGTTGAAGACCTATTGAGTCTGAATCCACCAGAATGAATTCGTAAAATTATTGAGTTTTGTGGGAATTTTCATAGAAACAAAAATGTTGATCTGAAAGATAATGGTCAGCTAATCGTTTGGGCTAGTTCAGATTTTGTTCTGTTAACATTAAGGGTTCTAAAGGGAAAATCCTCTCAAAGTATGGTTTATTAACATAGGTGAATTTTGGTTGGTTGACTGGTGGGAAAAGTAGGGCTTTATTGGCAGGTGGTTGGGTTAAGGAAGTTGAGGCTGCATTTTTATAGGTATTTGTCAATGAAGTAATTAGGCTGAAACGATTTGTCAGGTCTAAAGGGGTAAGGAGTTTTTGTGGGAATATTCTTAGAGGAACCAATTGACTCTTTGGAGATTGGCCTTGAGAAGTTTGGGCCATGGAATAGTTTGATTTTTGGGTGTAGGCAGGTTTGTCTTCAATTTTTGGGCTAGTGATCTGTTGTGTGGAGGTTAAAGTCTGCTTTGAGGTCGAAGCCTTTAATTGTACCTTTTTTGTTTCACCCGAAGATGCCGAGCTATTTTTGTCTTTTCCTTTAGAAGCAGTAGAGCGGAGGTTGGCACTCATTTTCTTCCCTGCAAGAATTCTCTTATCAGAAAATCAAGCAAAGAATTCTGATTTCCATTGATATGTTGGATCTCAAAATCAAAGATTGATAAAACGGCTTGCCATTTGGCAAAGATTTGTTTGGAAGCAAGATTTTTAATATCTTTTTGTAAAATGGACTTGGCAGATTGACAATCTATTTTTAAAAGGAATTTTTGGTTAATCAGATCATCTTGAAATTTTTGAATAATCAAAACAATTGCTAAAACTTCTTTTTTGACCATAGAATATTTGCTCTGAGTTTCATTCCATGTTCCTGAGAAATATCTAACTAAATGGTTTTGACCTTGAATAGTTTGTTTCAGTATCCCTCCATATCCTATATTAAAGGCATCTATTTCAACTATTTTAGGTGCTGATGGGTGGCAAATCGTAAGACAGGAAATGCTTTTAACTTGTCGTTTAATGGTCCTGACTATGTTGGTATGGTGTTCAGACCACACTGGAGGGTTTGATTTTAATCTATCAAACAATGGCTTACACATTGGTCGGATATTCTTAAAGAAATCTGCAAGATAGTTAAGACACCCTAGAAATCTCTGTAATTGGGTTTTATCTTTGATGACATCAGGAAATTTATTAGTGAAATCAAGACTTCTTTGAATTGGAATGATAGTTCCATTGTCGATATTATGGCCTAAGAATCTGATGTTTGTCTGTAGGAGAACTATCTTTGGGGCAGAGACTACTAATCCATTGTTCTTGACTATACTTAGGAAAGTATTCAAATGTTTCCAATGTTGGTCAATATTGTTTGAAAAAACTAAGACATCATCTATGTAAACTATTATGAATGATGAATAGCGATTGAAAATATCATTCATAATAGATTAGAATTTGGATGGGGCATTTTTTAAGCCGAATGACATAACATTCCACTCATATTGACCAAATGGTACCGTAAAAGCTGTTTTGTATCTATCTTTGTTGGCTATTTGTATTTGCCAGAATCCTGATTTCATATCAAATTTGGACATGATAATGGTACTATGAAGTCTTTTAAGAAGGTCGGATTTGTTAGGAATATGATACCTAATCCATTCTAGGGCTTCATTGAGTGGTTTGTAATTTATGACTAGTCTTGGTACTCCTCTTTCAATTTCAGAGGTTTTTTGAACATAAAAGGCTGCACAACTCCAAGGAGACTTGGACTTTCTTATTAAGCCTTTTACTAATAAGTCCTGGATTTCTTTTTGGCAAAAATGTAAAAGGGCATCATTCATTTGTATTGGTCGTGCTTTAGTAGGGATTTGTCGTTCATGGAAGTCCTTCCAATAGGGAAGTTCTATAATGTGTTTCTTTCTTTTCCAGAAAGCATTTGGAAAGGAGCAACAGACCTGTGATTCTAATTTTTCACGGAATTTGAGAATCTGGTGTTGTATTAATGAATTTTCTAATTGTTGCTTTTGTCGTTGGCATTGGATATCATGTTGTAAATAGGTTAATTGTTGTTGTTTCCTATCTAAGGTTTGAATAGCTTTGTCTATGGAAACCGAATTGGTTTTTAGCAGATCCAGGTCTCTCGTTTGTTTGGGCATTGAAAATTCGAATGGTATTTCTTTGTTCATGTAATTTGTAGTTATTCCTTTGTCTGTTACGTGGAAATGAGTGATTAATTCTAGAAAAGGAGTTCCTAGGATGACTGTTTTTGTTAGTGTTTTAACTAATATGAATGACATCTTATAACAGACACCTTGATTACAGACTTTGGCTGATTGTAGCTTGTATTTGATGGCAAAGGGTGTTTTGTTAGCTCCATAAAGGAGTTCAGAAGTTCTTTTAAAATATTTGGTAGGAACTAACCCTTCTTGGATACAGTTTAAGTCAGCTCCTGAATCTATTAAGGTATGTTAGACTTCTAGGACATAATTATCTTTTATTCTTATTTGGAGACTACAGTACCATTTTCGAAATGTTACTCTTTGAGTGAGATTGATAAACAAGTTTTCTGAGATTGGTTCGATTTGATTTTCATGTTGCTCAAAATCTGAGCTAGAGGAAGATGGTGATGTTGTCTTAGGATTTGATTTTTCCTGGAGGACTTTGATTGTTAGTTGTAACTCTCTTATCTCGTTCTTTATTTGTTTTACTTCTTGTTGGAGGTCATTAATAGTTGTCTTTTTAGGTTTGAACTTAGAAATGACATCTTTGTCAAAGTCAATTGGTTTAAAAGGTTTTTTAACTTTACTAGTACTGGTGCTAGCTTCATTATCTAAGTTGGTAACCATTTCCTTGAGGCTAGCTAATTGTTTTGTCTTTTGTTCTGGATTGCTAATTTGATCTATCAATTCTATCCAACTAATTAAATCTTGTCTCTCTAGAACACAGATTGTTTTGACAGGACTATGATTGTCTTTATTGTTACAATTACAAGCTTGTTTGTCTATGCTAGAGGATTTGCTATCAGTGTAATCTAATAAGGAATCCGAGAGGTTCCAAATATCATTGTCAGTTTGTATGGTATCTGATTCAGTAGAACTATTGTCAATGATGTTCAAGATGTATTGTTTAAGGGAATCTTCTATTTCTAAGTTTTGAATTTTCTTTTTGAGTTCTGGACATTTATTAGCATAATGACCTTGTTTTCCACATTTGTAGCATTTAGTAGGTTTCTTATCGAATTTTTTGAATGGTCTAGAGGATCGGGTTTTTCTCTTTTTATTGTAATAGTTATTGTCTTGATTTTTTGTGTATTTTTTGTATTTCTTATAGGGTGGATAATTCCTATTTTTCTTTTTCCTAGAAGATTTTTTGATTTTGTCAAATCCGAATTGGTCACACCAAGATCCTAATTCTTTATTGGTCTTTTTCCTATCATTTTTTACCTGATCCTGGATTCTTAGGTCAATACATAATTGTAATCCTGTGACTTTTATCGCCTGTATGATTTCTCCATAGGTCATATTTTCTATATCTACTTCTAACCAATTGTCTTCAGATTGTAGGGTCACTATTTTGTCTCTAACTTTGTTAGCAAATAATGTTGGCAATCCTGAAATAAATTTTTCTTTCCAGTAAGCTGCATTACTGTCTGATCTTTGCATTACTCTTGTCAGAAATACATCTTTATACCATTTTAACTCACCTAAGGTTTTACACCTAAGGTTATGGAGTTTGGATAATTGTCTTTCTTCTAAAAAATTCGGATTTCCTATAAAATGTAGTCCTATGGTCGCGATTAGTGTATTTAAGGCATCTGGTTCTCTGGGGTTTCTATCTGGTAGATTTAATCTTGTCGCGTTTAGGATTTCGTTTTTTTGTATTTTACTAAGATGGTTATTCCACCAACCTGACAATTGTCCTTCAAACCTAGAGTAATCATTTGGGCAGTATCTTTTTGTGATAAATTTTGTTTTTCTATGTAAATTCTTCCTACAGTATACATTTGTTTTAAAACAGTCATTATCTAATAGTGGGCTAAACCATCTATATTCCATTGGTAACAGGCATTGCCTGTATATGCTCTATAGGGAACAGGTTCTTCATATTGTAGGTCAGGGGGTGATGGCTTAGGATAATATTGTTTTTTGTGTTTAGTGGGATTGTATATTTTTTGGACAAATAATTCTGCTTCAGATATTTTTATGTCATCTTGGTCTGTGGAATGGTCTGAATCGATATCTTGACTAATTGTTTCATCTAGGGTCAGGATATTAGGATGATTGCTACTACTTGGTTCTTGTTTGAGTTCTGCTAGTTTGTCATTAATGGTTTTAAGAATATCTTGAGTGTCAAAACATTTGCCTATTCCTGTTGGTTCAGGGAATAATGGGTGGGAACTTATTCTAGCAGGTTTTGAATGTTTTGGTCTATGTGTGTGATTGACTATTTCTAATTGTTCGATTTGTTGTTTGATTTGTTTGTTATCAATTTGGGATTGAAGCTCTAAGCGATCGAGTTGTTCACCTATTGTGGTCAAATATTCATTAGCAAAATTATTTTGTTTTATGATTATTCCGGATTGGTGTTGAGTAGCTGGTTCTGTTTTGGACAAATCCTCTGGAATAGTGGCAAAGGGGGTATATGCCACAGGAACTTGTGATTCTGTGAGGGTTTCAAAATTTTCTTTTGGAGGATGGTTTGACTTGTGGATTCCTTTACTAGTTTTATAATGTTTGGGAGGTTTATCGGTTAATGTATTACATTGTCTTTCATATGTATGTCGGTGTTTGTACCAGACAAAAAAGGGTATGGTTTCCTAAAGATGTTCGACAGTTTCTAACCATCTCATCCTAAACTGGACTCTCTTCTTTGCAGAATATTTGTTTTCATAATGGTCTCTTTCTTCTTTGTTTATGGAGAAATGATAGTCTTGTTAACAGAAAATCAAAGTCAACTTTGCTGGAGGAGATGACATTGATTTCCGCACAATATTCAGTTTGGACTTGTGATTGGGTAGGAGAGAAATGTTCTTCTTCTTCTACTTGTCTAACGTTATGTATGGGTCTAGCTATTTGTTCTTCTGTTCTATATATCCTAGTAGTCAAATTACTATAATCTCTAGGTAATGTGGTCATGGATTGTTTGCTAGAATGACTTCGTAAGAGAGATCTAGTCGTGTGGAAAGCTGTAGAAGTCGGACTGTCTGGTCGAGAGGTATTGTAACTTGAAACAGAATGTCTATGACCGAAGGATATTCCCAAAGATCCATCAGCATAGTTTCTATGAGATGTTAATGGTCGTTCAGGAGGAAGTTGAGTATTAGGGGCTTGGTTCTTTTTTATCCATTCGTCTGGAAACTTAATTTGGTGCCATCCTAAAGGTTTAGGTACTAAGGGTTGGATTTGTTTGGAGGCTACAAAAGACATAATTTGATTCTTTGGTATGTTTGGTCGAATAAAATCGAAGACAATTCCAGTATTCATAACTCTATAATTGACATTGTAAATGAGTTTATAAGGACAAGATCCTTTTATGAAATTATAATTGTGGACTTGTATATAAACTTTTAGGCATAATTCTTTATGGTCATCTACTTTAAGAGCAATACTAAAGTCTGGAAAACAAACAAAGTATACTGGTACTTATGTCAGAGTTGTCTCTAGAGCTCCATGAATGGATTCCATGTAGTCCTCTATTCTAGCATCTCTTAACACGATTAACATTGAATTATTTAGTCCTAATTTTGACATTGGTTTTACAGCTAATTGTACTCCTCCTATGTGGAGATCAGTGTATCCTAATTTGGCGTAGTAATTTAGACTATTTTTATTAAGAAGGTTGGTCGAGAATGTGTCTGTGATAAATTTGACATTTATTTCTTTTAGTTTGTTACCAAGAAGGCTCTTGAAACTAAAGAAATTTGATAGTTTGTAGATTGTTTTTAATTCTAATTTTGGTAATTTCCAATTACTAAGTTCCTGGTCATTCCAATTTGTTTCATAATTTACTACAGATTGAGCTTCTTCACTATTCTCATGGTCTGGATCTACTCCTCTAAAGATTGTAGTTTCTGACATGGTTGTGGGATTAGAAAGAGATGAAATTGATCTTAATCAAACCTATGGCTCCCAGTTCAAGGATTTACACAACCAACACCTCTTCTTGGGCTTACCGGTCTACCTTCCTAAGGCTTCACCTAGTATTTGACTAATCACAATCTTATCTAATTCTTTTCCCCCAAACATAATCACAAGGCTCTGATACCATTAAATCATAATTAATTTAATGAAAAATCATTTAATTGATTAATGGAAATAATAATTTTAATTGGAATAAGATTCTATTTAAATTATATTAAAAGAGTTTTAATTTAATAGGAATTAGATTTCATATTAAATTAAAATAATAGGATTCTAATCCAATAAGGAATTTGATTCCATATTGGATATAAATTAAATCTTTCAATTTAAATAGGAATTTGGATTCCTTGTTAAATAGGAAGTGCCCTAGTTTACCAATATATATAAAAAGATGTTTTTGTGATTGGTAAAAAGAAAGGGTGATTGAGAGAATTTTTGGCTACTTGAACCAAAAATTTCCATTGATTCAAAATCACCAAATAACCATCTACTTCAAAAGGATCTTAAAAAAGATTGTACTCACACACAGTTTTTTTTTGTGAAGACTCATAGCAAGGAAGATCAGGTGGTGAAGAATCTGCGAATCAAAAGGGATCAATTCAATCTTCATGCAAGGTAAGATTCGATCTTATTATTTTAATTATTGAATCGTTATTACTAACATCGATCGGGCATGTTTTGTTTGAAAAATTTTTTAAATTCACGTTTCCGCAATCGAATTAAAATCGATTTTTCCCTTTAGTTAGGCCTTGCCAGGATTTTGGGCTTTAAGATAATTTTATGTTGAATCTGAATTATTTCCAACAGAGAGGTGCTAACTTTCGGGGACTCCCTAGAGCAGTACAGACCAAACTATGTGGCAAATTAAAACCATGGATGTTTAGTTTTCGTAACCATAAACAATTCATAAAACAGAGTTTTATGACCAAAAGAGTGAGTAATGTTCCGTTCTAAAACTGTCAGGGCTGTTTTATACGGGTTTCAAGTTTAGTTTCCAAGTTGGTGCAACTTTCCTAAGGGCACTTTGGACTTTTCAAAGGGTCAATTAGGTATGGTTTGATGCAACAATTAAGTGAAGAAAATGTCAAGAATAGCTCAGGTTGATGTGGCAAGTCAAAGGCGTGATTAGGAAAGAATTAGGAGTGTAATAGAACTCGTTCTTGAAGCTACTAAAAGGGGGTCATACAGCCAATTGAAGACACATGCGGCTGGTTGATTTTCAGACCTAAAACACTCAGACTTTAAACGAGAAAAATAAGAGAGGCGCAATCAAGAAGGAAGAACGGAAGGCTGATTGAAGAATAATGATGATAGAGAGCAATTATTGGACTAGTTACAAGCCATCGGCTAAAATTTCTTGTTTATCATTTTCTTCAATTGTGTTACTTTGTTTTAGTTTATCATTTTGTTTTTGATATTCTTAATTATGAATATGACTAGTAACTAATTCTCTTGCTAGAAATCCAATATAACCTAATAAAATAACATTATGTGTTGACTAGTTTGGCAATAAATTGATCAAAGATTCTAGTTTTATTCTTTGCTCTTAATTTTACCTTTAATACTGTGTTATGAAAGCAAGCACAATGTAGTTATTATTGAATAAGAATGAAGTTATAGATAAAACATCATACTTGACTATATTGATGCTCTCAACAATAAGTGAAATTAATGCAAACAGCTTGCTGGATGAGCTTTTGATTAATTGATTGTTGTTTAAAATTTTGAATTAATTGCAAATTGATGACAACACCATATGGATTATCAATTCTCTTGGATAAATGAACCCTAAACTCAATAAGTTGTTACTTAAATTAATTCAGTATATAATATTAGATTGTTAATATGAAATCGGGGACCTAGTATTCACTCTAATTGATTTTGATCATGTAAGGCTTAATTAATTTGGATTTTGATTTTCTTTGTGTGGCCTGATCGTGTCATTTTTATTGAATATTTAATCTTCCAAATTTAAATTTTTGTTTTTATTCTCAAATGTCTTTTATGTGTTTTTTAGGTAAATAAGTTTTGGAAAAGTTTAGAGCATATTTAGAGGAATTCGGCATGATTTCGGGCAGAAAACGAGCTTGTGAAAGAGCTTCCATTGTGACCGGCCACATTTTTAATTACTATATAATACTTTATTAAGTATAGGTCAATATTCATATGGACACAAAAAAAAAAAAAAAAAAAAAGACCTTGATATATGTTTTTCTATAAATTATTTATTTTGAACTCTTCAAGAAAAAATTTATATTTCAAACCCCCTCACCATCGAGGAAAAAAAAGAAAAAAACTATAAATAGGATTTCAAACCCCCTCACCATTAAGGAAAAAAAAAAACTACAAATAGTAATCTCCTATTAGGTTCTATGAGGGTTTTATCATTTGTGAATTAATCTTCTATTAATTTCTTCGAGACAATGGAAGTTGTATCCCATTTTAATTTGAACATTCCTCTTTTTTTTTTCTTTTTTTTTTTTTTAAATTGTGACAAAAATTATCTTTTAAAAATCTCACATAATTGTTTATTATCAATATATTACAGATAATTTATAATACATATTTCAAACCCCACCTACAGTTTTTTTCTTCTTGAGTTATGATTTGAATCCCACTTTCTTTCTCAATTTCCCGTATATTCAGTCAAGACCTACCACTAAAATGATGTCAATTTCTCTTTTTCTTTTTACTGTTTCCCCACTTCTCACTTTTTTTCTTTTTTTTTTCTCTCTTTTATCTTTTCTACTTGTAGGTGGAACATAGTAGTGATGACTTAAAAAATATATAAAAAAGAAAAACAGCGCCACCTTATTAATTAAATAATATATCTAAAGAAAAAAAATCATAATATACATAGAATTCTCATAAGTAGAGAATTCATGTTTGTAGTACATTTATTCTTAAAATAGATAATTGTGCACCTCTTTATTTACTTTAGTGATAGAGACTGAAGTTTCATGAAGTGTGCTTTATATGTGTAATCTTCCCCTCTTATTATATATGTCAGAATAATTAATTGTCTCTCTCATATATAAATATGTTTATTTATTTGTTGTATAAATTATGATTAATTTCAATAGATCCCAATAAATCTTTAAAAGCATCTCCAATCCTATACATTGTTCTTAGTCTAATGATGTGGCATTTTAGTGACTCCAACCACTCTCCATATTGTTAAATATTTTGAAAAGGTTAAGAGGTCGATTGTTTTTTGCACTTAACACTTAATGGTGCTGAATTAGACTAATTAAGTGATTTTTGTTTGTTTTTTTAAGTGGTCAAACCACTTAAAACCACCTCAAAACCACTAAAAATAAAAAGCTACATTTTTTGACTTTTCACTGAATACCAAATCACTTGATGATTTTATAAATTTATTGTTCCAATTTTATCCTTCCCAAAATAATAAATTTTCTAGTTTGTTCTAGTTTTACATTATAAAAATTTTTTTTAATACTTCAACAAACATATTTCCAAATTTGACCTGATTTTACATTATACATATTCATTTTAATTATATTTCTTTCAATATTATTTTTATTTAAATATATAACAATAGTAATTCAACTTAATACCGTTTTATTTATTTTTATTTAATTTACTTTACTATAATAATTTATTTATGTATATATAAGTTTTTTAAAAAAATATTTTACTATAATAATTAATCATATTTAATTATGAATAAAAATATTATTATTATATGCATAAAAGTGTTTTAGCTTTTGCTAAGTAATTTATTATAATTGTTTGTATTATATTAAATAAAGTTACATAACAACTAATAGTAAAGGATATAAATGTCAAATTACTAGTTTTCCAGACAATTTTAACTTTAAAAAACAAACAAGATTATTATACATTTAGATGTAAAAAAAAAAAAAACAAACATGTCATTCAGATTTCAGGTTTCAGTCACTATTCAGTATTCAGTCTTCAGCAGCACTATTCAGTTTTCAGACAAAAAAACAAACGACCCCTAAATCTCCAAAGTTAAATGTAGAAAGTAAGAAAATCCTAGTCAAATTGTTTATCTATTATTATTTTAATATTTAATTAGCGATAAAATATATAATTTTAAAAAATGAATGAATTTTTATATTTATTTAATCAAAATAGAGATAATAGTGGAATTACAATTAAAATAGTTTTTCAGTTATTTTAAATTTAATTAATATTTAAAAAATGTCTTTGGAGATGCTCTAATGCACATAACATCAACTTTCCAAAAGAAAAAGAAAAAGAAAAAAATCAAATCCTATATTATGTGTCTTTCCATTCTTGTTGAGTGGTTCCATTACATGGCAAAGGCAAGGGAGTTAAAAGAATTGACTTATATTTCCATTATCCTAGAAACTCAACTCTTTTGCATAAATGAAGACTAATTAAAACTCATGTATAGTTGAGTCAGTTAGTGGCGCAGTTGGTGAACTACTAGCCCTTGTGCCTTGAAGGCACAAGTTTTACTCTCAATAAAGATAGTCTCCCACTGTATAAAATGTGTAGATTGTTTCTCCACTTATGTGGGCTCTCCTGCCTATTATGTGTAGATTGCTCCCTCTCGCATAGGAGCCACTCTCCAGAGTGCGTCACAAAGTCAAACCTTACTTGGTTTCCTACTGATCTCTAGTCTTGTCCCAACCAAAAAGACAAAAACAAGGGAAAAAAAAAAAAACTCATGTATAGTCGCATGACTTGCTTATAAACAAGGGATACTATGAAAAAACCCTTCTGAAAGTAAACTATTCGAGATTAGCCCCCAGTTTTCTTTATCAGGTAAATCGCCCCTTACTATTAACTTTCCATCTAAAATATTAACATTTTTCATCCAAAGTTTTGAAATGACCAAAATACCCTTATTAAGATTTAATGAAATGCTTATTATACCCTTCAAATTTATGTATTGACTAAAAGACTCTTCAAACTATAATTAATAATAATATTAAATTAAAAAAATAACACAAAAATTTAAAAAAATAAATAAATAACTAGGTTTTTAGGTTCTAGAAACCTAGAAATTCTAGTTTTCCAGTAACCCATTGCTGCGTTTCCAGGTTGCTGGAAACCAAGAAATTCCTAGTTTCCAGCAACCTAGAAACTTCCACCTCTAATATCAATATCAACCAGTTTCAAAAATAAAAAATAAAAATCCACCTCCAATTAATCTCCTCCTCCATCAACAATATCAACCCACCATTATCATCGTCAAACCATCTGTTAACCATCATCAAACAGTCACCATCATCAACTTATTTTAAGGAAAAAAAAAAAAACTTCAACATCATCAAGAATTCACTCTAATCAAAAGCCACCATCACTCAAATTAGACTATGAAAAACCCAAACCCACTTTCAACCCAGACCTAACTTAGACCTAATAGAGACCCATCAAATCCAGACCCACCTCAACACTGCGAAGCCATCATCGATGATGTCAAAAACCTTCAACATTGCCATGGACTAGACCATCTGGTCTACACGCGATTCCCTTTCACCGAAGACCAAGCTGACTTGGGTGTTAGGTGTCAGCGATGGATGAAGAAGAAGAAGAAAAAGAAGAAGACGGAAAAAGAAAAAGAAGAAGAAGACGAAAGACGAAGTAGAGGAGGGATGGTGGCTGTTGGATGTGGGTTTGATCTAGGTTCTCGCTGGATGAGGGTTTTCATAGCTCAAAGAGGAGGAGAGAGGAAAGAAGGGACAGCGACGATGACAACTGGATGAGGGTTCTTACAATTGAAGGGGGAAGAGTGGAGAGAGAAGGCTGATGGTTTGATTCTTGAAGATGATTAGAGGAGTTTTTAATTTATATTTAATTTTTTAATTTTTGTAATAAATATTTAATTTTCTAATTTTTTTAAATTAATCTCTACCATCTATTTGAAAATAGACGATAGAGATCTAATAAATTAAATATTTTTAATTTTGATTTTAATTAAATAATTATTTTTTTAAATTAATTTCTATCGTCCATCTTAAGATGTACAATAGAAATCTGATGAATTAAATTTTTATTTAATTATTTAATTAATTTTATTAAAAGATTAAATTATTTATTCAATTATCATTATGCCCTATAACTTTAATATCAACTGATTTTTTTAATCGATAGGAGGATGGTTCATCTAATAAAAAAAGTCAAGGATGATTCAAGATCACTTTACATTTTAAAGAATCTTCATAATATCTCTATAAAGAAAAAGAAGGCGGCTTGTTAAAAAAAAACAAAAAAACAAAAAAAGGCGCTGTAATTGTTTCTGTGGGCCAAAGGGACAGCTATGCGCAATCTACCAAACCTCAACCAATGTACATAGATTCTCGTTTATAACTTTCAGGCCACATTTATTTATTATTATTATTTTTACTACAATACTATTTTATTTCTAAGTGATAAAGATTAGGTTACCTTTTATTTTGAAAGATAAAGCCAGATGATCATCCACTTTCCTTCACGGATCCAGTACCTTCACGTATTGGCTCAAAGTTTAAGAAAACTATGTGCATTTAAAGACTTCTTTTCATTCTATTTCTATGCCACACAGTAGATTTTTTTTTTTTTTCAAGAGATAAATAAACAGAAAAATTTTATTCATTAATTAAGACATTACATGTGTCCAACTCCTGCTCTATATCGTTTGCAAAGTGCAAAGTTTTACTTAATTATAGACTAATCTCACTCTAATACCGATTTTTAGTGTCCCAAATTCGAATAAATATTATCCACTTAGATTTCACAGAAATATCTTTCGCCTGTAATTAGAATGTATCGATTTTGTTAATGGAACCATAGCTCAAATACTATAGGCAAAAGAATCGAAACAATTTTTTTATTAGGGTTTTGATTATTTTTTATCCAATATTAATAAAGTGCTCTTATCATTGGGATAAAAATAAAATGAGAAAAAGTGAAAATATTTGTGTCAAAAAAATGTTTGAACATTTCTGTCCTAAAAATATGTTTTTAGATAAAATTATCTTAAAGAAAAAAAAAGTCTTTATCTCCTATTACGTGTCGAACTGAAATCTTAAATATTATAATTTGGTCATTTCTTATAAGCTTAAGTGTTGGCTTTAGGTTTGGTAGTAATTAATATGATATTAAAGCATGGAGATCCTTAGTTCAAACCCTCTTTTTCTCTTTTATCTCAAATTCTTGTTACACATACTATAACGTAAGGGGCGTTTAGCTAATATATCATTCTTATTACATATGTTATAACGATAGAGGATGTTTAGTATGTATCAAACATCTATCATCACAACTGTCATTGGTCTACGTTACAAGTGAAGTGACGTGTCATGTGTTAACTTTAAGTCTTAAATACTATAGTTAGAACTTTTTTTCTACAAATTTAAACTTTTGAGTATGTTGGTAACTAACATCTCCTTTAATCTTTTGGACTTTTCCATCCACCATCTTTTCAGATAGATCATCTCTCTCTCTTTCCTCCTCCTCCTCCTCCTTTTTTTATTTTTTTTCCAGGTTGGTGTAACTAACATCTCCTTTAATCTCTTTTACTTTTCCATCCACTATCTTTTCAAATAGATTCTCTCTCCTCCTCCTTCTCTCCTTCTTCGTCTTCCTTTTTTCTTTTCCTTTCTTTTTCTTTTTCCTCGTCTGAAAAACAGGCTTATAATACAAAATGTCATGATTTATGATAGTTCAATACCGTAATGAGTCACGATAATATGTACTACCATGATTAATGACAGTACTAACTCCCATGACTCACAACCTGTGGCTCCGCTTTTCCAACGAGAAAGAAGAAGGAAAAGAAAAGGAGATGAAGATGAGGAAGAAGAGAGATATTAACGAAGAAAAAAGAATATGTTAGAAAATATAACAAATGTTGAAGAGAATGGCCCAAGCGGAAGGTAGAAGTTAATTTTGTTTTTTAAAGACAATTTTGTCCATGTACAAATGATCCAAACTTCTATTTAGGACACGTTATCCATGTACTTGTTTCTAGACATTTTAGGTATTCACACTTTATTATTTTTATCTATTTTCGATAGTTTTATTTTTTTATAGGATGAAATTACCTCTTAATTAATCTCAAATTTACACTCATATCGTTTTCACATAACTGAGAATATTTAACAGCAAAATTATTGATATGTAGAGGAACAGAAGAAAGTGGTTTATAACTTCAATATTAAAAACAAAAATTAACAAAAAAGCGTACATAGACAACTATATATAAAAGGAGGGAGTTGGATAAAAAGCACTTTGCAATCAACTAAGAGAAAAGAGAAGAGAAGAGAAGAAAAGCCAAATGGGAAGTAGAAAGTTGGGTTTGTTGATCTTATTTTTCATGTTCCTCCATATGTTTGAATTATCCTCTGCTCTTCATAAACCTTTGCAGTCAGGTAATAACTTTTCTTTTTTAATTTCTTCCTTTCCTTTGGGCTGCTTTGTGTGTAATCTCTATCTCTAGCTCTTCATTTAGGTCTAAGATTGTTTGCAATACCTGGGATGGATGCTTTGCAAGCTGTAAGCAAAAGTACAAAGGCATAAATTCAAATTGCAGACTGCTATTATCTGGCCATTCAAAGGATATATTTTTATATACATAAAAAATCTAGATTTAATTATCATCAGGCTAGCCTGTGACCACTATATATAATCAGTTTTACAGATAATAAAATGATTACGCTTTTGAATTTTGATTATATGGACTGAAAAGAATTAAACAAAACAATGAAAATTTGAAGAGGAAACCTAAAGATGATCAGCTATAGTAATTTCCTACCAAGTATTCATTTTAATTTGAAAGTATTTGGAGTGGAATATCAAAGTGAAAAAGATTGCAACTTTTTCATGAAATTTTTATTCTGATAAATTATGATAAGACATCCACTTGTTAATGTTATATTAAAGAACTTGTTTTTGCAATAATTGTCTGAGTTGCATATTATAGACCAATAGACAGTGTCTCTCCTAAGCAATTCATCATATTTCAAGGAAAGTTACATGTTTGAGCTTGATATGTTGTTTGCATCAAAGTTAGATTCTCGGTTTAATTAAGCTTCTCAATTTGTATATGCAATTGTGTTTGGTCTGTAGGCTTATAATCAATTTATTTTCTTTCTTTCTTTACTGCTGATTACGTAGACTTTTGGAATGATTGAGAGAATAGATTCCACAAGTACGTTAATAATTTTTTTTTTCCGCTACAACATTATTAATGATAATATAATATATTCATCTTATTCAAGATTTTCCTAAAATAATAGTGTACGATTACTGTTTACAAGATTGATTATTCTCTTATTTAAGGTCTTTGGTTTAATTGCATTATGAAAGCTTTAGTTGACATGACAACAATTTGTAGCGTTACTACATATACTAAATACAGGCTTTGGATTCTTGCCTTCCACAAGAAGGCCTAGTGTATTTTTAACGCAAATTCGGGTATAGGCATCTATATATGAATCTTTTGTATCAATAATTCAAGATTGGAATATAGTTGAAAGTGTTGTCACGACAACAAAATCGAATATATCTCAAAATGAATGTCGCAAAAAATTTACTTACAATACGAATACTTTTTGAAATTCACAATTGCTTTCGAGAGTTTCTAAGTATCGACAAATATGCTTTTATACAATGATTTGATAGAAAAACACTAATAGGGATACCTTTTTTTCTTTCTTTTTCCTTTTTTTAATACAAACAACGTTTGGATTGACGGATGTTTTTTACAAGTATTTTTCAGATTAATGGAGCATCAAATTTCTGAAAAAAAAAGGTATTTGATGTTGTCTTTTCTGACCGTTGCTTTAAAATGCTTTCGCTGAGAACAATTTTATTTGAAAGTGCTTTCTGTTGAAACACTCCTCAAAACATTATCAAACACCTTTTTCTTTTTTTTTTTTTTTTTTTTGGAAACTAACATTGTCAAACACTTGAAAAAAGTACTTATACTATGAATTGGCTTCGTACTACTTTCTCAAGTTTTTTCACATGACCTGGAATACTAAAAAAATTCCGTTTACAGAATCTTTGCAGGACTTTCAATTGAGTAATGAAGATAAGAACCAACATCAACACCACAACAGAAATAATGATGGTGATAACTATGGCAGAAGTGTAGAACATGCCAGCAAAATTGGGAGAGGTGGTTTGGGAGCAGAAGCCGGTAGTAAATCAACTGGCTCTGGTGAAAATGGAAACGGTGGACCCCACTCGCGTAATGGACAAGGAGGTGCTGCAATTAACCACCACCCGAACACACACCGTGGGGCAGGACACAGTATCCATTGTGGATTTGGACTTCTGGCCTTGATCTTGACTTCTTTTACCTCTCTTTTACATTTGTGCACTCAATGCTAAAACTCTCAGGATCATTTACTGGCGTGCAAGAAAAAAGTTTCTGTTTTATGTGTGTCTATAAAAACTGACCGTTTGGGTTTTGTGTGTAAGCTGCATAGAATGATGTTTCCTGTAAATGTCAGTTAACCTGTATATCATAATGCAAACTATATGTTTGATGCCAAAATGTATGATTTAAATTAGTGTATAAAGTAATGTTTATTGTAGATGAGGGTCTATAAAGGTTCCAGTACGTACCTTTAATATGTGTTTTACTCATGTCAAAAGCAAAGTTGATGGTAAAAGAGGATCCTGGAAAGTTACAGTAGTCTTTCGTGCGTGCATGTCTGCATCATGTGTTAAAGCAAACAATTCCTTTGATTATGGAGACATCAATACACATGATTGTGTAGCCAAGACACCTTACAATCAAGGAAACAATCCGTTTGCTCATGGAGACATCAATGCTTATGATTGTCAAGATTGTGTAGCCAAGTCAACATACAATCAAGGAAACAATCCTTTTGATCATAGAGCATCAATGCACATGATTGTGAAGACAAGTCAATATACAATCAAGAAAATAATCCCTGACATCAATGCTTTTACATTTGTCTTGTAATTACCATGTAAATAGACTGCTGTCTATATATAAATTTGTATATTATTTTCAGAAGTGAAATCGCTTTTATTCACAAAATTAACGAGAGTTTCCCAACACCATGTCTTCATCTTCCTCTTCCTCAATCCCAAAACCAGAACCTGAACCCAATATTCAATCCTTTCACCAATGTACTAGCCTGATTTCAGTCAAGCTAGCTAAAGAACGCAAATTTCCTACTGTGGCGTTCATAAATCATTCCATTAGTTCGCAGCCTTCGTGTCCTTCATCATCTCACAAATGAAGAAAAACCTGCTAAAGAAATTACGGATGATAAGGGAAACAACAGTCCTAACCCGTTGTACCAGCCCTGGATCAAGAATGATGGCCTTCTCACTTCTTGGCTCCTTGGAACCATGAAAGAAGATGTCTTGAGCATGATTTTTGATGCAGAAACAGCAACACCATACTATGTATAGACCTCTTCAAGAGCATTTGCTTCCTGTTATAGTGAAAAAGGAAGGACATCAGAAAAATATGTTAATGACTCTTAAAAAAAGGGTGTCAATCTCTGGAGGAATATTTAAGAGACTTTAAGTCTATTTGTGATAATCTTGCTGCCATCAAATAGCCAGTTTCAGACCTCGACAAATTCTTTCAATTTTCTCGTGGTTTAGGTCCAAGGTATGATAATTTTCGTCTAGTTATGCTTACTAAGCCACCTTAGCCAGTTTGTGCTAGCTTTACAAGGACATGAACAATGACTTTCTGCACAAAACGAAGAAGAGAAAACACTCCTAGAGCATGCACAAGCTTTCTTTGGACAGCATGGTCGAGGTTGAAACGGTTGAGGGGCAGAGGACAATTTAATTCATGAGGCAAAGGCTTTACACAAGTCTAAAGACTGCTGCAAAAACTGAAGTCTGAATAGTGATTAAAATATAAAATCTAACTACATATTTATTTTTATTTTTTTTCCTTACTTCTGAATATATAATAATCTTATTTGCTTTTTAAAATTATAATTACATAAAAACTAGTAATTTGACATATATATTCTTTTACTATTAGTTGTTATGTAACTTTATTTAATATAATCTTATTTGCTTTTTAAAATTATAATTACGTGAAAACTAGTAATTTGACATATATATCCTTTTATTATTAGTTGTTATGTAACTTTATTTAATATAATACAAACAATTATAATAAATTATTTAACAAATACTAAAACATTTATATATATTAATAATATTTTTATCTATAATTTAAATATTATTAATTATTTTAGTAAAGTAATTTTTTTCTAAATTATATATACATAAATAAATTATTATAATAAAGTTAATTAACTTTATATATTTAAATAAAAATAAACAAAATGTTCTTAAAGTTAAATTACTATTATAACAAAAGTTGAAATTGTAAAGTAATATATACTTTAGTTATTACAATATTTCATTAATTACATTCAAAAGGAGTATGTATAATATGAAATTAGAATGAATTTGGAAATATGTTATTTGAGGAAAAATAAATTTTAAATAATATATTAAAAAAACTATTAAGTGTTTTGAGATTTGGTGAAAAGTAAAAAATTATAACTTTTTATTTTAGTGATTTTTAGTAGATTTAAGTGGTTTGACCATTTAAAAAAAAAACAAAAAAATAAAATTCACTTAATAAGTGTAATTCAGACTCATTAATTAAAAAGTGATAAAAACAAATGACTCCTAACATTTTCAGGCATAATGCAAATATTACAAGCAAATCAAAAGAAGGAAACATTCAAGCATAATAGCAACACTCCAATGAATCAAATAACAATGGTAAGGTTCTTTGCTAATGTGATGATTCAAGATTTTGAGAGTGTAAAACACAAGATTAGAGATGGAAGTGTTTGTTCAAGATAAAGAGCAAGAACATTGATTAGTAATCTTTGTTTCTTGATTGATTAACCAATACAAGTGAAATTGTTTATTTATACAGTTAACAATGTCAAAAAGAATCTAATCTAACCAACTTTTATCAACTAACCAATAGAAAAATGCCACATTGACAAGATCTTAGCTAACTTTATCAACAAGTAATTTATCCTGAGAGCTGTGCAAGACCAGCTTGATAAGTTGGTTTTGAGCTGACTAAACTCCTTTTCTGATGCTACACAGAATGATCATCAGCTTGATCATAAACACCTGCTTGAGCAGCTTGAGCTGAGTGCATCTTGGGTAACTTATCTTGCCCTTCAGCTTGTATACTATCAGTTCGAACTACTTGAGTTGATTCTGATTGCATAGCCCTGTTAATTCCAGGTTGCATAGCTTTGCTAAATTTATTTGTAGTGGTTTAATCATTAGTAACATATACATTTACATCCCCCCTTAAGCTGAAACGAGGAGATCTACAAGATTCAGCTTGGAACAAAGAAACTGAAATCTATTGAGAGAAAGTCTTTGTGTGAGAAGGTCTACAGTTTAATGCTCCAAAGGGACAAATCAAGTTTCAGTCAAGCCAGTAGAATTTTTGTCTTGACTGAAGTGAATGTCTATGTCAATATGTTTGGTTCTGACATGAAAAGTATGATTGTGAGCAAGAGTTGTTGCTCCTATATTATCACACCACAGTATAGCAGGCTTTGAAATCGGAATGTATAGTTCTTTGAATAAAGACTGCAACCATAAGATTTCAGTTGCATTTTGAGCCATGGAACGATACTCTGCCTCAGTGCTAGACCTCGCTATGACTACTTGTTTTCTAGAACTCCATGAAATGAGATTACCACCAAGAAAAACACAATGACTACTAGAAGACCTTCTAGTATTTAGACAACTAGCCCAATCTGCATCACTATATGCCTCAAGTTGTAAATACTTGGCTGGTGTGAACCATAACCTTTTATGAATGGTACCCTTTAGATACCTTAACATTCTCTTACAAGCTTGCGAATGGACTTGTGAAGGAGCAACAAGAAATTGGCTAAGCTTGTTAACAATAAAAGAGATATCTGGTCGGGCATATGTGAGAATTGTAAAGCACCAATGGTGCTTCTATAGGCAATAGCATTTGAGAAAAGACTTTCTTTTCCTTGAACAATTTTATAGCTTGAACTAACTTGATTAGCATAAGGTTTTAACTCTAGCATGTTAGTTCTTTTAAGCAAATCAACCACATACTTGGATTGTGTAAGGTACAGACCAGTAGAGTCTCTATATGCTTCAAAACCAAGAAAATAATTTAGGGATCCGAGATCTTTGAGAGCAAAGGTGTTGTTGAGTGTAAAGATGACTTGATTAACAAGAGTGGAGCAACTACCAGTGATAAATATATTATCTACATAAACCAGCAAGAATAGAACATCAGTACCTATGTGTTTGATGAAGAGAGAAGCATCAGAAGTAGAGTTATGAAAACTCCATGAAAGCAATGCTAGCTTAAGCTTATGAAACCATGATCTTGGGGCGTGTTTAAATCCATACAAGGCTTTTTTTAGTTCACACATATAGAAGGATGTTTAGAATCTTTAAAACCTGCTGGTTGTTCCATGTAAACCAACTCATCAAGCTCACCATTCAAAAAGGCATTATTGATGTCCACCTGCCTAATGTCTCATTGATAAGTCACAGCTAGTGTAAATATCACTCTAATGGTTGAAGGCTTAATCATAGGACTAATAGTATCACAAAAATCAACTCCTGCAGTTTGGTGGAACCCTTTTGCAACTAATCTCACTTTGTGTTTAAGTATAGACCCATAATGATTATACTTGATTCTAAACACCAATTTGCATCCTACTACATTCATCTGAGAAGTGGGAGGAACTAAAGTGCAAGTATTGTTCCTTTTAAGAGCTTGAAACTCTTCATTCATAGCATGCAGCTGCTTAGGATCTGTTAAAGCATCCTTGATAGTTTTTGGTTTAATTTCTCTGAGAAAGGTTGAAGAAATAAAATAGGTTGTCTGGTAGATTTTTGGTTTCAATGATCCTGTTTTTGACCTTGTTATCATAGGATGAATAGATGTGGTATTTCTATTTATGTGTGGTGGGTCAGTGGTAGGTGCATAATGAGAAGGTTAAGGATGAGACTCAGGATTTGTGACAGACACAGTATGAGGATTTTTAGTATGAAAGGATGAGACAGTGTCAATGTGTTTGTTTTGTTGAGGAAAAAGATCAAAAAGATTAGAGATTGAAGAGGTAGATATGTCTTTGTGTGGATTAGAAGGGAAAAGTGTCTGAAAAGAGAATTCTGATTCATTAAAAATCACATGCCTAGAGACGAAAATCCTACCAAATGGATGCAAGCACTTGTAACCTTTGATGTGAAGTGTTGTATCCTATGAAGATGCACTTGCTAGAGTGAAAGTTTAGCTTTTGTTTTAAGTAATCTCTTAGGTAAGGATAACAAGTGCATCCAAATGTTTTCAAGAAGCTATAGTTTGGCTTTTTATGAAAAAAGATTTCAAATGGTAACATGAAACTCAGTAAAAGAGTGGGAAGATTATTTACTAAGAAAACTACTATAGAGAATGCTTCAAACTAGAACCTTAAGGGCATGTTGCTAGAGGCTAGAAGTTTTAAACCTATCTCAACTATGCTTCGATGCTTCCTTTAAGGTATACCATTCTGTTAGTGAGTATATAGGCAAGAAAACCTTACTTTGACACCTGGCTTGGACAAATATGAGATAAATGGCTGAAATTCTCCTCCTATATCAGCTTGAAAACACTTGACCTTCCTTTCAAACTGAAGTTCTACATGGCTTTTGAACTGTTGAAACACTTGTAATGCATTTGACTTTAATTTCAATGGATATATCCAGTAAATCTACTAAAACTATCCACAAACACAATGTAGTATCTATATCCTTCTATTGAAACAAGTGGAGATGGCCCCTATAAGTCACTATATACTATCTCTAGAGGTTTTGTGATAGTAATTTGTGACCTTGTAAATGGTATTTTGTGTAGCTTTCCTAACTTGCAAGAATCACAAAATGATAAAGCATCAATCTTGAAAGGAAAACTCAAAGATTTAAACACCTTTTGCAAGATCAAAGGTGCAGGGTGTCTTAGTTTAGCATGTCACAACATTGAGTTTGTTTTTGCTGCAATTAACACATCAAATTTGTGTGTGCACCCTAGATTTCAACAAGTCATACTTTGTCACTTTATTACAAGAGTTTGTCATTGTAAAAACAGCATAACCAGCAGCTATATTCTCTGGTTTTGATGATCTTATAACAACCTGAAAGACAGAAGGATGCCTTGATTTTTCCTTTGTCAATTGCATTTGATACAATCTATCCTTAACAGTACCTTAGAGTAGAACCCTCGATTGTTTGATCCTTAATCACACAAGAAGTAGGAGTAAACTTAGTATAAGCATGATTGTCTTTGACTAACTTTGAGACACTTATTAGATTTTTTGTAATAGAAGGTACACAAAGCATATCCTTAAGATATAAATTATATTGTGCATTGTGTGACTTTATTTTAGTTTTCCAATGTGTAAGATATCATCCTTTTCACCATTTCCCACAAGTAACTTTTCTTTACCTCCAAAATCTGTCTTGAGAGATAAGTTGCCAAGTTCAGAAGTCATATGGTTTGTGGCACCACTATCCATATACCATGCTTGATCAACAACTGTTTCAAGAGTTACGAGATAGGCTGAAACTAACTGCTGTTGACTACCACTAGTCATATGAGAGCCTTCATGAACAAGATTAAATGTTTGTGATGTTGTGTTGTGATTGTAAATATGATGATTCCCATTTTGAAATTTCTATTGTGGATGAATCATCCAGGCCTTACTGTCCTGATTTCCTCCAGAGAACTAATTTCCTCTAGTTGGAGTTTGATAACGTTGGTCGAACCTATGATAGCATTATAATGCTCCATGTCCTAGCTTTGCTCATACTTGACAAAAAATACTATTTTTGTTGTAGCTATTATCCTGCCACTACCTCTTCTACCTTGATTATCTCCTCCATTGCCATTAAAACCTTTACTACTACCTCTTCCTCCATAACCAAATTGACTAGATGTAAAATAAGCAGAAAAGTTGTTAACATTCACATTATTAAATAAGTTCAACTAATCTATCCTTTATTCATGCATCAACAACATAAACTAAGCATCCTCTAATGACAGTATCCTATGTTAGGAGGAGATAAAGACAACAACCGAATCATACTCATGCCCTACTCTATTCATCAAACTTAGAACCAAATCCCTTTACTTTATATCTTCACCAGCAGCCATTAAAACATTACCAATATTCTTAAGTTTCAAAACAAAACCACTTATTGAGTCAGATCCCTTTTTGATGGATTGTAGTTGTTGCCTAATTTGCATGACTTTTGCTAGTAATCTTTGTAAGAATAACTTTTCAATCTTTGTCCATACATCAAAATGTTTTGCAATTCGTTACCTAGTCAAGAATTCCTAGGCTGAGTGTTGAAAGGATCTAAGAAAGTAGAAGTTGATCTGTTTTCCTCTAAATCTGGTATTCCGCACTGACTTTCTACTCGACTATAAGATCTCTATCTTCATTTGTAGTTGTGAACTCAATAAACTTCTTTGGTTCAACTTTAAGTCTAGTAACAAAATCCTCAAGATCCCGTGCTTGAATCACTGGCAACACTTGCGTCTTCCAATAGATGAAATTTGTTTGATCGAGCTAGAGAGTCAAGTTGAGACTCAAAGTTTTTACAAGCCCGGTGAAATCCATTAACGAATTTAACATGAGATTATACGTTGTTTGCATCAAACTGTGAGAAGAAGATGGATTGGCCATCGACGTTTGTCTTCGGCTCTAACACCATGTGATGATTCAGATTTTGAGAGTGTAAAACACAAGATCAGAGATGGAACTGTTTGTTCAAGATGAAAAGCAAGAACATTGATGAGTAATATTTGTTTCTTGATTGATTAACCAGTACAAGTGAAAGTGTTTATTTATACACTTAACAATATAAAAAAGAATCTAAGCTAACTAACTTTCATCAACTAACCAATAGAAAAATGCCACATTGACAAGATCTTAAGTAACTTTCTCAACAAGTAATCTATCTTGAAAGTTGTGAAAGACCAGCTTGGTAAGTTGATTTTGAGCTGACTAAACTCCTTTTCTGAAGCTACATAGAATGATCATCAACTCAATCATAACCACCTGTTTGAGCAGCTTGAGCTGAGTGCATCTTGGCTAACTTATCTTGCCCTTTAGCTTGTATACTATCAACTCGAATTATTTGAGTTGATCCTGATTGCACAGCCCTATTAATTCCAGGTTGCATAGCTTTGCTAGATTTATTTGCAAGTGGTTTGATCATCAGTAACATATACATTCACAGCTAAATTTGTGGAAAGTCAAATCATCTAGCTATTGATTATTGGTATAATGACTACTTGTACCGATCTAAAGATTTTCCTTAAGCTCTTGCTGCACTTGCTTTAAACAATTCCAAGGATCAATCCTTTATTGTTGACTATGAGGCCATTTCACATATGACAAATGATGTTGGCAAACTATTTATATTAAGCCTTATGGTAATGATGTGATTTATGTTGGAGATGGAAATAGTTTACCTATATCTCATACTAGTGATGCATGCATTATTACAAATGAAGGAAAATTGAATTTGAAAGATGTGTTAGTAGTTCCTGACTTGAAGATAAATTTGTTGTCTATTGGAAAATTCAATTTAGATAATTTATGCTACTTTGAATTCACCTCATCTGGTTTTGTTGTTAAGGATCGAAACCAAAGGACAGTTGCAAGGGGCCACAGGAAAGGTCAGCTATGTGCTTTGGATAGAAGTCGTCAAGGGGCTTTAAGTGCAATAAAAGAAAGTGCTTCCTCTGCATCTATTTGGCATCAGTAACTTGGACATTCGAATTCAAAAACATTGTGTTTGTCGAGGAAAAGAAAGTCTATGATGTCAATAATTGGATAATTAAACCTTATAAGTGTTAGTTGTCAAATGAGAAAGAGTTGTAAATTGTCATTCAAACTTTCTATTAGCAGCATTGAGATTTCTCTTGAAAACCAATTTATTTTTTGCTAATTTATGGTTGTAATGATTGTTCTAGATTTTTTTTTTTTGCATGTAAAAGTTGGTTTAGTTGAAAAGTTTGTGATGATCCATGTTTTCAAGAGTTTGTCCTGGAGAAGTATAGTTAGTTGTCAATGTTTGGTATGGACTAACTTGTAAAGCAATTTTTTTATCTTTTATATGTTTAGAATGAAAACATCAGTACCTCTGTATGTAGAGGCAGTTCTGTTCTCATTTGTTTTGTGTTTTCTTATACTCTTTGAACCTTCTATTTTACAACAGTGGTATTAGAGCTTATTTCTTACGAGTTGTAGGTTTAATTTCTTGTTGTTTTGCCTTGATTTTTGGGATCAAACACTTTCTGCGAGAGAGAGAATGGCACCTGGAAGTTTTCCTATAACAGGTCCTCCTGTTTTCACAGGAGATAATTATCAAATGTGGGCTATCAAAATGAAAGCCTATTTTAAAGCTCTTAACTTGTGGGATGTAGTGGAGCAAGGAGGAGCACATGTTCCACCTTTGAGAGAAAATGCAACTCTGAATGAAATCAAAAAGCATGATGAGCTGGTTACTAGAAGTCCCAAGGCACTTACATGTCTTCATTCTGCTATATCAGAAATTATTTTTACAAGAATAATAGCATGTGAAACAACAAAATGAGGCTTAGGATAAACTGAAAGAAGAATTTGAAGGAAGTGACAAGGTCAAGACGATTAGGCTTTTAACTTTGAAGAGAGAATTTGAATTACTAAAGATGAAGGAAATAGAAGGTGTAAAATACTTCTCTACAAAACTTATGGAGATAGTCAATTAGATTAAACTGCATGGTGAAGATTTTTCATATTAAAAGGTTGTGGAGAAGATAATGATAAGTCTTCCTGAAAAATTTGAGTCCAAGATCTTAGCTATAGAAGAATTTTGACTTAGGGACACTTACTGTTGCAGAATTGATCTCCAAGTTGCAAGTACAAGAGCAAAGGGTTTCAATGAGATCTGAAGAAGTTGTTGAAGGGGCTTTTCAAGCAAAGCAGAAGTCTAAACAGTCTAAAAAGGGCAAGAAGCCTCCTGTAGATAAATTTGGAAAGGGAAAACTTCAAGAAATCTCAAGTGAACCAATGAAGAGAGGTAGATTTCCACCTTGTGGCACCTGTAAGAAAACTAATCACTTAGAGAAAGATTGTTGGCAGAAATTGGGGAAGCCTCCATTTCAATGTAGATACTGCAAGAAGTATGGTCACAGATAGAGATATTGTAGATTGAAACAAAGTCAATCTAACCAGTATTCTTCTCAGTAAGCTAATTTCACAGATGAACAGAAGGAATTACAGATAGAAGATTGATTGTTCATGGCTACTCACTCTTCCAAAACTTCTGAAAAGGGCACTTGGTATGTTGATAGTGGTTGTACAAGTCACATGGCAAAAGATGAAGGCTTGTTTGTTTCTTTAGACAAGTCAGATAAAAGCAAAGTAAAGTTGGGTAATGGAGAAGTGGTTCAAGCTCAAGGCAAGGAATCAACCAAAAACCATACTAACTGTAAGCCATCGATCCTATTTTATGATTTCCCTAATAATAGTTGCTAAAGGATATTTTGAGATCCTAAATTATTAATGGAAGTGTCTATGAATATATGAAATTTTTCAGAAATCAATTGAACCCAATTGGAGATTAAATAAGTAAATATAAGTGAATTGTTAAGATGATAAGGGATTAAATTGAAATAAGATTTCCTACTTGGGGTCACAATGGAATTAAGAAAAATTGAGGGATGAAAACCAAATTTTCTTAGGACATAATGGTCATTTTTGAGAAAGATTAGTATAAATATATTGACTTAGCCATTTTTCTACCCAAACTCATGCAAAACACACACAAAACCGAAATTGAGAGAGATGGAGAAGAGAAGTTCGGCCATGCATGGAAGAAAGGTGAAATAAGTTGGTTTCATGCATTTTCAAGCCTCCAATCAAGATTCTAAGCCAACCTAAGCAAGAAAAACAAGTTAGGGGCAAGATCAAAGCCAAAAATAGGTGAGTTTCATCACTTTTAAAATTGTTTCAATGATGTTGGTGATGATGATTTTGTTGGTTTTTGGTATGGGGTTTTATGTATGATGGAAGTTGAGTTTTATGAGACTAAAAATAGGTGTAAATCACATGGAAATCATTAGGTTTGCTATGTTAGGGTTTTGATGGGAGAAACCCAAAAGTTTGAATGGAGATTGTTTGAATGAAATGAGTTGCCTACTAAGTGTTTGATGAAATACCTAAGTGAAATAAAATAAAAACTTTGAATGAACTAAAGTTGGCATGTGATTGTTCATGTAAGGCCATAGTAAGAGGAGTGTGACCCCCAAGCCATTTGATGTTTTAAGCATGATAAGGAAACTCATGATAAGCTTATGGAAGTGTTGAAAATTAAGCTAGATAATATTCCAACTTGTAACCCATATGAAGAGCATTGATAAGTATTATGTAATACCACCTCATGTATGTGTTTTAATGCATTAAATGAGTATGTTTAAGTATGTATGGCATTAAGGAAAAGGGAATTAAGATTTTAGAATGTAAAATGTGAAAATTACATTGAAAAGTGATGAAAAAGTAAGGTTTTTCCTAGGTTTTGTCACCCATTCATTGGAATTTTTCAGAACTGTTTTGCGGGTGATCTAAATGTGAGTTAAAAAAATATGTGGAGCAATAAAGAAGTGAAAAGCAACCCTAGGTTGGGCTGGGTGATGCATTCGGCCAAAGGGGGTGTGAAAACACCAACTTTCATTTTAAGCTTCGAACAATGGTTTCAAGTGTATGAGGGTGTTCCTAGGTAGGAATAAGTAGGATTCCATGAGAACAAAAAAGAATTTTAAGGCTTTGGTTAAGTTAAAAACGAGAAGGAAAGTTCGTAGGCAAAATGGTTTTCAATAGTGTAATTTGAGTTGTCGACTATGTGATAAGTTTTATGAAGTTAAAATTAGTGTATTTTAAGCGAATATGTGATGTGTAGGTAAAGGGCAAATAAGTGGAACAAGCGAAGGGCATTTGAAGTCCTAATACCAAGCTTGAATAAGGTGAGTGCTACACTTGATTTTTGAAGTATTTACAATCAGATTTTGAAAGTTATAAGAAATTTTCACTATGAGTGCTATATTTGATTTTGAAGCATTTGCAATTGGATTGGAAATTAAAAGAGTATATTTTATTGTAAGTGTCATATATTATTTTGAAAGGTTTGTGATGAATTTATGAAGCCCTTTAAGGAACTGAAAATATTAAGAAAATTCTTATGGTGAATATTAAGGTAATTTATTTATAAGTTTACGTTCATTTTAAGTGTTTAAGTATTTTGTAAAAGTATTGTTATTTTCGTATTCAAAATGAATATTTGGATTATATGACTTTTGTATGGAAAGTTGTCATACATGATTTTATATGCATGAGTTTGTTTAATTTGAAATTTAAGTTTTAGTTTTAAGTTCTTTTTATGAATTAAGCTATGTTTTGTATGTAAGCAAATAGATGTGAGATTTATAGATTTTAAGGGATAAGCTATTTTGTGCTCTTTGCACTTAGTAAAATGATATTTTGTACTCTATGTTTTAAGAAAATGGAATTTGAAGCCTTATGTATTTCAAAATATGAGTTTTGTGTTTTATGCATTCCAAATTAAGATTTTTGTGCTTATTGCACTCCAATAAGTGACTTTTGTGCTTTTACACTAAGTAAGAAAATAAAATGAATTTTCAAAGGTCATAAGTATACCCACCTTATAAGTAAGTTTAGACCCAACCGGTATATCCCACATTAGTATGGCAAGTCCTGGGGGGGATGTGTCACTAACTCAAGAGAAAATTAAGTCTGTCATGTCGTCTTTACTTTTGTGAGATATTATCTCGTGTTATGGTTAGCGATATAACATTCCGCACATAACTACGAGATGTCTTTGTAAGTAAGTAAGTATCACAATTGGTGTCTATGAAAAGCACAATGTAACTCTATGACGGTTAGCGTTATCATAGTTATCACGTGGTTGTAAGTATTATAGGGTACGAATGGTGCTTTTAGAAAATTAAGTAAACATTTGAGATATTAAAGGCAAAGAAATATATTTATGTGTTTTAAGCATGTTTTATGACATTAAATGAAATTTAGTTTGAGAAAATTTAAGAAATGGAAATTCATCTTATGCATTTTATGATCCATAAGTTTTCTGTGAAGTTTTATGAATATATATAAATTTTACGAATTTTCTATTTTAAGCTATGTATGGAAATGGATTGAAATTTTATATGTTTTATGAACTACAAGATTTATATGAAGCTTTATGTATGTATAATTTCATATTGATATTCAATTTGCAAGGTTTAAGTGTGTAAGTTTAAAGGCTATTCAATTTCTTTTAAGTTTTATGTAAATTTTCTGTACATATGAATTTATAGTCTTTATATATATGTTTTGCAAGTTATATGAGATTTGTGCTTTTTAAGATTTCAAGTTATATGAAGTCCTATATATATGATTTAGAATTCTTTAAGTATGTTTTGAAATGGAATGAGATTAAAATTGAAAAGTTTTAAGAAATAAAGATTTTTAAGTTATAAGTTCCATGAAGTTTTATATATATATACATATGCTTTTATGCAATTTGATGTCATTATGAGTTTTATGGAATATTAAACTTTATGTGCGATTTCATGCTACTATGTTTCCTTAAGGATTTTCATTTACGCTTTGCTACGAAATAGGATTTGAAACTTACAAGGGGTTTAAGAAATGTAAAGGCATTTTTGAAAAGATTTTTTTTAAGGAGGTATTTTAATAAATAAAACATTTTAAGTTAAAAAGAAATATAAGTACTCACTAAGCTTTTATAGCTCATAGTTTTTATTTTTATATTAAAAATCTCTTTAGGTATAGAAGTGGGTAACCGTGATCAGAGAACTCCTCTAGAAGAGTAGGCGGGCAAGGACACGACCATTGCTTCTATATAAATGTATTTTGCATGTTTTATATTTGAAAGAAATCATATGTAAATACATGTTTAAGTTGAAAATGAGTGGTAAATTAATTATGCATGACTTTAAAAAAAAAAAAAAGATTGGTCACTTCCATAGACTTTAAGTTGTAAAGCATTTGATTTATGGTTTCATGCTTTTGATTTTTAACTAAATGGAAACTATGATTTAAGCCATTAAGATATATGTTTGCGGAAGAAGTTAGGTTGGAAAAATGAAAGTATATGGAAGTGTATTTTCCCTTGTAGGTATTTTGAAAATATAAAAAACACAGTCGTTATGCTATTGAATTTTCTATTTGGAAAAAAAAAAAAAAAACCCAACTCATTCTAGTTTTACTAAGTAAGAAAAGATTTTAAGGATTCGCTCCACGGACTTCTTTTAGTCCATCTGGTAGGGTTAGGAGGGATCCATTGAGGTATCAGGCAAGACCCTTCGGATGTACGTATGGAGGGATTCGAATTGGATCCTGTCACTAACAAAGGTACAAAACTGGTTTCAGATGTTCTTTATGTTCCAAGTTTAGCTCAAAATCTTTTAAGTGTGGCTCAAATGTTGCATAAGAATTATTCACTCTCATTTAAAATAGGATGCGCATAATTCATGATCCTAAAGTAGTAGAAATTGCAAAAGTTAAGTATGGTTGATAATTGTTTTCCTGTTTATTGGAATTCATTTAATCAATGTGCTTTGGGTGCTATGGCAAATGAAACTTGACTGTGACATAAGAGGTTTGGTCACTACAACCTCAATTCACTCAAATTTTTGTAGTGAAAAAACATGGTACATAATTTGCCAAAAATTGAAGTTTATAAAGATGTTTGTGAGTCATGTTAGCTAGGAAAGTTACATAGACAGCCTTTTTCAAATGTGAAGTCTTGGAGAGCAAAAGAAAAGCTAGAGTTAGTACATACTGATGTATGTGGACCAATGAGAACGGCTTCTTTAAATGGTAGTAAGTATTTCTTGTTGTTTGTTGATGACTTCACCAAGATGACATGGGTTTACTTTCTCCATAATGAATCTCAAGTGTTTTCTATCTGTAAGATGTTTAAAGCTATGGTGGAAAGAGAAAATGGGTGCAAATTGAAGACTCTAAGGTCTGATAATGGCATTGAGTATATCTCATCTCAATTTGATAAGTTCTATCATGATTTGGGGATTCAACATCAGCTTACTGTGAGCTATACTCCTGAGCGAAATGGAGTATCCGAAAGGAAGAACAGGACTATCATGGAGATGGCAAGAAGTATGTTAGCTGAGAAGAAAATACCTAAGTGTTTTTGGGCAGAAGCAGTTCACAGTGTTGTATACTTGATTAACAGGTTACCTACAAGATCAGTGGATGGCAAGACTCCTCTTGAAGCCTAGAGTGATCACAAACCTTTAGCAAAATATCTGAGAATCTTTAGGTCAGTGTGTTACATGTATATTCCTGATGCAAAAAGAAGTAAATTAGATGACAAAGCTGAAGTTGGTGTCCTTCATGGATATGACACTCTAACTAAAGGGTACAAAGTGTATAATGTGCAAAGCAAGAAGGTGATGTTGAGTAGGGATGTGCAAAGTTGATGAAGATAGCTATTGGGATTGGGAAAAGAATTTGGTTGTAAAGAACAAGTTAGTGTCTCAACAAGTCAGTACTGTTGATATTTTTCATGAACAAAAAGCTTCAAGTTCTTCAAGTAAGAATGAAAAATTTGATGATGAGGATCCAACTACCGATTCTCCTATCTTTAAAACCAAGTCCCTTGCATATATCTATATATATATATATAAGGTGTAATTTTGCTATTGCAAAACCTTCTTGTTATGCAGAAGCAACTCAGTATAAGGTTTGGAACAATGCTATGAATAAGGACTTGGCTATGATTGACAAGAATGAGACTTGGTTTCTTATAAATAAGCCCAAAAATAAGAATGTTATAGGGGTTAAATGGGTGTATAGAACAAAATTTAACTCTGATGGAACTGTTTTCAAGCATAAAGCTAGATTGGTGATTAAGAGGTATGCATAGCTACCTGGAGTTAATTTCGGTGACACTTTTGCACCAGCAGCTAGACATGAAACAGTGAGGGATGCTTGTGGCACTTACTGCTCAATTTAAATGGAAAATCTTTAATTTAGATATAAAGTCAGCTTTTTAAAATGGATTCCATGAGGAAGATATCTTTGTTGAGCAACCAGAAGGCTTTCTGATTTCAGAAGAGGAGAATAAAGTCTATAAATTGAGGAAAACACTTTATGGATTAAAACAGGCACCCAAGGCTTGGCATAGTAGAATAGATTCTCACTTTGTAAGTCAAGGGTTTAAAAGAAGTGAGAATGAGCCTACTTTGTATGTGAAGAAGTTAGACAATGGAAAGCTAGTTGTGGTTTCATTGTATGTTGATGATTTGATGATTACTGGTGAAGATTCTTCTGCTGTTCAAGAATTCAAAATGGAGATGATGAAAGAATTTGACATGTCAGATTTGGGGGAAATGAAGTATTTTTTGGGTTTAGACATAACTCAAACTTCAGAAGGTGTGTTTTTGTCTCAGAAGCAGTATGCATCTTCTTTACTAAAGAAGTTTAAGCTTGAGAAATGCAATCCAATTGCTACTCCTCTTGTGTTCAATGAGAAACTAATGAAGAATGATAGAGAAGTAATGGCAAATGCTAGTCTGTATAGAAGTCTTATTGGAAGTTTAGTGTATTTGATAGCTTCAAGACCAGATATAATGTTCTCTACTAGTTTGTTGTCAAAATGTATGCAGAATCCAAGTCAAAAGCACTTTAGCGCAGCCAAGAGAGTTTTGAGATATGTAAATAGAACCATAGATTTTGGAATATGGTATAGAAAATCTGAAAATAGGGCATTGATTGGTTTTGCAGACAATGATTGGGCATAATGTGTTGATGATTATAAAAGTACTTCTGGTTTTGGTTTTTCTTTTGGTTCTAGTGCTTTTTCTTGGAATTCTAAGAAGCAAGACATAGTTGCTCAATCCATAGCTGAGGCTAAATATGTCTCAGTAGCCTCTACTGCAAACCAAATGATTTGGCTTAGGAAAATCCTTTCCGATCTAGGCATACACCCACAAAAAGCTCCTATTATCTTTGTGGATAACAAGTCTACTATTTCCATGACTGAAAATCTAGTTCAACATCGAAGAACAAAGCATATAAATGTTAGGTTTCATGCTTTAAGAGATGTAGAGAAGTTTGGAGAAGTTAAATTGGTTCATTACAGCACTGAGGAGCAGCAGGTGGATATTTTCACAAAGACTTTGCCCAAAGCAAAGTTTGAAGTCATAAGATCAATACTTGGAGTATCCAAGAAAAATCTCAATGAGGAGTGTTAGCAATATTGAAATTTATCTTGGAAACCAGTTTATTTTTTGCTAAGTTATAGTTGTAATGATTGTTCTAGATTTTTTTTGTATGTAAAAGTTGGTTTAGTTGAAAAGTTTGTGATGATTCATGTTTTCAGGAGTTTGTCCTGCAAAAGTATCGTTAGTTGTCAATGTTTGGTATGGACTAACTTGTAAAGCAATTTTTGTATCTTTTATATGTTTAGAATGAAAACATCAGTACCTCTATATGTAGAGGCAATTATGTTCTCATTTGTTTTGTGTTTTCTTCTGCTCTTTAAACCTTCTGTTTTACAACACTTTCAAATAAAATCTCACAATTTCCTCTTGAAAAAATACATTGTGATCTTTAGGGACCTGCCCTTATAACCTCAAATTAACGTTTTTGGTTTTATGTAATTTTCATGAATGACTTTTCAAGGTTCATGTCGTTTTATCCTTTAAAACACAAATCTGAATTTTTTGATCGTTTCTTAAGTTTCAAAAATGGTGAAAAACCCATTTGATCGAAGAAATTTTTTTTTTCGAAGTGATAGTAGAGGAGAATTTAGCTCTAATTGCTTCATTAATCATCTTAAAAATTGTGGGATTGAACTACACATTTCATGTCCTAGGACTCCTGAATAAAATGGGGTGGACCGAACAAAACCATCTGTCACATCGTTGAAATGTGATTGACCGTGCTTTTTCATGCAAATTTTCCATTCATTATGCGTTGAAGTTTTTCTCACTGCTGTTTATCTTATTAATAGATTACCATCCTTGATTCTCTAAAATGACAGTCCTTATTACAGGCTTTACAAACGATATCCTGATTATAGTGGCTTGCGAGTGTTAGGGTGTCAATGTTTTTCTTCTCTACGAAATCAAGTGGTTCAAAATTTAAAAGAAAACTTATCCGTGCATCTTCCTAGGATATAGCCCAATTCATAGGGTTATAGATGTTTGCAGCCAAAGACAAGAAAAGTTCATATTTTTCGACATGTTGTTGATGAGAACATTTCCATTTAAGCCTTCACGAGCAATTTCTATTCCCCTTCTTCTAGCATTGACTGAATTTCCTTCCTTGGATGAGTGGATTGGTTCAACAAAAAAGGAAGCTACACCATTAGTTGACTCTCAAAATCCAAAACAGTTGACTGATTTTGGAAAGGAAAATTCAACTTCTTTAAATTCAAATCTCATTGGCTATTTTTATTCTAATTTTGTTACGGGTTCCATTGATAATAATGAAGAAAATATTGGTGTCAATCATGATCTTGACTTGCCTGAAAATTAGCCCATTTTGCAAGCTGATCTGGGCTCTCATTTATAAAAAAATTCTGCACACAATTCAGCAACAATTTCGGTCACACCAACCATTGAAAATTCTAGTATTTTGTCATCAATTCTGGATGATAATTAGACTTCACGTATGGATGAAGATTTGTTCGTTGACATGCCATTTGAAACTCAAACCAATGAAGCAACCTCAGCACCAAATTCTATGGCAGGCTTGGTGCAACTAATGCGCCCACATCGAGTGAGACAACCTCCACCTTATCTTAGTGATTATACCTTTGTAGCTTGGCATGCATGATACTCCGTTATCTAAGCCTAAGACATTGAAGACTATTCTTAAAGATCCTCGCTGGGTGAATGCTATGACAGATGAACTTCAAGCTCTCCATACCCACAAAACATAGGAACTTGTTCCTCGGCCATTTGACACCAACGTCATGGTGTCTAAATGGCATGGGTCTATCGAATCAAATATAACACTACAAGAAAAAGTATTTTTTACAAGCTTTAAAAAATACCATAAAAACTCTTTTACGACGTTTATGAAAATGTCTTAATGAAGGATGCAGTAAAAGATTGACCCTTTTTAATGCATTTCACTAAATGCTGTAAAAAGTCACACTTACAAGAGCTAAAAAATGCTGCTTAAAACAATTTTCATGACAACTGAAAAAAATCGTTTAAGATACTTTTTAATGCAACTAAAAAATATTGTATAAGTCTTTTATTGGTGCAACAAAAAAATGTCACATATATGTTTCTTTTAGAGCAGTCAAAAAATACTGCATGAAATGAGTTTTATAACCAAATCAATGCTCCAAATAAAACTTTTCAATTCAAAATATTCAAATTAAACCAAAACAAAATGAACTTCATTGCAATAATATCAATTGAAAATATCCCAAAACTACATAACATTCAAATATCAATTTATAGTCACTTATCAATTTACATAGTAGACTAACACTTAACATATCTATATAGTCAGTTGTTAAACATTGAATTACTTAACACTTGCACCATAAGTGCTGTAGCCTCGACATCCCATCCATCACCAACAACAATTGCTTGCAAACCTGAAAAGTTTAAATCAAATACAAGTAAGAAAGTTTTAATATAATTGGAGATAATGAATAGTAAAGACTATAATCACAAATTACCAAAAAAAAAAAAAAAAAGAAAAAGAAAAAAGAACAAAAAGAAACTAACCATTTAAATCTCATCTAAGACGATGTAGCTTTTAGGCCACGCAATAAAACTTCCAATCGCATGACCAAGTATTTGAAACTCTTGGGTAGGACGAATTAACAATATATCTTCTACAATTACATGTGTCACTGCAATCTTCCAATGATCCGGACCAAGAGGAATATGATGTACCTTTGACATAGGATCTCTTGAAGCAACTTTTCCCTCTCCCAACAACTTTCCCAGTTCCCATCCAATCTAGTAACTTGCAGCTAGCATTTTCGATATTTGTTATTTTGTATCTACTAGTATCACTTGTTAGATGGGACTACAGTAAAAGCATATAAAAAGAGGTATTAGATTTTTACATTGTAAAAGTTTATCACTCATTTAAAAGTATTGAACTCTACCATTGAAGCATCTTCAGAATTTTGAGTTTCAGATTCAATATCTTGCTCTTGATTCTCTTTCCTCTCACTTCGCTCCTTCAAACATTTGGAAAAAAAAAGTACATGTAAGTGTAACAATTACCCTACAATCCGACAGAACAATAATATATTAAGAAAATCAAATAAAGATCCAATAGATATGAGCACTTTAGAACGTCAAATCAAGGTTGAAAGTGATAGCTTTTATACAAGCCAAGAAAGCCTATATAAACTAATAAGCTACAAAAAAAAAAAAAAAAAAGCGAAGCAAAGCATGCTAACCATGATATTTATATATCATGAAAACTTATGCAACTGAAAAATTATAGAAAGCTTTAAGGATTGGGATTGAGATTAACGATTACAAAACAAATAATTCACTCTTGCAGAGAGAAGATTTTCCAAAGACAGCTCAAAAATCCAAAGTTATTATCACTATTATCAAGTGTTCATAAACAATATCAATATGTTGGTGATAAAGGTTTTGACATTTAGTGCCAGGACATATGATAAACTCATCATTGCCTGTAAATATTTGAGCCTTGTTGACAAATTTTCATGCACCATATCTATACTCTAAAGAAAGTCTACAAAAATAAGCTTTAAAACTCTAAGAACTACTTAAAAAGGTAGTTTTCAAACAATTCTGCCATGCAATGTGTTAATTTTTTTTTTTTTTAAAAAAAAAACACTTCTAAGGCAAACCATATCTCAACTACATTTTAGGACCTCTTGTCCTTTCTCCACAACACAACACATCCACAAACACAAATATAAAAACATATTCAATTTTTTTTTTTTTAAAAAAAGAAGTTTTCTCATAATATAAAATACAATTTTCAATTAGTATAGAAAATGCAACAAATAAGCCATATGAGATGAAAATTAATATCACTCAACATCAAACAATTAGTGAGTTGTACTAACCTTGAAAGATGAATCCATAATTTATCCATTATGAACTTTTGATCCTGATATAAACAACATTGGAAATGAAACAAATAGGTGTATAGTTTTTTAGTTTAAACTCTCATATAGCAAATTAATGAATAGAATAGTTACTCTAAAATTTTAAAATAAAATAAAATGTTTCAATGCATACAATTCACATGAATATCAGAATAAAATAAAATAAACTATGTAAACAATTCACAAAAATAATCAAACTTATATAATTCATAAAGTCACCTAGAAATGGTAATCAATTTGAAATGGGGTGAATATTAGAATAGCTGAAGAAGGACAAGAAATGGTAATCAATTTGGTAGAGTTTCAGTGTGTAAAGGCATCAGAAGCCCCCTCTTCAGTTCTTTCAGGCTTTGTTTGTTTATTTGTTTTTTTTTTTTTTTTATTCACTCAAATCTCTTCCTTTTCCTCGATTTTGTCCCTATCTTCCTTTTTCTTTCAAAAATGTGACAAGAACTCATGGATTTGTAATTTTTTGAATCTCAACAAGTCATTTCACATAAAAAGCAGATGCGTTTTTCAAGGGTTATATGACACATGTTGATTCCTACTCACTTCTCAATGCTTTTCATTGAACTTTTGCTAATCAATGAAGCAAGACTTGATTAAATTAAGTGAAAATAATATTGAATATTATAACTTCCAAAGCTTGACAGGATATTTCTTTTCATTCTCATTGTTTCTCTTCTAGAGTTTCAAGACTATGTAAAGAGCGAATAATTTTTTGGAATACATTTTAATTTCCAAAGCTTATACAAAAAAAAAAAAAACAAAAACAAAAACTACAACTCAAAAACATAAATCGAAATGAATTGACAGGTTTCAAATCAATGTATAAACCAAAGAGAGCACAAAATCAAATTATGTTAACAGACTTATTAAAATCAAAGTGTATGTAGATCTCAGTTCAATAAAATTGAACAACAATCATGAAATATAGAGAAAAACAAATTCGAAAATGCTGAATGAAATCAATCACTGGATCTCGAAACTTGAATAACTACAATAGATACAAATTGAATAATAATAACAATAGATATAAATCGAATCACGAATCAACACAAATAGAGAGATTATAAAACAAATCTAACCTTTTGTTGAGAGACTGTAAAACCCGATACCAGAACTGACCGATGCACATCAGCTGAAACTAGCAAAATATTTTAGATCAAGAGTAGGTAAAGGTAACTACCGCCATCAAGAGCAGGTAAAGGTAACTACTGCCATCGCCGTCGCCACCAGCGGCATTGATAATCACCGGAGACGGGGGACTTGCTAAAGTGAGAAATAATTATAGAATAAAATCATGATGTTGTTTTAGTTTGTTTTACCTTCCTGTAAGTGGTGTAAGTGCCACAAATCTGTTTCTAGGGTTTGATATTGAGAGAGGATGTTGATGAAGCAAATCAAATTTACCTAGAGAAGTAAATGGGTGAGGTAGCAGTATTTTTTTTAAGAAAAAAATCAACGAAGTAGTATTTTGGAGAAATAAATGGTGTGAGAATTTTTGAAAATAGAGTGATATTGATGATCATCACGTTTTTATGTCAAAAATACTTAAAAAATGTTTTAAGTGGTAATAAATGAGTTACCAGATTAGATGAAGTTAATATTTTATTATCGTTTTCTTTTATTTGGACAATAAATGAGATGACAAGACACTAAGATGGTGCTAGACAGCTATAGGCACAAAAATATTTATTTATGATCTTTTCTCTATATTTTATTTATTCCTCTTTTGGTCAATTTGGGCACTCTCTTTTTCAAGTGAGTGGTTTCTGATCAAAGAAAGAAGTATGGGCAAAAATTAAATAGTATGAGCAACGTACTTGAATTTTGAACCTTCAGGTTTTTTCTTTCTTTTTTAAAGTATGAAGCTTCAATTTTTAAACCTTCAATTTTATAAATCTTGCAACCTTTTTTTTTTTGAATTTCAGTAAAAAAATGTCCCACCACAATTTATAAAAAAATAAAAAAAAACAACAAATTTTATAATAATATTATTATAAAGAACATAACAATATTATTATTTCTTTAATTTAGAAATTTATCCTACGATATTTTAAAAATGTTACTTATGGAATCATTAGTGACATTTTTTAAATCTTTCAAAAACATATCTCGATCAATCTTTTGCAACTTTTTTAAGAATCAATCATGCAATTGAATGCAATTGCGACTTTTATTTATAAATCTCGCAAAATTAAAGTCGTAAATACTACTTTTTCTTGTAATGTATAACGAAGATGGATCTCTTGATCGTTTTAAGACTGGCTTAGTCGCTATAGGCTTCACTAAAGTTTTTGGGGTAGACTATGATAAAACGTTTAGTCTAGTATTTAAACTAACTACTATTCGTCTTGTCATCACTTTATCTCTTTTATTTGAATGCAGTGTGTGCCAATTATTGGCAACTCTGGGTAAAACATATGAGCTTTAGGAGTTATAAGGTGTATCCCACATTTTATGGAGAGATAAGGGTGATTATGCTCATTAAAAAAATCTATTCAAGGAATATGGCTGGTGTCAAGGATTCCTAAGAGTAACAACTTCTCCTACATAAATGGTAGTTTATTTGATAGACAAAATATCAATCATTTACTATGTTTGAATATTTTTTCCCTTTTGATTACTAGTTTTAAGGACCTAATTTAGGAGTATCAATTATTTCCTTCAAAGCTGTCATGTGTACGAGCTGTATATATATTCTTCATTCTCTTATTGTTATGTATTGTGGTATCATTCAATAAAAAAATTACATTAAGAAATTCTTCTCCAATCCTATTTTTTCTCTTGGTATCAGAGCAGGAACGATCTTTTCTTCTTCACATCATGACTTCTCTATCCTTGAATGTTGGTAACTTTGTTACTCTAAAACTCACCCCATCCAACTATCCATTGTGGAGAGAACAGGTATTAGGTTTAGCAGAAAGTCAAGACCTAGTTCACCATCTCAACAATGAAACTTCAATTCCACCCAAATTTGCCACTCAAAATCCAGATACCACAGACACAGGAAATATCTCATCAACACTAACAAAAGAATTTATTGCTTGGCAAAATTCTGATCGCCTTCTCAGAGGTTGGATCATCGGAACTCTCTCTAAAGAAGCGCTTGGACTTGTCATCGGGCTAGACACGGCAATTGCAGTCTGGGAAGCACTCAAAGAAGCATACGCACAAAACTCTCAAGAGCGAGAGTTCACACTTCGACAACAGCTAACCTATTTGCGCAAAGATGAAAATAAAACTATTACAGACCATATACGAATATTCAAAAGCTTGTGCGATAACCTTGCTGCCATTGGCAAACCTATCCCTGATCAAGAAAAGGTGTTTTGTCTTCTCACAAGCCTTGGACCACAATATGAAACCTTCACCACAACAATGCTGAAACCTCCAAGACCAACCTACACAGAACTGATTTCACAATTGCAAAATCTAGACCACCGTCGAAACTGGTTCTCAAATCAATCTGATGTTTCTCTCTCTCCTCTCACTCCACATTTAGCCTTCTATGGACAACAGCAGAAACAGATGCGAAACTTCACGCCTAGGAACCAAAATAGCCCCTTCACTTCTACAGGTCGTGGTTTTCAAGCACAATAGTCTCGTAGTCAAACACAAGGCTATTCAGGTAGTCCGAATACACAACAACGCAGACCACCACCGCCTGGAGAACAACGAATGACTGCTGCAGAAAGAGATTTGTATCATGATGCAATCTGTCAATATTGTGACAAACCAGGTCATGTTACAAAAATCTGCTGGTGGTTACCGAAAAAAGCAAAACAGAACAATGAACTCCCACAAGCTCTTGCAGCACTCACACTAGACAATTCGATTATTGACACAGAATGGACTTCAGATACCGGAGCTTCAAATCATATGACTGGACAGCAAGGTATGTTAAAAAATGTTCATAAATATAGTGGAACTGATTCCATCATCATTGGAGATGGATCTTCTTAACCAATAACAGGTATTGGAAATTCTTCTATTAACCAAAAGGGCAATGTTTTACCTCTTGATGATGTTCTTTTAGTACCAAATCTGAAGAAAAATTTACTCTCTGTCAGTCAACTCACCTCTCAATTTCCTGTTAATTATGAATTTTCTAATGTTAATTTTCGTGTGAAGGCACGGAATACAGGTCATCCTCTCATAACAGGGAAACGGAAGGGTAATTTATATGTCTTGTCCAATGAACCAGAAGCATATTTTTCTTATCGATTCAAATCTGGCACAACAGACATCTGGCATCAACGTTTAGGCCATCCGCAATTTTCTGCAATTCAGTTGTTAAAGAATAAAGGGTTAATTGAAGTTGTAGGCTCTTCAAAGGCAGATCACTTATGTGATAGTTGTCAATTAGGCAAATTAAGTAAACTTCCATTTAGTTCTTCTGAACACTCCAGTTCTAATGTTTTTGATAAGATACATGGTGACTTATGGGGCCCTGCTCCAGTTATATCTATTAGCAAGTTTCGATTCTATGCATGTTTGGTAGATGATTTCTCAAAATATACTTGGATCATTCCTCTGAAAAACAAATCTGATTTTTTTGCTGCTTATTTAGCATTTGAAAAATATGTTGAGCGCCAATTCAATAAGAAAATAAAAATATTTCACTCTGATGGTGGGGGAGAATTTGTTAATTCTCGATTATCATCTCATTTTCTTGCCACAGGGGTTGTTCATCAAATCTCGTGTCCATATACACTAGAACAAACAGGTATGGTTGAGCGACGACACCGTATTATACGTGAACTAGGTATGACAATGTTATTTCATAGTCATGCCCCTTTATATCTATGGTTAGAAGCTTTTTCCACTGCTATTTTTCTGCTTAATCGCTTACCTTCATCCTCTCTTAACTTTGAAACTCCATACTTCATGTTGCATGGGACTCATCCTGATTATACTTCTCTTCGAGTGTTTGGCTCCAAATGTTTTCCATATACATGGGATACTAAATATACTAAGTTTGATCCTAAATCTGCTTTGTGTATTTTTGTCGGTTACAGTGAGAAACATAAAGGATATAAGTGCTTTCACTCTCCTAGTCGCAAGTTTATTATTTCTCGACATGTCGTCTTTGATGAAACTGTTTTCCCATTTAAATCATCCAATTCGTCTATTTCAGCCTCTCATGTGCATAATCTTTTTATTCTTGGCTGTCTTCTTGTGTTTGTTCTGAATTAGGTACCCCTCTACTAGGAATCTACCTCTTTATCTCACTCCCATATTCCACTACCAATTGCTGTGACAACTCTTTCGCCAAGTGATCCTACGCTACCATTAGATTCTCTTTTAGTTGAACCTCCTTCAACCAGCAACTCACTCACTACTTCGTCTGAACCTCATGACCCTTTACCACTTGGTGACACAATGACAACATCTGTTGTCTCTATAATGTCTGAACCTGTTTTCGCAGCTGCTGTCTCTGAATCACAATCAAGCCCTGCACCTGTCCATCACCCTATGACTACCTGGTCGCAACAAGGAATTATCAAGCCCAATCCTAAATATGCCTTAACTGTTGCCATGTCTAGCACTATACCTCGCGAACCCAAGACAATTAAAACAGCTCTCTCTCACCCAGGTTGGAAAACTGCAATGCTTGACGAACTTACTGCTCTTCATCACAATGAGACCTGGCGACTAGTTCCACGCACTTCCAACATGCATGTGATTGGCTCAAAATGGATTTTTAAGACCAAACTTAGACCTGATGGTACCTTGGACCGTCTCAAAGCTCGCTTAGTTGCAAAAGGTTACCATCAAATCAATGGACTTGATTATACAGAGACTTTTTCTCCTGTCATCCGTCCAGGTACAATTCGTCTAATTTTAACTGTTGCTCTTGTAAAGCATTGGCCAATTCGACAATTGGACGTCAAAAATGCATTCTTACATGGTTATATTGTTGAAGATATTTACATGGAACAACCCCCAGGTATGATTAATCCTCAATTTCCAACACATGTTTGTAAGCTTCAACGTGCTTTATATGGGCTTAAACAGGCACCCCGTGCTTGGTTTGATAGACTCAGTGATTTTCTTATCTCTTGTGGTTTCTTTTGTAGTCTTGCTGATCCCTCTCTTTTTGTTTGTCACTCTAATCAGGGTGTTCTTGTATTACTTGTATACGTTGATGATATGCTTCTTACAGGATCTTCTACTACGCTTGTCAATTCTTTTGTTCAAACCTTAAACCATGAATTCTCCATGAAGGACCTTGGACCTGTTCATCATTTTCTTGGAATTGAAATCTCTCATACATCTGAAGGACTGCATCTTTCTCAATCCCACTATGCTCTTACTATTCTTGAGCGATCTAAAATGCTAGATTGCAAACCTATGTCTACTCCGTTGGATGTCAAGCTCAGACCTCCTGAACATACAACTCCTCTTGCAGATCCTAGTTTTTATCGTGGGATTGTTGGCGCTCTCCAGTACCTCACACTCACACGTCCAGATCTATCATACAGTGTCAACTATGTTTCACAATTCATGCATGCCCCCACGGTTGCTCACTTGAAATTAGTTCATTGCATTCTTCGGTACCTCAAAGGCACGATCTCTACTGGTCTTCATCTTACCTCTGATACTACACTTACATTGTCTGCCTTTTCTGATGCTGACTGGGCGGGTTGTCCTACAACAAGGCGCTCAACTACTGGTTACTGCATATTTCTCAGTTCCAATATCATTTCATGGTGCGCTAAGAAGCAACACACTATTTCTCACTCAAGTACTAAAGCAGAATACCGTGCAATGGCTAATACTGCTGCTGAACTTACCTGGCTAACTTATATTCTCAACGATCTTCGCATTTCACTTCCATCTTCGCCAACTCTTTACTGTGATAATATCAGTGCTCTATACATGACCATAAATCCAGTTTTCCATGCTCGAAGTAAACATATCGAATTGGACTATCATTTTGTACGTGAACGCGTTGCTCTTGGGCTCCTAGTCACTCAACATATTCCTTCGACTAACCAGGTTGCTGATCTCTTTACAAAATCTGTACCAAAAACTACATTAGCTTCCTTTCGCACCAAACTGTGCCTTCATCCCCGGCTCAGTTTGCGGGAGGGTATTGGCAACTCTGGGTCAAACATATGAGCTTTAGGAGTTATAAGGTGTATCCCACATTTTATGGAGAGATAAGGGTGATTATGCTCATTAAAAAATCTATTCAAGGAATATGGCTGGTGTCAAGGATTCCTAAGAGTAACAACTTCTCCTACATAAATGGTAGTTTATTTGATAGACAAAATATCAGTCATTTACTATATTTGAATATTTTTTCCCTTTTGATTACTAGTTTTAAATGGTAGTTTATTTGATAGACAAAATATCAATCATTTACTATGTTTGAATATTTTTTCCCTTTTGATTACTAGTTTTAAGGACCTAATTTAGGAGTATCAATTATTTCCTTCAAAGTTGTCATGTGTACGAGCTATATATATTCTTCATTCTCTTATTGTTATGTATTGTGGTATCATTCAATAAAAAAATTACATTAAGAAATTCTTCTCCAATCCTGTTTTTTTCCCTCCAATTAGATGTGAAGAATGCATTTTTGCATGGTCACCTTAAAGAGAGTGTTTACATGGAGCAACCTCCGAGATTTATTGATCCTAATTTCCGTGATTCTATATGTTAAAGAAATCATTGTACGGTTTGAAACAAGCACCATGTGTTTGGTTTGAGCATCTCTCACGATTTTTGCTTCATCTTGGTTTTTATTGCAACAAGGCCGACTCGTCTTTGTTCATTTTTCGCTCCAACAATATCACTACAGTCATTCTTATTTATGTGGAAGATATTCTTGCTGGAGGGAACAATGACAGCTTCATTAGAGTTCTTCTTGAATAGCTCAGCCAAGAATTTGCCATCAAAGACCTTGGTCCTTCGCACTATTTTTTTGGCGTAGAGATTAAGTACTTCATGGAAGGACTTTTCTTTTCTCAACAGAAGTACACACAAGATCTGCTTAAACGAACAAAATTGCTAGAGAACAGCCCTATTTCCACACCACAAGTTCTTAAGGATCGACCCACTTCCTCAGATAATGTTTTGGTCGATGCTACTTTTTTTCGAAGCATTGTTGGTGCCTTGCAATACTTCACCTTCACGAGTCCAGACATTATTTATGCGGGTAATCAAATATGTCAACATTTGAGTAATCCAAACATGGTTCATTTCAAAGCTGTTAAAAGAATTCTAAGATATCTTGTGGGCATACAACACTTTGGTCTATGTTATCTCTCCAGGAGTCCTATCTCTCTTTATGGATTTAGCGACGCCGATTGGGTAGGTAGTCCTATCACAAGGCAAAGCACCACAGGTTATTGTGTTTTTCTTGAAGCAAATTGCATTTCTTGCTCGAAGAAACAACCAACAGTTGCTCGCTCAAGCACAGAAGTGGAGTGTCTATCTTGGCATTCACCACAATTGTGTCAACTTGGATAACTTATCTACGACGAGATATTGGCATGTCACTCTCGAAACCACCTCAATTATTTTGTGATAATGTTAGTGCTCTTCACATGTTCACTAATCCAATGTTTCATGCTCGTTCCCAACATATCGAACTTGATTATCACTTTGTTCACGAAAAAAAGGTTGCTATGGGCACACTTGTTACTCGGTATATTTCTTCTCTTTCCAAAACTGTAGATATTTTTACTAAGCCATTACCTAAGGATGCCTTCAAACATTTTCGAAACAAGATAGGTGTTCATCTCCATTCCCACTCCAGCTTGAGAGGGCATGTTAAAGGAAACAATTCATTTGATTATAGAGACATCAGTACACATGATTGTGCAGCCAAATTACCATACAATCAAAAAAACAATCCCTTTGATCATGGAGACATTAATGCACACGATTGTGAAGATAAGTCAACATACAATCAAGGAAATAATTCCTAACATCAATGCTATTACATTTGTCTTGTAATTACCATGTAAATAGACTGTTGTCTATATATAAATTTGTGTGTTATTTTCAGAAACAAAATCGCTTGCATTCACAAAATTAACAAGATTTTTCATCATGTGTATGCGAAAGTGTACAAAGATGATAAATGAACGCCGAAAACCAAAGTCAAATTCCCAAAGTTGGATTCTTACTTGGTTTATCAATTTTTAGTTATGAAACTTAAATTTTGATTCTATTTGGATTTTTAGTTAATTTCTTTCATGGTTGTTATAATTATTATTTCTTCATCTTTTTTAGATTTTTTTCTTAATTTTTTATTTAGATGCAAAAAAAGTTTGTAATATTATTTGAATTATATCTATGAAAAGTATGGATAAAAAAATTTCATAATCGTGAACAAGATTAATAATTATAAACAAAATAAATGATCATGAATAAAATATTATAAAAACAAATTGATGAAATTTATATTTTTTTTATCAATTTATTTATATAATGTAATATTAAAAAAAAAAAATCGTAAGAATATTTATCGCGAGCAATGCCCGTGTTAAAGTTGTTGTTCATTGTAGAAGTTGTTGTTCATAGCGGGCATTGCTCGTTGTAAAAAACATGAATGACAATGGAATCACTTGTTTAAAAAGTGTGCATTGCCCGCTCCAGAAAAACGTGCTTTTCTATTAGGAGGGAAATGACAACAGGCATGCCGTCCGCCATAGATAGTCATTTACAATGGGCATTGCTCATTGTAGATGCCTTGTTTTCTAGTAGTGTTGTAAGACCAAGGATCCCACGTCCCTGCAACATCATCATTAATACGTTTTTTTCCTTGTGCCATTATACTTAATTTTGATCTTAATTATTAGCTCTACTCATTAAATACACAAACTTACATATGCGTAAGTTAGAATAAATTAAAAGATGATCCTTTTGAGATGATCAGAAAAGACTTCTGAAATGTAAAGCATAACCATCACAAGTAAAGCTGACAGCCTCCCTTGAAAAATCACATACGCTACTGCTTCCCCGAGATCGAATGATCCATATTGAGTGAAATATGTTATAAGCACATTCACTATAGCACTCTCTCCCAACTTATAGCTGAATAACAAGCTTGGAGAGTATTATATAACCATTCATGGAAGATGTAAATAATAGTGAACCAGTCTTCCCATAAATGAAAATAGCAAAGTACATAATTAAAACTTTTCTGGTATTGATAAGAAGAAAAAGGCTAAATACTTGGTCGTTCACTTCATATAAATATATTAAGAAAGAGATTTAATTAAAAGAAATGCAAAAGTTTGATAAAAGCTATTGAAAGACTTGAAATTAATTATGTGTTAAGGAAATTAGAAACATTGAATTGAAGAAGAGTAGACTACTAATTACTTGATGCAAATATAGTGGCCTTGCAAAAGCAGAAGTTATATTTGATCCAGGCGATACTACAAATAAATATTATGTTTCTCCTGAACAAATTATCCATAAATTTTATGAATCGAATAATCGCATATGGATCATTTGTTCTCATTTCTATATGCTCCCAGGATCTCTCCATATAGCTAACATGATTATTTGAGATTCTGAAATATGATCCTCATCTTCATCTTCTTCTTTTTTATTTATTTTTTATTTCATTCACTCTTTATGTATATATATATATAGTTGTAGACTCAGAAAATTTTTAAAGGAAGACACATAAACAAAGTAATAAAGACATGAATAAAGTAATAAGAACATCAAAAAGTAAGATCATATTAAATATATAATATTTTTATATAAAACAAAGTTTGATGATATAATATAATTTAAATAAAATGAAACATACTGAAGCATTTAAACTAGTCATATGCCGAAAATCCTAATAAAATCATTAAAATAGATTAAATGAGAATTAAAAAAAAAAAAACCAGCGTAAAGTAAAACTATAAAGTAAGAAAAACAAATATAAAAAGGTTGAAAAATGACAATTTAAATAATAATATGTTGTACTTATCATGCATGTTGTGCTTGTCGTGCCGTGTTATGTTGTTATGTGGCATGTTGTAACGTGTTGTGCACAGGTTTTAACTCAAGTAAACATAAAAGAAATTACTATTAAGATTATTAAGTAATATTTATCACTTTTATTAATGACCAATATAGATCATTTTCTTTTGCACCACTTTATTTGAAGAGGCCCAAAATATAATGAACTCCTAGGTTTGATTGCCTATATAGAAAATGTGGAGAGAAAATTGTTTTGAAATTTTTATTTCCTGCTTATATTTTACAATTATTTATAACTCCCAAAATTATTAGTCCATTTTTGTCCACGAGCCTAAAACATATTACAAACAAAGGGGCGAGAAATGAGCTATACGCTTACTTGAGAAATTTGGCTTGGGGCCTCTGATCTACCAGTCTCCCAAAAACCTTGTTCTTCCTCTCGAAGAACATAAGTTGTTGTAACTTGTTTAGAAAGCTATACTCTTCCTAAGACTTAAAAATAAACTATAAAAACATACACTCTAAGCCTATAAATAAAACTCACTGTTACATTAAGATTCACTCAACTTGCATAAGAAACTCATGCATTTTGTAGAGTTTTGTAGAAGAAACGTCTTCCCTTTAAGGTCTCGAAAATCTGCATACATTAGAGATAAAGGAAACAAAAAAGGAAGTTTACTTGCAAAATGATTCTTTCCTATTTTCCAAGGAGAGCGAATCTAGTCTTTAATAGGACCAGATTCGTCCAACTTTTTGAGTGACCAATATTCGGTCAACTCTTATTTGAATAGGAAAAAGATACACAAGAAATCTCTGCAAACAAGATTAGAGATATTAAAGTAGTAAGATCATCTCAAGAAAAAAAAAAAAAAAAACCTTTATACTAATTTGGAAACTCCTTATTAGTAAAAGATAATTTTTAAATAAATCTCTTTAAGTAGATATTCTCAATAATTAATCAGAGATATAAAATCCTAAACAAATCAGGATACATATATGTTGTGTGCAAATCATGTAGTTAGTGGATTAGTGGGTCAAGTTATCAAGTTAATTGTCAAGTAGTTTTACTTAGTCGCTTAGTGTGCCTATTAATGTGAGCTGATGCTAGATAAATGATATAATGGTTGTTGTTAGTGTGTGGTTAATTATTAGAAGTAATGAGTTGTTTGCTTTTATTTTGGTTGTATGTATAGTTGGCTACAAAAAGGCAATTTTTATTTGAATGAATGCTATGTTGAATTGAATCCAAAAACTATCTTTTGCCTCTTAATCTTCTGTTTCCTCTTCTCCTAACAAATCTTTATGTCTCATTTGGTATCAGAGCTAGAATAGGCAATAAATACCCACAAAAAGTTGGATGCTGAGTTTTGTAGTGATGTCAATTAAATATTGGCTCACCATGAGTCAAGTTTTCATCAACAACATGTTACACTTCAATCAATCCTGATTGAAATTCAAACTCTTAAATCTTCTAAAACTCGAACTCCAGTCCTTCAGAGAACTGAAATCAACCATTTCTCCATTGGTGATGTATTTCACACTACTAATACTAGCAACAAGGAACCTATTCCTTTCATTCTTGGAGAGTCTTCAAACCAACCAAAATCCTCGCAATGCGGTCCAAAGTGTACAATGAATAACATCAATCCTGAAATTAAGTCATACTTTAGGGAATTAATGTGTGTTAATGTGTAGGTGAATGGTTTTGGTTCCATTGCAATGCTAGATAGAAGTGCATCTAGCAGTGTCATTTTAGCTCAAGAAGCCAGTAGATTAAGTTTACAATTGAGTGCTAGCATATGTTTATTGAGAGTTGCAAACAAAGAAGTCTTGCAAGTTTTAGGCGTTGCAAATTTGACTCTTCAGATGCGGTTTTGGCAAGGCCAAGTGCACATCATGGTATTGAATTTCGACCTCATTCTAAGGAACGATTTCTTTGTTCAAGCCAAGGCAACGATCATGCCTAGTATTGAAAGGATTCTGATTATGGATGAAATGAATTCATACTTTGTGAAAGCGGCATGGGAACGGCTATCAAACGAAAGGAAGGAAAACTTCGAGATTATCTACATTGACTTTGTGAAAGTAGGTTGAGAAACAGGTTCGAATTTATCCTTAAGGACAAGGATACTGTAAGGGGGAGGGAATGTTGTGTGCAAATCATGTAGCTAGTGGATTAGTGGGTCAATTTATCAAGTTACTTGTCAAGTAGTTCTAATTAGTGGTTTAGTATGGCTGGTAACGTGAGCTAATGCTAGATAATTGATGTAGTGGTTGTTATTAGTGGGTGGTTATTGAAAATAATAGGTTGTTTGCTTTTATTTTGGTTGTAAGTATAGTTGGCTATAAATTGCCGATTTTTGTTTGAATGAATGTTATCTTGGACTGAGTCCAAAAACTATCTCTTACCTCATAGTCTTCTATTTCTTCTTCTATTCTTTTTGTCCTAAAAAATCTTTATGTATCAATATAAAAAACACAAAATGAAAAATATATATATAATCATACTGATTTTTCACACAAAATACATTATTGTTCATGATCTAGTGTTATTGCAACATTGAGAAAAATTTTGTTGTAACACAGATAAAAAAGCTTTTTATAAAACTAGATTTAAAAAATTTAAGCCCCACTCAAATAGCCCAACAAACATTGCAAAATAATGCCAACTCATTTGCATTTACAAAAAAAATATGCTTTTATATGTATTTATTAGCTTCATAGGTTTTTGGGGTTTGTGATCGAAAAAGGAAGAATGAAGATTCAAGTTCATAGAGACAAGAAATGGAAGTTGAGAATGGTTGGCAAGACTTTATGAATATCTTAAGAAGCAGGTTCGCATCTCATGTGGTCAATCATGGTTTGATGTTCATTCATATCATATTCAGTGTTATTAATGTCATAAGTTTGAGCATATAGTTTTATGACTCATAAGTGTGCATTTATAAAGTATGAGTCTATATATTTTTCATCCAAATATGCCTTGAAGGTTTTTTTAAAAAAAAAAAAAAATGAAAAATGTAGCTCTAGATGTTATCTAACCATTGAAAAACACAACAGGTTAGACAGGAGGCCAGCCAAGGCAGTTATGTTTGATTTCCTAAAAACATGTAGGGAAACCTTGGCCGTCCGCGAACTTATTGTAGCTTCCTTGAATTTTTATTTTTTTCCATTTTTAGTGGTTTCCCTTCTAAAAGTTTTCAATAGTTTTTTTGGGATAAAAATAGATTAATCAAGAGATAAATATGGGAAAAATAAATTCAAACTTAACATGTTTTGTAACTTCTTAAATTGTATTCCTAGTCAAATATAGAAACGTCTTTGAGTTGAATTAGGAATCCAACCTAGGAAACTTTTCTAAATTGATTTTAAAGTCTTATTTTGAATTGGAAAAGGATTTTCAGTTTAGGAAATAAAACTGATTTTGATTTGCTTTGGACTTTCCTAATTGGCTTTCCTAATCGAACTTAAAGTTTAACTTTAAATTGGAAAAGGATTCCTATTTAGGAATATCTACTAAACGGCTTTTAACTCTAACTGACTACACTATATAAAGGTGTATTCTCTCATAAAAGGCCATAGCTCTTATTTGCACTATTTTGATTTTTAAGAAAGCTTTCAATGACAGTTTAGATTTCTTTAGTCTAGATTTTAAGAGTAAGGGCATAAAGGGTGTTGTGATCTAGTATTCTACTTGAGCTACATACATCATTCCCTGAGTTTGCATGTATGCAGTAACTGATTAGTACTTGATTAGTTGGTGGCCTTGTTTCTTGCAGAGAAAAAGTGGGAAGATTCATCAAGCTAGCATGACCAAGAAGACGAGTTTGTGGTGATCGTATAGTGAATTTAGAAAACTGATGGGTTGATGGTTCTAAGTTCATGAAGAGCGAGATTGAGTAACTAATATTGGTTATATAAGGATTAAATTTCTAGACATTAGGTGTTGTGAAAGAAATTTGTAATTTATCTTTTAACAAGAGAGTTTCATTCAAAAGTAAGTAGAGAAGTTCTTTGGTCCCGTAGTTCTTTTTTTTTTTTTTTTTCATTAGGTTTACACGTAAAATTATTGTACATCACTTCCCTATTTCTTCTACCCTTCTGTATTTTTGTTTTAATTTTTTCACTATGCATAATAATAAGATTAAAAAAAAAAAAAATTTAACATGTTCACCCCTTTCTATGTTAGTTTATTGTGTTCGCTTAAGGACTTTTAATCCCGATTGTTGTTGCAAATCTGGGAATAAAAACGATTTTAAGAGATAAAGATATGTTGAAAATTTCAGGCACTACTCAACCAAACTTAGGACATCCCAGAGTTCTAAAACTTGGGATGTCTTAAACTTACCAAATAAGACGTCTTGAGTTCGTGTGCATTCGAGACATCAATACAGCACATTATTAAAAGAATTTTCTTTTTTTTAAAGTGGGAGTAAGGGACAAGATGATAATATAATATATAATATAAATTAGTTAGTTCAAATCAATTCCTTTTCAATATAATACATATTCGTTTTTTTTTATTATAATTCAATAAGTTTGAGGTGGAGGACTAGGGATGGCAATGTATCAAGGTCAGATCGGCCCGTCGCAAACCCAACCCATAACTTGAATGGCCCACCATTTTTCGCCCCAAACTCGGACTTGTTTAAGGTGGTCTACTCCAAACTCGATCTATTTTGACCAAATTTAATTTTAATAAGTCACAAAATTTATACTAAAGAAAAATAAACAATCAATAAATAAATATTAAAACTTAAAATAACTCGATTTTTATTTAATTTAATATCACATCTAAATAATAGTAATATAAAACTCATGAAAAATATAAATTCATTAACTATAAATACTAAAATAATAACTATCACATAACATAGTTTCGTTTCATAATCCAAAAGAGTTGTTTACCATCACACCTTTATTAATCATTTCTAATGTCTAGAATTTTAATTGACTCTCTCTTTGTGTTTGTGTTGATTCTTTGTTTTGCGTTTGTGTTGACACTTTCTCTTGTGTCTTGAGTTCTCTTCCTTTCTTCGTACAAGAGAGCACATATGTTTTGTGCATGTTGGTGTTACATTGTTTTCTCTTTTATTTGGCACACCTTTGTCAATTATTTCTGCACAGATTCCTGTTACATCACTTCATTTTATTCATGATGACAATAGTCTAGATTCTTCAAATCCTTTGATGACCTAATCTGAGCAAAAATTCTCTATCATTATTATTATTATTTTTTTACTAAGCTTTTGATAATCTAATGATATATCAGTATAAAAAATATGTTACATCTTTTTCCCTCTCATACATCATTTTAATTTAAACTCCTCATATAAAAGACTTAATAAAAACAAAAACTTAGTAAAAAACTCTTTGCTTCTTAATCTAACCACCTATTATTAATCGGTAGTGCTAACCTATGCCCTAAAGGCTCCGTTTAACACGTAAGATTGAAATGGAATAGATTTGATTGAATTAGATTTAAATGAAATGAATTAGATTAAATTGGATTTGAATGGAAAATCATCATCTCATGTTTGGTAGAACTTGAGATTAGATTTAAAACTATACCATATCATGTTTGGTGTAGGTTAGGATTGGATTGAAAAAAATTAATTTAAATTTTTTATTGTATAAAATTAATTTTATAAAAATCTTAAAACAATAACGAAAAAAAAAATCGAAACATCATCTCCCACAATTAATCAAATATCAAAAACCACATTGCATCAATATCATCTCCTATAATTCAACATCATCAGCCCACAGTTTATCAATATCATCAATCCAATTTATCAACATCATCATCTCCCACAATAACAACATCATCATCAACAACATCAAATTATCATAACATTAACAAAAAACACAAAAAACAAAACAGAAAAACTTAGAACAGAACCTAGAACCAGATGGTTCTGGGTTCGGCAACCCAGAACCAAATGCCGGTTCTTGGTTCATCGAACCTAAAACCAGCATCTAGTTCTGGCTCGCCGAACCCAGAACCATCTAGTTCTGGGTTCGTCCCAACTCAGAAGAATAAAAAGAAGAAGAAGAAGAAAAGATGGTAGAGAGGTTCCATGAATGTGAGATAACAGGCAAAAAGGAAAGTGAGAGAGAGAGATAAATGGAGAGAAGAAAAAATATAGGAAATGAAATCCCATCCCACCCAATGACATGGTTGTGGGTGGGACTGAAAAATGTCAAAAGAATGGGAAAGGATTAGAGGTTAGATAATCTCAATCTCATTCATTCTAATTGGTCTCCTAATATGACATTCAAGTAGTTTGAGATTTTTGAATCTCAATGTCATCCCAAATCTCATATACCAAACACAGCTAAAGGCTAATGATAATACTATATACAACCAATGAATGAATGCATTAGAAAATAAAAAAAAGAAAAAAGTTAATAGACAAAATATGAATTCATTCATTGATTGATTGTTTATGGGCTCCCTCCTCGATAATCTAACCAACTATTATTAATCGGTAGTGCTAACCTATGCCCTAAAGGCTGATGTTAATACTATATATAACCAATGAATGAATGCATAAAGAAAGACAAAGTAAATAGACAAAATATGAATTCATTCATTGATTGATTGTTTATGGGCTCCCTCCCAATTTTCTTGGTATTAACATATATCCTTAGAACACTAAGGGCATAGGCTAACACCACCATTTTTAAGATTGATATGTTACAAGTAATTCAAATTCTCAACAAGAGTTGACAGAATATATAGAATATGAGATAACGACGGTTTCTTTGGTGATCATAAGGATTCAGGTAATCAGTTTCAACAAATTGAACGCAATCTCCCGTGCATCCCCTTTCCAATATCAAGGAGGTTGAATTAGCACCATATAAATAATTCTTTCAGTACCTAGAAATTCTTTATCTTTCATTTTGTTCACATTACTCCAACTGCTAACTATTTTTTATAATTGTAACCTAGATAAGAATTTCATGAAGTTTAATATCCTGGGTAGATGACTCAAAGAAGAACATATAAAGAATTTAATACAGGCATTAATTTGGATTGCTATTAAGACATACAGCTCTTGAAACTGAAAATGAAACATTTGACCTATTTAACCAATTTCAATGTACAATGGAAGCCAATATATACAAACCATTTTTTGGGACTAAAATTGAAAAGCCAAAGTAGTTTAACTGTTCAGGATTCTAATTAATGAACTAAACAGAAATGGAGGAAAAACCAAGGTAAGTAAAAGAGAGACCAAGAGAAATGAACTACAATCTAATAACCAAAACTCAAATATGCTGCTAACATGGTTGATAGAGGAACAGATATATTGTCATCTATTAAATCAGTAATTGGAAGAGACTCAACCACTGTTGCAACCAAACAAACCAAAGCAATCCTTTGCATTGCTGATACCCAATCCAATTGGAAGTATCCCAAAACCGAATAATAGTACAGCATCCTACATCATAAAGATAAATTTTTTCCATCAGAATCAATGTCAAAATCCATATAGAACAAGCTCAACTTTAATCAACTAAATTTGGTTAGCAAAATTGAAGTTTCGAAACATGCATACCCAGTGGAAACCAAGAATCCGAAAATAAACATGGATATGCTACCAGCCCAACTCTTTTTCGGATTATAGAAGATTTTAATGGACCCATATTTTCTTCCAATGATGTCAGCAACACCTACAAATTGCTGACAGGAACTTTGTTAAATGAGAGGAATGAAAAAGCTGTTAATGGACTAGGCACAGAGGTTACCGTCCCCAGCACACATCATTCCCAGTGAGACCACTCCAATTGGAGATTCACGCCAAAAGAAGACAGCACAAAGTATTAATATTAAAACATAATACAAAGGCCCTCTAAGCAGTTCCCTGGTAGTACAAAATCGAAACTAAATTACAAACAATATCATTGCATTGAAGAGAAAAATCTGAATCACTAGATGTGATGGTGATGAAAAAATTACTCTGGTTTTCCTTCTCGAGTAACCGATTTTATAAGTCCTTCATCCTTAACCAATGAGAGGCCGTGAACGACAAGTCTGAAGCAATTCACAAGGGGAACCAAAGAGGCAAAATATCTAGCCTTCATTGAGGTACTATTCTAGCAATACAACAATCAACTTAAGTAGTTTAGGACAATCTGTCATACATACAAAACAACGTTGTTGAAATTTTCAAAGCCAAAGATGAATAACCTGAAAATCGGCCAGGAAATTACGAATAGTAACCCTGACATTATATGGACAAGCTTTCTGCTCAAACTCTGTTCCATCAATAGACATATGAAGACCGACATTCAATTAGGAAAAACAGCAATTTCTTAAACTGAGTGACAAATTGCACCGATTCATGCAAGCCTCTTCGCAAAAGTAATTCTTTCCATGATCTATATACAATTATTCTAAAAAGCTAATTTAAGTTTGCCCTCAACTCAACAAAAAACATGATGCAATTCTAAATAGCCAGCAACCTCTTCATCATGTCAAATTTATATTACCCTTTATGTCACTTCAGTAGTTGAATCTGCCTTGGCTGTTTAGTTCAAATTTCAAGAGTTTAACAACCGTCATTTGTCCAGTAATATGCTTCATGAGCATGGATCATCAGCATGGCTTTATATAATCACTGATTGAGACTTGAAGCTGGCTAGCTCTATGTCTAAACATCAATTGTTGATACCATTAAATCAATTAAAGTTAAATTCTATCAACAAGCTAATGGTTTCCAAATCGAATCTCATGACAACTAAACAGTTACTAATAAACGGGTAAAATGAAACAATGTCTGAAACAGCAAACATATTATAGAAGACCTGTTGAATGATGTTTCGCTGAGTGAGACTTTCAAAACCCAAAACAAGACCGTAGGCCCCAACAAGCACAGCCGCCGTAGCTCCAGCATCCTGCAACAAGTCTCCGGCGAGGGCCCGACATTTGTACGGCTCACGGTAGACAAAAAGAACCCGGCTCAGGGACGGGGACTGAAGAGAGAGGTGTTGTTGACGGTGGTGGTGGTGGTAGATAGTGGGGGTGACATGGGGGCCGATGATTGGCCGGAAATGAAGGGGAAAATGACGTGTTAACGAAAAAGATAAGAGGGTCATGGTGACAGACGAAAAAGGTTGGCTCTGCTATTGGCTATCCTCGGCCGATATATAAATGTATATTACAGTTGGAGTTTTCGGCCTTTTACCGTGATTCCTTTCTACTATACCAGTTTTAATGACCTTTTTATTAATAATTCTTTCTTTATGTTTTCAGCTATCCAACGCTGACACTGCCGTGGACGTTGTACTCGTTTTTCAGTCAGAATTCGTCAGTTTCTCCACGTGATTTGACCCCCTGACTGAACAAATATTGTACTGTAGTTTATTTTTTATTAGGGATAATCCCAATTTCTCCCTATAATTTAAAGTAATCATTAATTACCTTTCTATAGTTTATAAGAATCTCATTTTATCCCTTCTGATAACTCTATTAGTGGAAGGTGGTTTCTAGAAATAATACTGCACAAAAAATATCAAATTGCCTCTCAATTAAAATAAAAATAATTGAAATTTTTTATACAATAAAATTAAAAAATAAACATACAATTGAAGAACACCATCATCATCTATTCAACCAATCCAAACATCTTTACTCATCTCCATTCAACCAAACCATCATCAATAGCAAACATCATCATCACCAAACCTCTCAACATTGTAATAACAACATCAAACACAATAGCAACATAACTAAAAAAAAAAATTTTACATTGGGTTTTCAAAGCTAAAAACCCAAAAATTTTCGAGTTTCTGGCACTAAAAACCCAAAAATCCTTGGATTTTCGACATCTAAAACTCATAAATTTACGGATTTTCGATACGAAAACCTAATCATCTCTAGGTTTCCGACACGTAAGCCCAAAGATCTTTGGGTTTTCAGCACAAGAAACCTATAGATCTATGGGTTTTCGATGGAAACCTAGTTTAGGTCTCCGTCGATGGAGGGTCTTCATTGACAGAGACTGTCGAGAGGGAAATGTCTCTGTCAAGAGAGAAAGAAGAAGAAGAATAAGAAGAAAAGAGAGAGGGAGAGAGATAGAGAAAAAGAAGAAGAAGAAAGAATGAGAAGTAAAGAGAGAGTGTCGGTAGCTTTTAAGTTTTCTTTTTTTCTTTCTTTTTTTATTTTTTTGAATTATGTCTATCATTCATTATGTTGATAGATGGTAGACATAATTTTAAAAAATATATATTAATACATTTAAATTTTTAAATTTTTTTAGTAATTTTGATCATTACCGTCCATTTTAAAGATGAATGATAATTTTTTTTTTCAATTTTTAAATATTAAAATATCATATTATTAAATATTTATATTTTATTTTATTTAAATAATTTTGTTCTTCTATATTATCGATTAATTATTGATTCTTAACATTTAAATTCACAATAAAGGCTTTTAAGATATTTTAATAAATTATATTGGATTTTTTTACCTATTTTATAAATCAAAATGGGGATATTATAGATTTTTGGGCAAATTGCACAAACCTCCCCTGAGGTTTGATGAAATTGCACAAAAATGACGAAGTTTGGGTAACTCGCACGGACACTACCTGAGGTTTTAAAAACTCTACACAAACCTCCCTTACCGTCAGTCAACAATGGTTAAATCTTGACGGTCAACGGTTAAAAGTATGAAAAGACAAAAATACCCTTTAGGTCAAACTTAAAGTCAATATTTTATTTTTTTTAAATTTAAAATTAATAAAAAATCTTTTTAATTTGATTAAAAAAAAAAAAGAAAGTTAAAAAAAAAAAAAAATTTAAAAGGAGATCCTGGTCTCCGACGATGGAGACCAATTTCATGGTCTCCATCGCCGGAGACCAGTCTGGTCTCCAGCTGGTCTCCATTTTTTCTGGTCTCCAGCTGGAGACCAGAAAAAATGGGTGGTCTCCAGCACGCTGGAGACCTGATGAAATGGTCTCCAGAGCGCTGGAGACCAGATCTGGTCTCCAGCCAGAGACCAAACTGGTCTCCGGCGGAGACCAGACAACTGGTCTCCATAGGAGAGGAGACCAGTGGTCTCCAGCGATGGAGACCACTGGTCTCCTGGCCTCCCTCGCGGAGAGCAGATCGCCGTGGCGATGGAGGCCGACGGAGACCACTGGTCTCCAGGTCTCCCTCGCGGAGACCAGATCGCCGGAGACCAGATCTGGTCTCCCGCGAGGGAGACCTGGAGACCAGTGGTCTCCGTCGGCCTCCATCGCCATGGAGGCCAAGAGACCAGTGGTCTCCATCGCCGGAGACCACTGGTCTCCTCTCCTATGGAGACCAGTTGTCTGGTCTCCGCCGAAGACCAATTTGGTCTCTGGCTGGAGACCAGATTTGGTCTCCAGCGCTCTGGAGACCATTTCATCAGGTCTCCAGCGTGCTGGAGACCACCCATTTTTTCTGGTCTCCAGCTGGAGACCAGAAAAAATGGAGACCAGCTGGAGACCAGACTGGTCTCCGGCGATGGAGACCATTTTCATGGTCTCCATCGCCGGAGACCAGGATCTCCTTTTTAAAAAAAAAATTTTTTTTTTAACTTTCTTTTTTTTTTTAATCAAATTAAAAAGATTTTTTATTAATTTTAAATTTAAAAAAAATAAAATATTGACTTTAAGTTTGACCTAAAGGGTATTTTTGTCTTTTCATACTTTTGACCGTTGACCGTCAGGATTTAACCATAGTTGACTGACGGTAAGGGAGGTTTGTGTAGAGTTTTTAAAACCTCAGGTAGTGTCTGTGCGAGTTACTCAAACTTCGTCATTTTTGTGCAATTTCGTCAAACCTCAGGGGAAGTTTGTGCAATTTGCCCTAGATTTTTTTAAGTTGGAGAGATTTTGACTGCTTCAGCGAACCATAGGTTGAAAATTGGGATTATCTCTTCTTCTTATACAGGCCAACAAGGTGAGCTGTCAAATCTGTTGGCTACAGTTCTATGACATAACACCCAGACTAATTGGCCAAAATTGATGACGTTGTCCAAATCTGTCGGCCATGACAAGCAAGATTTGGATTTGCTTTTGATTTGTAGTACTTTGGTTTCGTAACTTTGGTGAATTGATGAGTTATCAGATATTTGTGGATTTTAGTGGTGAGTTTTGGTTTGCTAGCTTTGCGGATTTTAAGTTTGAATTTTTTTCGTGGTATTGATTTTTGTTGTTGAAATTAGTTCAATATATTGAATGTGCTGTCGTTGTTGAGATTATTTCAATTTTTTTAGTTCGAGGTTTGGGTAGTTAGGTTTTAATTATTGTTGTCTAGATGTTGATGTATATCTTTATTATGATTTAATGCATTTTGTTTTTACAAAGAATGTGTATTTTTTTATGTAATATTAAAAGTGTATTTACTTCAATATATATATATATATATATATATATAAAGTGAATTGAGCTTTGAGTGTTAGTTATAGTGGCACCAATCCTACTTGTCCAACTTTTAGTAGCGAGGTGCAGAGTTCTAGCTCGTGAATGCACAAAAAAGCTAACAATCTTTTTATTTATTTATGGGTAGCTCTCTCTTGATTATAAGAGTAGATTTTTTTATCGCTCACTAAATAGATTCTATCAATAAATCCTAGTAGACATCTGACTTAGTGTGTAAGTTAGGAGATGTATTTTTAAAAAAAAATATAGATATATATATATATATAGTTTTATCTGGGATTGGAGCAATTTTTGGATCTAGTAAATGAAATATTAAATGATTTAAATGCATCAATCTATCGTATGGTGAACTTGAACTTGATTTTTTCAAGGTTGAAATCAACTATTTGGCCACACTATATTTGTCTTATAAGCGAAATTTGTGGATTGGTCACTTTGGTAAATTGGTGACTTTAGTAGATATTTGTGGATTTTAGTGGTGAGTTTTGGTTTGCTAGTGTAGATTTGTGGATTTTAAGCGTTAATTTTTGTTTGTGGTAGTGATCTTGGTTGTTGAAATAAGTTCAGCATATTGAATGTGCCGTTGTTGAAATTATTTCAATTTTATTTGTTAGAGCTTTGGGTTGTTAGGTTTTAATTATTATTGTCTAGAGTGTGATGTATATCTTTATTAGGATTTAATGCATTTTGTTTTGTTTTTTTTTTTTTCTTTCAATCTAATATTGAAAGTGCATTTTTATCTAGGATTAGAGCCGTGTTTGGATATATATATATATAGATACTTATGACTGAGACTAGTTCATGATACAATTGAAACCGACAACGATAGGCGTTATAGTGTGACCCGGGGATTAGCTCTTAGGAATGAGAGGAACCAATCCACAAAGAGTGGGAACAGCTCATAAATAGTAGGGGAAAATGCCCACAATAATTTTGTAGAACTTGATGAGTTCAAACCCACGACTACTAAAGCCATGAGAGTAGGCGGCTTGTGTCTACCACTAGACCACGAGCCAATTCTTATGTTTGGATCTCATTTGATAGATGAAATATTAAATGATTTAAATGCGTAAATCTTTTGTATGGTGAACTAGAACTTGACTTTTTCAAGGTTGATATCAAATATTTGGCCACACTATATTAGTCTTATAAGCAAAATTTGAGTTTTTATTTTATTTTATAAACTAGGTCAAAATGGATTGGGTTTGGATAGAAAATGAAAATCCATTCTGGTCAAGTGATAGAGTTTGGGGCATCTCACCTTAAATTGCATCTAGGTTTGGCATGAGCTAATCTAGGCCCAATTCAATTCATTGTCATCCTTATATATTTCTATAAGTTCAATAATTTTGTAGTTGGATTATATTATATCAAATTTTTTTTTTTTTAATGTGCATTCATTAAATTCATAAGTTTTGGGGTGTTGAAGATCTAAGTACGAAGATTCAAGTTCAAGAAGACAAGATGTCAAAGTAAAAACTTGTACTTGTTTATTTTCATTTATGATTGTTTGATAATTGATTCTCACATCCTTTGGAAATGATCCTACAATTGATATATAACATTTACACAATTCAAGCGTTTGCAAGATTTATTATTTAAAATGAAAACTGAAAAATAACCAACACAATCTCAAGTAGATCGACTTGAAACTACCTAATTTGCTCTAAAAGGATCCAAAATTCAACCAAACCTCTGCACTCGTCGATTCCTAAACAAAGCACAACTAAAAACATTAAATAGTTCTAGAATTTACTTAATTAATTAGTGAACTATCAGAAAGGACTTATGATACAAAATCACAATTAAATTAGCATTATCACGTGTGCAACTTTAGAGGCATGAGCGGGTAAGGCTAAAGTCAAACACATTGTCAGTTGAAACTTGACTTCATAGTGGATTTTCTCTAATGCTAGACTAAAAGTCCCATGGCTTTTTCTCGTTCGGGTTTTCCTGTAAAATGTATCGTCTGCACTTGTGGATGATTAACTTTATGCCATGGATGTTTTTTGTTACTTTGAGTGCTTGAATTGTATTTGATTTATGTGATTGGTGAATGCAAAGAATCTTAGCATAAGATTCTATCCAACAAGTTGTAAACCTTTTTTCATTGCACGTAAAGAATCTTTACATGCAATACTAGCTTGGTGAATGTTTTAATCGATACAATGTCGTTTTATTTTATCTGTGGTCACTGAGTAGAAGTTTCCAAAAGCATTCTAAGTCATAATTCACTTGACTTACTTGATTATTATTGGACTGATCACTTGGGCTGTTTGTAGCTTTCGTTCTATGTAAAGAATCTTTGCATCAAGTATTAAGAACCTTAACATTAATCAAAATTAGCAAGACAAACAGTTTGAGTTTTCTTTCTGCTCTCTCTTTTTTCTCCTCTCTGGAAGTGAACTTGGAGATGAGTGGTGGAAGTAGCCACCACGCCCAATGCGTGTAGCCCTCTACTGTCCTTAGGTTGTCCTTCTTCTCATTTTTTCTCTTTCTGTTTTTAATTTTTTTGGTACAATTTATTTGGGGATTAGTCACTTTGGGTTTCAAGATGGATGAAAAGGAACTAGCTAAAACTTGTGGGAAGCTTTCGATCGAAGAGGAAAATGAAGATATACCAATGAGAAGAGTCAAAACGGATATATAAAAGAATGGGTTAAGCTTGATTCCGCTAAGCTTAGTGGGATGCATCATAACAAACAAGGAAATGAACAAAAATGCAGTCAAAGTAGCCATTCCCAGAATCTGGAAGACAAAGAAAGCGAAGGACATGGAACTCGTAGGCATAAATACCTTCGTTTTTCATTTCAAATGTCAATGGGATAGAAAAAGAATTCCAGAAGGAGGTTCATGGAGATTTGATAAGCATCTTCTGGTTCTTAAGGAACTAAGAGGAATTGGGAAAATGATTGATATAGACTTTCGAACAACAGCATTCTGGGTACAGAGGCTTAATTTACCACTGGCGTGCATGACTAAGGAAATGGGAGTCTTCTTAGGTGAGATAGTAGGGTAAGTTCTTGAGACTGATAGAGGCTCCAATGACAATTGCTGGGGTAAGTTCCTTTGTATTCAAATCAACATACATATTACGAAACCTCTTCGCAGAGGACTAAAAGTGATCGTGGGTGACCTTGAAGAGGAGTGCTTAATTCCACAGAGGTATGAACATTTACCTAATTTTTATTATTTCTATAGCATTCTGGGTCATTTAGTCTGAGAGTGTCCCTCAAATAAAAACAATAATGTTGAGGAGGAACAACTAAAATTCGACTCTTGGATGAGACCTGGTAGTTTGACGAATAGCAAGGGCTTTAATAGTAGATCTGAAAAATGTTGATGGGGATATTTTGAATCAGCAAAGGGGTTCAATCTCAACTAGTCAAACCTCGGGTAGGGAAACTGTTGTTGTGAAACCAAGGGATAAAAAGTAAGCGAAAATTACAAACAATACCCATTTCAAAATGACAATTTTTGTTTTTACCCAATATTTTTAAACAAATTGAATTTAACCCCTCAAACAAATTAATTTCATTATATACCCAAAATACCCATAATGCCCTTACATATATTTACCTATAAGCCCTTAATTTTCAAAAAAGTTAAAAAAACCAAAATATGTAATTACAAAACAGCCCCTCCTATATATATTTGTAAGAAATCGGTGAAAAGTCATTTTCATCACCGATTTCTCATTCAAAAACTCGACCCACACTGTGCAACCCGTACCCGATCGCCCCCTTTCACGACCCGACCCTCCGTTCGACAGTTTCTAGCCATTCTCTCGCCGTTTTCGACATTGGCAGACCATCTCCGACCGCCGGCGACCCTCTCAAGTTTGGCAAGGTACTCGAATATACCATGTTAGGGACTTTTTAATTTCGTTTTGCAAATTTAAGATGTTTTATGTGTTATGATGATTAAATTGTGTTGGATTTGTGTTAGGTTATGATGATTAGATTAGAATAGGTTAGATTTGTATTGTTTTTATGTTGAAATAGGTTAGATTTGTGTTGTTAACGTTGCAGCCTTTGTATTGTTTGAAATCGGTTTTTCACAATCGGTTGTTGAAATCGGTTTTTGAAATCGCTTGTTGACAATCGGTTTTTCAAATCGATTTTTCACAATCGGTTGTTAACTTCGGTTTTCGACTTCGAGGTTTTGCACTTCGGTTTTTCACTTCGATTTCAAAAAGGTTAATCGGTTTTTCTATTCTGTACTGTGAAAAACCGAAGTGAATAACCGATCAATGATATTGATCGGTTTTCCAGCCATAGTTAAAAACCGATTATATTTGTGCACATTTGTCATTTGAATACTATACATCATTTGCTATTTCTAGTTGTTTTCTATGATTGATCGGTTTTCCATCCCTGGTGAAAAACCGATCAATGTCATTGATCGGTTTTCCAGCCATAGTTAAAAATCGATTTTAGTTGTTCACATTGAATACTATGCTAGTCAGTTGCAGTTTCTGGTTGTTTTCTATCATTGATCGGTGTTTCACACAAGGCTGGAAAACCGATCAATGATCATTGATCGATTTTCCAGCCATAGTTAAAAACCGATTTTCTTTGTTCACTTTTGAATACTATACTAATCATTTGCTGTTTTTGGTTGTTTTCTACAGATGAATTTCAAGTACAAATATAGTTCACAAACAATTAGTAAGAATTCGAGCGGGAATACACATATTGGGCAAAAATGGCTTGGTAAAATCATTGCGGTGATTACTAGATGAGACTTATACGACCGGTTCATAAGAGAGTGCCCATTCAGACATATTTTAAGATAAGCAGCAACAATACAACAGCTGCTTCAGTGATATTATGGTTTCTTGTGAGAGAGGTGGAGGTGCCCGGTGGGCGCCGTGATGAAATGTGGTTTGAAGTCGGGGGAAGAACATATAGGTTTGGGAAAGAGGAGTTTTTATTGGTGACAGGACTTCCTTTTGGGGGTGTAGATCGAGAAATCTTCAATACGGTGCAAAATGATGTAAAGAGCATCCTATGGCGATTGTTTGATGGAGTGTTGCCGAGTATCCCCAGTCTAGCCACCTTTGTTGAGGCAAGGAACCATATAGGACGTCAGGGCCGTACGGGTGAAAATGTTTTAAATGATGAGGATCTTTTGAAGTTAGCAAATGTAGGGATCGCTTTCCATCTCTTCATGGGGCAGGGTGATAGAGCTAGCATTGATCATTTTATGTGGGTGATGATAGAGAATGCGGAGTTATGGAACTCGTTCCCTTGGGGTACATTGAGCTATAGTACGCTGATCCATTGTCTCCATATGGCGATTACTGAAGAGCGGGTGAAAAACCCACCGAAGACCATTAATTTTTATGGTTATATTCCGGCATTTCAGGTATACTTAATATGGTAAATAATTAATAATAGTTTCCTTTGAATTGGTTGATATATAGAATTTTATTTTATATATATACACTAACTATATGTTTGTTATTTGTTTAATCAAATTATAGTGGTGGTTGGTGGAAATATTCCCGGTTTTACGAGAGAAGATAGCGAAAAATAATTAATCGTTGCAAAATGAACTGCCAAGGTGTAGGAGACGGACACTGAAGAGGACCCCGAAAGGCATAACCAGCCTGAATGACTTTCCCCCTGTAAGTGGTGAAAGTAATTGAAAATGGTTTCCTTTATTTTTTTTTGTTTTAACCATCTTTAATAATAATATAACTAACAATTTATATATGTATATTGCAGATAGTTGGTATTGCACAAACCCTTGAGCCTACTGATGCCAAAAAGGAGACGGATTATTGGAGATCATTCAATCCGAAGCATTTGGTTGGCGAAGAGGTACATAAAGTAGGTGGCGGAGGGAGTGAGGAGGAGGATGATGATGATGATGATGCACGTGATGATGATGATGATGATGATGCATGTGGTGATGATGATGATGCACGTGATGATGATGATGATGCAAGGGATGATGAGGAGCAGCATGAAGACATCCCAAGTGCACAACCTGAATCAGAGGATAGCTTTACGGAGTTACGAACAAAAAAGACGCACGATGTACCTACAGTACATTCTGAGGTACGAATCTTAATCGTTTTTTTTTTTTATTTCATTGTTAAGTAAATGTGCATTTGAGTAAATGAAAAAGTTGTGGATATGTTGTATAATCATATGAAGTGGGATAGAGAGACGGAGTCTCTAAACATGATATTTGAAGTGTAATTTGAAATATGCAGGTTATATTTCCCTGGATACTCAAAAAACAGGGGAGACTCTATCGAATTTTTTTTTTTCAATTGTGTACATTGTGTAAAATGACTTATTTATGCAGGTGATGCAGTTGTTTGAGTACTTTGTGGGTTTACAGAAGGCAACCTACAAGAAAGTAAGTAAGATGGATAGAAGGTTGAGACGGGTGGAAGAATATTTAAAGATGCCTATGGATGACGACGACGACGACAATGATGATGATGATGATGATGATGGGAGCATTGTCCCTGATGACCATATCTATAGCCCACCACCACCACCCCCCCCACCCCCCCACCTCCATCCCCCCCACCACCACCACCACTACCACTAGCACCACATGAGGACGAGGGGGTCCATCAGTCACCTGACCATATCTATAGCCCACCACCACCACCACATGAGGACGAGGGGGTCCATCAGTCACCTGGCCATCATGATGAGGTAGTCCATCAGTCACCTATCCATAGAGACGAGACAGCCATCCATCAAGAGGAGCAGGAGGTCCATCAGGAGGATGAACGTTGTGATGACCAGGTACGTATAGTATTTCAATTGTGTTACAGTTTGATTTATATTTCTAAATGTTTATTTTAATTGATAGTTTTGATTTCTTTACAGTTGCATGATGAGGTCATCCAGGAGCGGGGCAAACGAAAGACGAAGCCAGCGGCATCTCTACGAACACCATACACTGATCCTAGACCGCCAAAAAAGAAAAAGAAAGTGCCCCAAAAGCAGGTTGAGGAGGTGGCAGAGTCTGTAGACCCCGTAGAGGTTGTCTACAATGAATACAAAGCTTCTTCCACGTCATTGGATCTCAAGTTTTGGTAATAAGTAGTTTTATACCTTTATGTTGGTTACTATTAAAAAAAGTTAACTTTTTTTTTTCTTTTATTTTAGGCGTGCAGTTGAGCATTGTCAGTGGTGCGTGATACCAGACACATTGCGAACCATTGAGGATGAGAACAGATGGTTCACTTCTGAGCACATCGATTCTTATTTGATGTGTTTACGAAAGAAGTGGAATGAGTTTGAGGACACTAGATATGCGGTTCATGAGAGCTCTTTATTTGTGAATGTTTACATTTTAATAAGTTATGTCGTTACAATTTATCGTCATATGTCCCTTAAGTGTGATAACATGTTTAATTTTTTTTCTTGCAGGCATTGATGACATTATACTATAGAGAGCAATACGTCCTCAAAGGAAAAACATTTGATCCGGTTACAGCTGATGTACCCTCAGAGTGACTAGCATTCAGTTCTGGCAAGTTAGACTCATTAGTACCGTGGTGGGAAGTTGAAAATGTGAGTGTTGTATGAAAAATTATAAGTTATTATTTGATCATTTAAATATTTAAATTAGTCTTATATCACTGACGTCTTCAAATTGCAGGTGTTGCTGCCATGTAGCCTAGATCAAAATCACTGGGTCCTTTGTCAGGTGTGCTTGAGACAAAAGAAGATATTAATATATGATTCTCTTGCACATACTAACTTAGCTTTACGCATTGAGCCACTTGAGCCGCTGGTGTGTTTGATGCTCATTTTATTGCGGTTTGTGTGATTTTATGAGATGACCTAGATAGAGATATCAACTGTGGATGAGCGATGGACAGTTGAACGTCTTGATAGATCGGTTGTGCCCCAGCAACCCGATGGGTGAGTAAATTTGTAACTTAATGAAAATTCAATATTTATATATATAATATATATATTTTTTATTTTATATTATATTTAATGGTATGATAACATCATTTAATTAATTTGTTATTAATACAGGACGAGCTGTGGAGCATATGTGGCCATGTACATACGTGATTTGTTACAATCAAACGAGACTACATGGAAATCAAGACGACCGGATCAGGTTGCAGATGTCATTGCACTGAGGGCAGAGATTGCAAGGGATCTGTATACCTTTTCGACACCATTGTATAAAGTAAATAAATTTGGAAAATGGATAGTTGACTCTGATGGAGAGGTTGTATATAAGTAATTGTATTTATTTTTTTGAAATATTCATTCATTTATATAAGTAATTGTATTTATTTTTTAAGAAGAACTTGAAAAATACATTTCTCCAATTGAAACTATAATTAAATGAAAAATCCTCAACAACCTATTGAACAGGGCTGAAAGGAATATCTTCTATTAATGTTAAAGTATAAACACTAATCAGTAAGTATTGCTAAATCATGGGCTAAAATATTTAAATTTATGGATACAAAAGAGAAACCTATGGTAGCATTTTCGTCCAGAAAAAAGAAAGATATCTTCTAGGGTAGCAATAGTCACATCCTTCTAAATTTTTATATACACCTTTTTTTTTCCTCAGAATTGTATGTACACCATTTAGTAAGTACATATTATCATATATATTCTTAAACAAATTCTAATTTATTTAAAAAATAATTTCAGTAAAATTTATTTATAAATACATAATATAATAAATTTTAAATAAAGTATTTTTTATATTAAATAAATTCTAAACATTTATTATAATTTTAAATATTAATTAATCGGGTATACTTAAAACTGGACTGTACAAGAATTTTTTTTTTTTTTTTTTTTTGAAATAGAGTGTACAAGAAATTTAATTGGGTGAAAATATCTTTTCTCTATCTTCTACCACCAACCCAAGCTCATTTGGAGGAACTGCTCTTTGCTTGTTTGTTGCATATACCACCACCATTATAAATATATATATATATATATAAATATATCGACAAATGAAAAATGAAATAATATTAGGTGGACTCGAGTGACATCAATTTTCTCATAAGATGTCAAGTTGCAAATTTTAATTGATTCAATTTCACAGTAAAATTAAATCTGCTTTAGCATTTTATGTTGGTGATTGTGTTTTATCATATAAACAAAAATTAAATAAGTAGGATGAAAATATAATCGTTTATATATTTTTTACTATTCAAGTACATTAATTTTTTTCTTTAAAAAAAGTACATATATATTTTTATCATTAGTATTATTATTTTTTAGTTATTACAATTAGTTTGAGCTTAGAGAGAGAAACACGGTACCAACTCTAAACCATTAAAGTATGTAAGTAAGAAAAGTTTATTACCAAATCAATCGCATCTTATCTTGTTCCGCATATTTTTTTAAAATGTAAGTCTCAATAGTAAAAATCATTTTCACATTACATTTTTGTAAATTAATAAGATGACACACACACATATATACTTGACTCAAAATTTTAAAATTATTTTTGAAAATGAAGATGTAAAATTGAAATTTACTAAATATTTTGAACGCACCGTCACCCAAAAAATGGGTTAAATAATTCTCATCATATTGAGTAATCGTAGGTTGATTTGATTAAAAATTTTGATTTAATTTCAAGAAAATATCCTTATTTTTAAAAAACAATTCAAATATAAGTGGTACAACTCTTTTTCAAAATGTTATGTATTTTATGTTGGAAATTTAAATATAACTGTCAAAGAAATTTAAGTTTTTGGGTTCAATAATTTCAAACAATTCTAATCAATAATTAAATACCCTTCTCGTTAGTTTTGTATTAAATTTTCATTAGACTTCTGAATTAATAGTCGATTTTTAATAAATTTTGAATATAATAATCTAAATCTTAATTTTCATATTAAATTTACCAATTTGTTTAGTTCAATTTAATTATATCCAATTTCACATCTTAAAAATAGTTCAATTCAATCATGTACATCAAACTTTTATTGTAATAGTAATTTAACTTAAAACCATTTTGTTTATTTTTATTTAAATATATAAATTTAATTTAAATAACTATAATAATTAATCATATCTTAATTATAAATAAAAATATTATTAACATATACATAAAAGTGTTTTAGTTTTTGTTAAATAGTTTATTTGTAATTGTTTGTATCATATTAAATGAAATTAGATAACAACTAATAGTAACAGATTATAAATATCAAATTGCTAGTTTTCAAATATTTTTAACTTTTAAAAACAAATAAGATTACTATATATTGAGAGGTAAAGAAGGGGAAAAAAAAAAAAATTAATATGTCATTTAAATTTCAGACTTTTATCATTATTCAGTCTTCAATGACTTTCAATATTATTCAATCTTCAGACAAAAAAACAATCGATCCCTTAGTTTATAAAAATAGATATTTAAGTCACAAAATAGTATTTGATTCTGATAGTCTCTGACATATCTTTAATTCATTCTATGTAAAGATTTAATGTCTCAAACACCATTAGTTGATATGTACAGATTTTTAATCTTGCTATTTAAATTAGGGAATCTCCAAGTCAAGTCCTACCAATACAAAGATCGGTTTTTTAAGTGGACTTAAAAACCGAAATCGGTTTCTCCTTTAACTGAAAAACCGATCAGACGTGCATATGACAGATGAAGCAATGTCGGTTTTATGAGCTATTAAAAACCGATTTCGGTTTTTTATCAATAATGAAAAATCGATCAACCTGAATAACGAAATCAGTTTCTTTTACCAATTTAGACCTGGTGTATATTATTACCTGCATATGCTAAATAATGTGTCATATAACTGAGGAAACTTGTGTCATTATAAAAGTTTGAGTTCCCAAAATTTAAACATATGCTAAATAAATAAATGAACATTTACATGCTACATGTGTTCTAATTAATAAAATACTTGCAAGACGTCATTAAACAAAAAATAATATAAGTTTCATTGTACTCTGATGAAGATTAAATCAACATAAACAAGTAAGCGTTAAATAACATAATACAATCTGACGTAAATAAAAACTTCAAATTAATTAATGTGTCTAATCATCAATGTTTGGATTATTACCCATCATTTGATTGGGAGGAGGAAACCGTTGCGGGCATCGACGTTGGTTATGTCCAGTCTCATGACAGAGGCGGCATCTTCGTGAGGGCGCAGTATTTGGATGAGCATTTGCACTTGTTCCAACTTCTGCAGTAGCGGCTTCGCTAGTTTGGCCTTCTACACTTGCGGCTCCGCTCGTCCCTCCACTGAAGGATGTTGGAGGGTTAGGGCAACGAAGACGGTTATGTCCCCTCTGACCACATCTTCCACACTTCTTAGTTCGACGAGCTTCCCCAACGGAAGGAATCTGAACCTCTTTCGGCCTACCTGCTTGCCTTTTTCCTATGGGTGGTAGTACAATCATGCTTCTAACTTCCGCGGAAACATTCCAATCAGACAATTTAGGAACGGGATTGATCGGACGTGCATATGCAGCTTTCAGCCACTCTGTGCTATAATAATGACTGCAAAGTGTATCACAACTGGCGCCCTTAAACCTGACATGTATCATAAATATTTATTTAAATGTAAAAATATAATATGACATTAAATATAGAAATTAACAACGTACAATTATGATACCTGGCTACAGCACATGCATGAATACATGGCAACTGATCTAAGTTCCACTTCAAGCAAGTGCATGTGCACGTTTCAATATTAACCACTGCATCGCCTTTGCTAGGATGTAGAACACTGTATGTGATCGGTTCTGTAATAGGATATACAGTACCTTCCGTTGATAAATTTTTAGCCAACATGATTCGATCGTACGCAGCAGTGGTAACAAAAGTCGTGAGTTTTTCAGCAACACCACGTCTATTATTAAACCATCTTTATAACACATTTCTCACATATTCATGTGCGGTAGTTATTGGCAAACGACGTGCTTGCATCATGCAATTGTTGAGTGATTCTGCAATGTTAGTGGTCATCATGTCATATCTTCTGTTTGGACAATATGCCCGTGACCACCTGCTTACCCCAACCTTAACCAAAGTGTCATATGATTTCGGATGCAACGCCCGAATTTCTTCTAACATTCTATCGCAGTCATATGGCACATGACTGTATGCTGCATTGTAAAATGCTTTTTCCACTACATTCGAATACTTTTTACAGTGTTGCTTCAAGTTTTGCCACAGGTGGAAAAAACACAATATGTGAGGGACTTCGGGAAAAGCTACACTCATCCCATTTGATATGCTTTTGTGACGATCGGATACGATAAGCAAATCGTTTGACACACCGATCGCCTCTCGTAATCTGCTTAAAAACCAAGTCCATGAATGGTCTGACTCTCCATCAGCAAATCCAAAAGCGATGGGATAAATCATCTCTGACCCATCTTTGCAGGCAGCAAAAAAAATCACCCCTTTGTATTCACCTTTCAAATGGGTGGCATCAATAGCAACAACCGGTCTCATGTAAGATCGAAAACCCTCAATACAAGCTCCAAGTGCAACGAACGAATACAAGAACCGGTTGTTTTCATCCCTCTCAATTGCCGTCATGGTGTCGGGGTTTGATACTTTTAACATTTCAAAGTAGGACGGAAGCTATTGATATGACTCGTCCGCTTGTCCATATGCTAGTTTCTTTGCATATTGTAAAGCCTTCCAAGCTTTACTGTACAAGATCTGCACACCATATTGCTCTAGCATTTCTCCGATCAAACAATTAGGTGTATAAATATCCCTCCCCACCTTTCCCGCATATAATTTTTCGATAACAAAAGCCTTCACACTTTTCATATGTGATTCCATGGCTACCTAACGACACGTGTGTTCCGCCACATACTTCAATACAAACCACATCGAACAACCTGTTCTGCATCTTGCACGAACTATAAAGCTACAATTCTTATCCTTGCAACCAGCTTCAAATCGTTCCGCGTCTGAACGTCTAACACGATATTCAAACTTGGATTTCAGAGCATATTCTCCAATAGCTGTACACATTTCTTGTTTACTATTAAAGAATGCACCTTTATACAAAGTATCACGTTGATAGACAGTTGACATAGCGCTTGAAGTAGCCTCAATGTCGCTCAGTTCTACACCGGGAACAATCCAGTATGGTTGTGAATGATTGTTCTGAAATTGTAAACCCGAAAATCTTATTTCTGGAAACCCTTCATCCTCATCGACATCATTAATTCCAGCTTCCTCTTCATCACTATCTCCAGTTTCCTCTTCATCACTATCCTCTGTCCCATCACCATTATCATCTGTGTCTTGCTCTCCATCATCGCTAACATCATTCATATCATCATTATTAATGTCATGAATGAGACATTCCATAGATGTAAATGGGGTGACCGAAACATCAACCTGATTGCTACCAGCACCTGAAGTCAGATAAAATTGACTTTGAACCATATACGGATCTATAGGTCTATTACTATTTGGCATCTCATGTCTTGTGTCTGGTATTGAGTCGGTGACATTTGGTCGAACGATATGCCTACTAACTCCAGCTCCAAAATCTCTTACAACCTTATCAATGTAAATCTCTCTAATATCAACATTTCTCACCGCCATCAAACCAACCACACCAAGATCGGACATGATACGTATTTTTTTCACTTGACCATTTGTCATGCTTTGTAGTAAATAATATATACGAATATCCCACATTCTTCTATTAATGCTAGTCTCTCTATACACAACATCCACCAACGATGAAAAACTACTATCTTTGGAGACCCCACACATGATCGACTCACCCCCAACGTAGTTAGATCCATTCCACTCTCCATCAAAGTTGGTGACGATCGTTTCGTGAGTCATTCCTATAACATTCAAAGAATGTTTAATTAGTCTCACTATATATAACAAAATCTAACACAATAAATCAATGTCCATCATTAAAAACAAAAGATATATCACAATTATGCTAACACTGCCTACGATCATATCTAACCACATATAACACTAAAATTTAATACACGACATCCAAAACACAACAAATATCGAAAACATCAAAAATTGCTCAAATCGGTTTTTCATATACATGAAAAACCGATTTCGATTTTTGAGTGGCGTGAAAACCGATCAAAATAGAGAATCGGTTTTACACCTTTGTAAAAACCGAAATCGGTTTTTAAATTACCTAAAAAACCGATTTCGTCGCAGATTTTGCAGAAACTGCAAATCTACAAATCTATCTTTCGGATGGTATTTATCACAACCAAATCACTCTTAAAGCCTTTACCTTACAATTTGAACAAAATAACCTAAAAACCAACCAACAAAAACACATACATTACCTTCGAAACTCAAATCACTTAAAATGAAAGAAGAAGCTTCAAAACGGATCACACTTGAATGGATCAAAAACCTTCAATGGACAAAAAAGCTCAAATGAAGAATCCCTTACTAGGAGGTTTGACTTTCAGTTATAATGGTGAATGGAAAAGAACAAAAACCATGAATAGAGTAAAGAGAAAGAGAAGAGAGAGGTTTGGATGCTAGGAGGAAGTAGGAGGAAGAAGAAGGCTATTTTGGTAATTTCGCTTAGGGCAATTGGGTGATTTTAATTTGAAGGGTAATTTAGTAATCTTGGGTATAGAATGGAAATAATTTGTTTGAGAGGCTAAAAACAAATTTGTATAAAATATTGGGTAAAAACAAAAATTTCATTTTTGTTTGGCTGAAAATGATAAATCTCCCTAAAAGTAATATAAGTAAAGGATTCACTAATGGCCCAAGCTCAGTAGTAACAGGTAAAGGACTAATAAAAACAGAAGAAGGAGCGTATACAATAGTTAAGGAGGTCCGTTTCTATAACACGGATACTCTGGTGGAAAAGAAGACAGATGAGCAGAAAAATATCATCAGCTCTGGTAAAGGACTTAACGATGATGTTAGAGGGAAGGTGACAAGGCAGGGAGGAGTGAAATGTCCCTTCTGACAACGATGAAAAGCCTTAATACCAATAGGGAGTTAACCTAGAATGAGGAAAGAATGTTTTTGAAATCAAAAGCTCTGTAGGAGAAGTGAGAGGGCCCGACTCAGTAGAGAAAAGATCGGTGGAAGCTCGAAAGCCAAACATTAGTGAAGGAAATTTGTCTTCCACTGAAGATGGAGGTAAGGTGGATGAGCTGTGTGAGGCCAACAGTCCTAAAAAGAGGAAATGGAAGAGGGTGGCTGAGGATAGAATCAGATGGTTAGTTCGAATAGTAAGCCTAGCGGTATTGGTAAAAGAGAAGCTGATGCAGAAATGAATGATGTACGATGCAAGGAAAAGAGGTAGAAACATGATGTCAAAAGATTCAGCGGCGGAAGTTGGTTACCCACCTTACCAACACCAATGAAAACCTTACGCTGAAATGTCAGAGAGCTAGGGAACCCTCAAACACTTAAGAATTTGCAAGAGTTAATCCGTAAAGAAAATTTCTCTTTAGTCTTTCTATCAGCGACTAGGCTTGATCAAGCTAAAGAAGACAGAATAAAACTTGAGTTGGGCTTCCAGAATTGGGTCGCAGTTGACAGGATTGGTTCAGGGGTTGGTTGGTGCATGTATGGAATGATGAGGTGAATGTTAATATTCAATTCTTTTCAAAAGGACATGTGGATGCCCTAATTCAAGTGCAAAGAGCCCTAGATAGAGGTTCACAGGAGTCCATGGAAAGCCAAAATAGAACATTAGACCACATTTCTAGACTTTGCTAATAAGATTAAATAGTTTATCAAGGCTGCTGTGACTCTTAGGAGGAAACTTTAATGAGATCCTAAGAGCAAAAGAGAAAAATGGAGGTCGTCCAATATGTCAAAGACCATATAAATGAATGCATGCTTATAGACTTAAGGTTTAAGGAATACAAATTTACATGGTCAAACAGATAAAATGGGGACAGTTTCATTGAAGAAAGGTTGGATTGTTTCTTTTATAATATACAGTGCAAATCATCCTTCTTGAAAGCAGAGGTACTCCATCTTGATCAATGGAGTTCAGACCACCGCCCATTATTAATTACGAGCATCACTCACTCTCAAAGCTCAAAGAAAAGTATCCAGGTTCTTTTTCGAAGGAGCATAGATGGGTGAATAGGACTGTAAAACAAGAATAGAAGGAGTGTGAAGACAAGCAAATTTCAAAGAACCTATCTAAAGGTTGAAAAGGAACTTAGCAGAGATTGCAAACAATCTAAAGTAATGGAACCTTGAAAATAAAAAAGATAGATATAGTCAGTTGAATTCCCTTTGTGGAGAATTAAAGTCTCAAAAAAATAGGGGCAGTACGACATAGAGAAGGATATGCAAAATAGAAGCAGAAATAGATAAACTTCTAGAGTATAGAGAGATTTATTGGAGAAAAAAGTGAAGGGCTCTTTGGCTCAGAATGGGGGACAAAAATACTAGGTATTTCCACTCCAAAGCTTCCCAAAGAAAATGAAGAAACAAAATCTTATGGTTGATAGATGAGGATGGGATTTGGAAATAAAAGGGGTAGCTAATATATGAGGTGGAGGTAGATTACTTCTTAAGCTATTTAGTCCTCTAAATTAGATGGAAGATAGGTTGGGGACTTGGTATCCTTTGTGTATAGAAGAGTTACAGAAGAAACAAATCCTGGCCTTGATAGACCCTTTACCAGTCAAGAGGTAGTGCTAGCTCTGAAAGCAATGGCCCCTCTCAAAGCACCTGATCTTGATGATTTACACCTCTTTTCTTCTGAAAATATTACTACACAGTTGGGCAGAACGTGATTGAGGCAGTCTTGGAGATCCTAAATAAAAGTGCATTTATTGGTAACTTTTGGCAAACCTTGGTGGCACTTATGCCCAAAGTTAAAACACAGGTACGGGTGGGAGACTACAGGCCTATAAGTCTTTGCAACATAGTCTACAAACTTGTTGCAAAAGTCTTAGCAAATAGACTCAAACCAATTTTGGAAAAGGTGATCTCACCCAATCAGAGTGCTTTCGTCCCTGGTAGGTTAATTACAGTTAATATTGTGGTAGGGTTTGAATGTCTTCACACTTTGAATAACAAGAGATTCGAAACCAATGGCCAACTAGCACTTAAGCTCGATATGTATAAAGCTTATGATAAATTTATTTGAGGCTAATTAAGGGGTAAGATATGGTGCTTAGGTTTTAACCAACCTTGGATTAATAAAGTGATGAACTGTGTAAAGTCGGTCTCCTATAGTTTTTTGATAAATGAAAAACCAAAAAAGAAAGTGATACCAACAAGAGGGTTGAGACAATGATGCCTTTTATCCCCATACCTCTTCCTTATTTGTGCTGAGGAGTTGTCAGCTACGCTAACCCAAGCTAAAAGAAGCGGTTCTCTACATGGTTTAAGGATGGCAAAATGTGCTCACACTATCTCACATCTGTTTTTTGTGGATGACATTCTAGTGTTCATTAAAGCAAGAAAAGAGGAGTGTAAAGTCCTCAAAGATGTACTCGGTATGAACTTCTTTCGAGGTGAATGATCAATTTCCAAAAGTCAGCCCTAACCTTTAGTCTTAACACACTCCTAATAGCTAGAGTAGAGATCAAGAGTATCTTCAACATGGTGACCGTCTCATGCCATGAGAAGTACCTATGACTTCCTTCCATGTTTGGCAAATTAGGAGAAAGGTCTTTGAATTTATAAAGGAGAGGATGTAGCAAAAAGTTCAAGGTTGGAAACAAAACATTTTCTTTACTGAAGGAAAAAAAGTACTAATTAAAGCTATTGTGTAGGCAATCCAAACATTTACAATGAGTTATTTCAAACATCTTACTATACTATAACAAAACAAGCTATCCATACCGGAATATCCATATCGGGCACTAATAACTCGATAGTTATAACATTTTTAATAAAATAAATAAATAAATAAGTTGAATTATCCATACTAGGCATTTAAAAGTCCAGTACGGATAACATTTTTTTATTATTAAAAAAATTTGTATTTGTAAGTCAATTATCCATATCGGACACTAATGACTTGATATGGATAATATTTATTTATTTTTTTAAAAAAATTAAATTTAATTATCCATACCGGGCATTGATGGCCCGGTATGAATAATTATGTTTTTTTTTTAATTTAAAAAAAAAAATAGTTTAATTATCCATACTTGGCTGTAATGGGTTCGACATGCACTACAAGAAAACAAGCTATCCATACCCTGCATTAAAGACCCGATATGGATAAAAATTTTTATTTTTTAAAAAAATACATTTCAGTATCTATACCGGGCAATAATGTGTCTGGTATGGATAGTGGGATATCTATACCGAGCATTAAAGGTCCGATGCAGATATTAATATTTATTTATTTTTTTAAAAAATATCATTTTAGCATCCATACCGAGTCCATAATGGACTCAATACGGATAAGAGTAACAAAACAAGAAAATCCTAGCCGCATCCCATTTTTCCCATTCATTTTCTCTCACTTCATCACTTTCTTTCACATCATTTCTCTCACATATCAACCTTAGCGACCATGTCGTAGCTGTTTTTACACATCGGTCGAACCCTCCGTCACCAGTTTCCATTCTTCTTCTTCCCTTCTTGAACTTCTTTTCTTCTTCTTTTCGTCGCGCGTCTACTCTTTTTCGTAGATCTATTGCCTTCAACCACCATGTTGTTATCATCCACTTCTTTTCATCGATCGTTGTTCTTCTTATTCCCTTCTTCTACTCATTTTCTTCTTCTCTCAGTTACGTGTCCACTTATCTTCGTAGATTTATTACCTTTAACCACTACACCGTTATCCATGTCGTCCCTGTCCACTCGTTTTCGTCGATCATCGTTCTTCTTCTTTCCTTCTTCTACTTCTTTTCTTCTTCTCTCCACCGTGCATCCACTTCTCTTCTTAAATTTGTTGCCTTCAGCCACTGTACCGTTTATCCTCGCTATTGGCATCCACTCCTCTTCGTCAATCACTATTCTTTTTCTTCCTTTCTTCTTCTCTTTTTCTTCTTCGTCCTACACGCGTCCACACCTCTTTTTCGATGTAGTTGATACATATATATCTAGAGAGAGAAAGAGATTGATTGTTAGAAGATTTTTCCTTTTTCCATTATTTTCTTTATTTTGTTGTTTATTTTGATTATGTGAATTGTTTTGATGTGATTTGAGAGTTGAATGATGTTGAAATTGTTTTGCAAGTTCAATGTATCATGGTTCTGCTTCATTACTTTCATTGTTTGGCCCTCTCCTGTTAAAAGGTGTTATTCATTTAGCTTATTTAATTGATTGCTTCCTTTGCTTTAAATTTTGGTTTGATTTCATTCATGAATTGTTTGTTTATATTTGTGTAATATGAAATAGAAGGCCAACCCAATCGTCTTCTTTCCAGGTATCCATTATTTTTAGCTATTTGAATATTTTTTTATGTCATAGTTTGAGACTTGAATTACGTTAATACATAAGTGCTTCTAAGTTAAAGGAAATAGGAGACTTATTTGCATTCTCTGTTTGCCTACCAATTTCATGGTTACATGTGTGATAGAGGATAACTGTTAAAACTATTATGAACTGATTTTGTTTTTTAAAGCCTCTATAAGTTATATATGACTCAATAGCTCCTCCACTGCTATGAGTAGTGAAGAAGGAATTTGAAATGTACAATACTTTAATTTCAATCCCTTTGATTGTGTGTGTAGTGCTAAGCTTGTGTTTTGGTTGCACATAAAGTGTTTGAGAAATTGATTGTTAGAAAATTTTTATTTTTTTTATTATTATCTTCTTATCCATCAACGTTTATTGTTGTTAGTTTGTAATATAAGTTTATTATTTAGAAATCAAGCTTATTGTTTATTATGCTATTTGTTTTCTAATGGGTAGGTTGTGCTTTTCTGAAGTAGGGGCAGGATCGGAGGACATAAGTTTTGACACAAATTTTGACACGATTTGTTGACCATTGGATGAGGAGGATTTTAATGGTTTAGATTTATTCACACCACTACATACAACTTCATTTTACACTCTACATAAATGTTTTCTCTCACCTCTCTTTTCATTATTACACTATCTCTCATCTCTCCCATTAATATTAAAATCTCAATATTTAAATTATTTTTTTCTCATCCAATCCAATTATATTTAAAAACCCATCAAGAAAATTAAAAAAGAAAAAGCTACAATTGTTTTTTTTTTTTAACTTGATAAATTTATTATTTAAATGACAATTTATTTTTTTAAAATAGTTTAAACCAAACAATCTTTAGTAAGAAAAACTTTTTGGTTAAGTGTTTTGTGTTTTTGAAAAATAAAATCTATTTTACTTATTTTGGTTAGAAATTGTTTTTGAAATAAGATTTTTTTTTTCAGTGGTAGTAAAAATTTTCTTACTAAAAATTGCTTGGTTTAAACTATTTTAAAAAATAAACCATCATTTAAATAATAAATTTATCAAGTTAAAAAAAAAACAATTGCTGCTTTTTTTTTTTTTTTTCTTCATGAGTTTTTAAATATAATTGGATTGGGTAAGAAAAAAATAATTTAAATATTGGGATTTTAATATTAATGGGAGATGAGAGATAATGTAATAATGAAGAGAGAGAAGAGAGATGGTGTAATAATGTAGAGAGATGAGAGAGCTAATGTAATAATGAAGAGAGAGGGGAGAGAAAATATTTATGTAGAGTGTAAAATGGAGTTGTATGTAGTGGTGTGAGTAAATCTAAACCATTAAAATCATCTTCATCCAATGGTCAATAAAATCGTATCAAAATTTGTGTCAAAACTTATGTCCTCCGATTCTACCCCTCTAAAGTATGAGACAAAAGACCTTGCTGCATTGAGAGCCATCAATGGAAGGTACATTTTATATTTCTTTTTGTCTTGTCTTTTGTGTTTGTTTTGTATAATTTATAAATCTTGCTTTGAATGGAAATCAGGTCTGGCTGACCATAATAATTATCATTAATATTGTCACCTTCTTGACGTTTTAGAGTGTTTTGACGTTAGTTCCCTATTTTTAGATGATATCTATACATTGAAATTTAAGTTAAGCATGTATAATTTATTTGATTTTAGTATACATATTTGTTTAACTACTATAAATATTTCTATGGCTTTATATGTTTAGGAACCGTGTGTGTGCGTGTAAGTATTGTAATTAGTTCTACCGTTTAAGTTTGTCCTGTACTATTAAAACTAGTACTTTGTTTGAGGCATTTGATATGTTAGTTTTTAGGAATTATGTTGGATTTAATTGTTTAAAATTATTTTAGGTTGATTCTATTCTAAATTATTTGATTGTTTCTTTTAGGAGCCTTAATTGATTATTTAAATAATATAATATTTGTTAATCAATGGAGACTTCATAACATTTTCAGATATCGACCGAAGGTACATCTTCAAATGGATCGAGTGGTGAAAAAAATAAAGATAAGAGGTTCTAAGTGATTATATTCATATTATTAATAACATTTTCAAGTGATTATATATAAATAGATCTTTTATATATGCTGTAATATTATTTTTTATTTTAATATAAAATTATTTATTTTTTCTTTTAAAAAAAATATAGTTTTTTTTTTAATATAAAAATGAGTATTCATACTAGAGAATACCCGACATGGATGTTTTTATCCATACCAGGCATTGCCCGATATAGATACTTTTATCTATATCGGGAATTGACCAGTATGGATAAACATATCCACGGGTTGACCGACTTTTGATATGTGCATCCATACTAGTTATAGCTCGGTATGGTTACCTATATCCATATCAGACGAGCATCCGATATGGATATTGCCATTAACTATACCGGCAGTATCCATACCGGGTACCCCTCCCAGTATGGATAATCAACCATACCAGGCATTGCCTGGTATGGTTAACCCATTTTGTTGTAGTGCTAGTATTTACTCTGATCAACAAAGGGTGTATTCCAACTTCTGGTAGGATTCTACTTGGAAGGGTAAAAAAATGCTTATTGGGTATCTTGGAAGAAGATATGCATCACTAAAAGTTTTGGAGGGATGGGCTTTCAAGATATGGAGGCCTGTAATCAAGCAATGATTACTAAACAAGCGTGGAGAATCCCCTTCTCTTCTTAGTCACTGGTGGTGGCCAAAGTCTTAAAGGCAAGGTACTTCCTCTTCTTTTCTTTCCTGAAATGCTTTTTTGGTATCCTCCCTTCATCAGTCTGGAGAAGTATACTTTAGGACCGTGAGCTCCTACTTAGAGACATTAGATGGAGGGTAGGTAATGGAAATGAAATCTTCGTGCATGATGATCCGTGGATCCTAAGGGAATCCTTTCCAAAAATTTTGTCCCCCAATGTTGCTACATGATAGCACCATGACATCTGATCTCATCAAAAGTGAAGGAACATAGGACGTGGAACTTATCAGAAGTTTTGACCTGTAAAAGGCTAAACTAATCACTTTAATCCCATTGAACATGAATAAAAAAGAATATTCTATTTACTGGCAATGTGATAAGCGAGGACTATTCTCAGTTAAGAATACCTACAAAATTGTCATTTAGACGTTCAATGGTGGATTAGGTACTAGCTCAAAAACTCCCCCTCCTCTTTAGAACTCATTTTGGAGCTTAGATCTACCTAACAAGATTCGAGTTTTTGGTTGGAAAGCCTGTAAAGAAATCTTACCTGTCTGAACATTGCTAGCAAAAAGGGTAATTATGAACTCTGGTCTATACTCCCTTTGCGCTTTTGAGGAAGAAATGGTGGACCACGTTCTGTTGAAGTGCTCAAAATTTTATAAACATATGAAGTCAAAGCCTACACTTAAATGCTTTAAAAAGCTTTAATTCTATTGACTTTTTCAACAAGGTAAGCAATTTGCTTGTGACAAGAAGCAAAGAAGAGATCAGAACCTTTATGGTTGCTTCTTGGTTCATTTGGTGAAGGAGGAACCTATTGGTGTGAGGTTCGGATGAAAGTTCAACTTATGGAACCTAAGAGAAAACTGCTGATGTCATCAAAAGAATGGAAGAATCCCCTACACCTTCCAGCCCATCTTCCCCTATCTCAACCCCTCCAACTAAAGCTAGTAGCTAGATCCCTTATACGGCTTCTTATTTGAAGATAAATATGGACGCTGCAATGGATTCAGGAAGGAAAAAGTTTGGGTTGGCATTATTGTTAGAAATGACGAAGGTGTTTGTATGGCTGCAGTGGTATTTAGCAAAAGATGTAGACCAGTAGCAAAACTTGCCAAAGCAACAGCCATCCTGAAAGGACTCCAGTTCGCAACTTGTAAAGGTTTTAGAATGTCCTGGTGGAATTCGACGCGATGAATGTAGTCAACATGTGCTGAAGAGCAATGTATTCCTGCAGCCTCTGAGGTTACTTCTACAATACAAAATCAGGAATCTAGGCATGTGACAGCTTCTGCAGTTCTTCTGAATCAATCCAAGGCTTCTATAGATACTCTACAGCTAAGAACTGAAGGCACAACTCTACTTGTACATGGAGCAAGCCAACATCAGCTGGAAACTAAGCCAAGCTAAGTCTTTAAACTTGGCTCATTAGTCAGTCAAAGATAATCAAGTTATTAATAGAAATCTTGCTAGGTGGCAAGCTCATAATGTGGGTACAAAAGGATGGTTAACACATGTATTTTGCATGACAGGAAAATCAATGTAAATCAATTTTTTCTCTTGCAAAGTTTTCTTCTCAATTCTTGATCTTCAAGGTTCCTAGAATCATGGTATCAGAGCCACTTGATAGAAGTCAAAGGCGGATCTGCGTTCTAGTTCAACTTCATTGATGCGAACCCCGTATATATAGATACGATACCTACAATCAAATTGAAACACAACCCCAAGAAAGATTAAAATAGGTTTATAATGAAAACTTTGATCCATTGATTATGTCATTCAAGAACCAAAATTAAATTTGATTGTGGGTGTCGTATCGATATATACGGGGTTCGCATCAGTTGGTATCAGAGCTTTGGGTATTAAATCAGAATGATGGAAACCAAGGTAGCAATCTTAGAGGACAATGAGATAATTGGACAACGAGTCAATTAAAGGGAATTGGGCTTAATCTTGAAGGTTTTGGATGTTAATTGAAGGCAATTGGAGGCAAACTGAAGTTAATTGAGCTTTAAATAATTTGGGCTAAGTTTATTTTAATTGTAATGGGTTTTAAATGGGGTTCGCATCATTTATCACCAGTAACAAGCAATAACAGTAGGTCATCCTCCTTGAAATCCATGGATGTCTCTACAATAGCTAAATCCCTAAACTTCAACCTTCCAATCAAGCTTAACAACACCAACTGTGGCTTTTAGAAGGCACAGGTCGTAGCAACAATTCGTGCTTTTGGCCTTAATCATCTCATATCAACTAGTAAATCACCTCCAAAGAAATTCATCAACATACAAAATTGATGATGCTGCTTCAATAGAACCTCAAATCAGTGAGGAATACATCATGTCGGAGAGAGTTGATCAACTTCTTCTCTGTTGGCTCTTCTCTACTCCGAGCGAGTCAATTCTTGGTCAAGTGACTCGTTGCACAAGTTCTTTGGAAGCTTGGACTACACTTGAGAAGCTATTTGCATAGATCTTATAGCTTCGACAACAATTGCAGACCTTCAAGAAAGGTATTCTTTTCATCTCTGACTTTGTGATGAAATTGAGACAAATCGTAGGTGAAATGGCCGCCGCGGGATAACCTATCATAGATAATGAACTTATCTTACACATACTCAATGGTGTTAGCCATGACTATGATTTAATGGTGGTCTTGATCACTTCATAGAAACACACAATGTCAGTTCAAGATGCTCAGTATCAGTTGATGTTGCACGAGCAAAGGATAGAGCAATTGAATGGAGTCTCAAAGCTTGATCTGAGTTCTTCATCAGTCAATTATGCTTCAAGTGTTGGTGAGAAGAGGTTTCAACAAAACAACCAACAAACGTCTGGGGGTAGAAGAAATGGTATTGTCGTGGCAAGAACAAAGGTGGAAGATATGGTAGAGGTCAGCAGAAAGTTGTTTGTCAGGTTTATGGAAAACCAAGCCACATGGCAGTACAATGTTACTATCGATTTGATATTTCTTATCATCTTCAAAGGTAGAATCAATCATACAACAATGTGTCCAACTCAATGCCAGTCCAAGCAAATCTATATCAGAACTCAGAATCCATTGCAACATCAAGCATAATTGTTTATCCAGCTTGGTGCGTTGATTCTGGAGCAACAAATCATATGACACCTGATCTGAACAACTTGACCAATCATTCAAGCTACAATTGAATTGACAAAGTGGCTATGGGAAATGGTGAGTGTCTAAAGATTTCTAATGTAGGAGACGCACAAATCCAATCCTACACTCAGCCTCTTAGGTTTTTAGTCTTGAAAAATGTTTTACATGTCCCTCAAATAAAAAAAAAATCTACTCAGCATTTTGAAGTTCACAAATGATAACAATTCATTTGCTGAAATATATGATAATTCTTGTGTTTTTAAGGACAAGATTTTGGGGAAACCTTTGCTCAAAGGCAAGCTTGATGGTGGTGTCTATCAACGACAACTCAAGAAAGCACAATAAAAAAGGTTTTGCAATATTTTCTCTGTTTCAGATTACTCTAAGCAAAGTAGAACAAGTGTTGATAGTTGTTTAGGAAATAAAACAAATGACTTTTGTAGTATAAATAAGAAAGAGTTGGCTACTATGTCTGCTAGTCAAGTGCATTTCAGATTTGGCATGCAAAATTAGGTCATCCATCTTGTAAGGTGTTCAAACAAATTATAAAGAAACTTTATTTTGATTGCAAGGTTTCTGAATCAGAATTTTGTGATTCTTGCAAGCTTGGAAAGGTTCATTAACTACCATTTCTAAGGCAGCAAATCACAGCCAAACAACCTTTAGAAATAATGTATTCGAATTTGTGGGGACCCTCTCCATTTCAGTCCACAGAAGGTTATAAGTATTACATTATATTTGTGGATGCCTTTACTAGATTTACTTGGTTCTATTCGCTTAAATTGAAGTCTGACGCACTCTTAACTTTTTTGAATTTCAAAAGACATGTTGAACTTCAATTAGATCACAAAATCAAGTGTTTACACACTAATATGGGTGGTGAATTTAAAGCATTCTTGCCTTTCTTGAAAGAAGCTGGTATTCAAATAAGGTTTTCTTACCTACATACCCATAAGCAAAACGGTGTTCTAAAAAGGAAACACAGACACTTTGTTGAGATGGGTTTGATGTAATTAGCTTATGCATCAATGCCATTGATTTTCTAGGTTAAAGCCTTCTCCATTGCAGTCTTTCTCATCAATAATCTTCCTTCTAGTGTGTTAAACTTTGTATCTCGTTTCGAGAAGTTATATCACAAGTAGCCTAACAACCATTTTCTCAACACTTTTGGGTGTAGTTGCTTTCCATATCTCAGGTGTTACTCAACCAACAAGCTAAATTTTCATTCAGCTAAACGTATTTTTCTCGGATACAGTCCAATGCACCGAGGTTACAAGTGTCTGCACAACTCAGGAATGGTGTACATCTCTAGAAATGTTGAATTTAATGAAATGGAGTTTCCTTACCTTCAACTTTTTCCACCAAAAGTCTCAAATTCTAACAGTTTAAAGGCTGTAAGTTTATGTCCTAGCTTTCTTGCAAACAATCCTTATATTAATAGAACTTGCTGATTCATCAATCTCACACGCACAACTTGCGTCCTTTCCTAATCTTACAATTAATGCTCCTACAATACCTCTTTCAATTCCCATATTACCCCATCCAAACCTGCCACAGCAACCAATCTCAATTAATATTCACCTTATGCTGACTAGGTCTAAAACGGCACTTTCCTCACATTCATCTACTGCTGCAGTACACAAATCCCCACATACCTTGTTTGCTATTTTAGAACCCATAATAGTAAAGGTTGCTATTCAGGATAAAAGGTGGTTTGCAACAATGACAGAAGAGTTTGAAACCCTCAAACGAAATAACACCTGGACACTTGTCTCTTATACTGATGACATGAATCTAGTAGGGTACAAATGAGTCTTTCACACCAAATTTAATCAAGATGGTTCAGTCTCAAAGTTGAAAGCCAGACTTGTTGCCAAGGGTTTTCATCAAACCCCTGGCTTAGACTACTTTGACACCTATAGCCCTATTGTCAAAGCGTGCACCGTTCGAGTAATCTATACTTTAGTTGTGTCAAATGGATAGCCAATCCAGCAAATTGATATCAACAATGCATTTCTGAATGGTGAACTCACTGAGGTGGTGTACATGTCTCAGCCAGAAGGATTTACTGATCCTCATCAACCACAACATGTGTGTAGGTTGAACAAATCTCTTTATGGCCTCAAACAAGCCCCAAAAGCTTGGTTTACAAAGCTAAAATCTGCTCTCTTTGCTTGGGGATTCAAAAACTCTACCTTTGATGTCTCTTTGTTCTTCAAGATTGATTGTGATTGCGCCATCTACTTACTGGTATATGTTGATGATATACTCATCACTGGCCCGAACTCTACACAAATTCAGCAAGTCATCACTTACCTTAACACTCATTTTGCTCTCAAAGTTCTTGGACCAATTAGCTACTTCATTGGTTTTAAAGTTCATAGAAACTCTTTTCGTTTTTATCTATCTCAATCAAAATACACCACAAAAATCTCTTTGCCAAAACCGGCATGTTTGATTTCAAACCAACATTTTGCCCTACAACTGCAAGTGTCAAACTTTCCAAAGACTAGCATTCCTTTTGTTGACCCTTCCTTGTATTGTAGCACCATTGGTGCCCTTCAATATCTAACACACACAAGGCTAGATATATCCTACATTGTCAACAAGCTCAGCCAATTTTTGGTTACCCCTACTACTATCCATTGGTTAGCTTGTAAACGGGTTCTGAGATACTTAAAGGGTACCATTGGCTATGGTTTGAGCTTTACTCCTCATGCCTCTCTCACCCTAGAAGCTTTTAGCGATGCGGATTAGGCCAACTCTTTTGATGATCGTCGCTCCACTACAGGTCTATGTCTTTCTTAGTAAAAATCTTGTTACCTGGTCATCGAAGAAACAGACAATGGTTGCTCGATCAAGCACCGAAGCTGAATATCGAGCTTTAGCTCACACCATTACAGAGGTTCTTTGGCTCAAGTTCTTGCTATCCGAACTTGGTATTTCCTTCCTTTCTTGTCCTGTCATCTGGTGTAACAATATGAGTGCCCAATCCTTGGCTCAAAATCCAATGTTCCACACTCACACCGAACATATTGACATTGATACTCATTTTCGTGAAAAAGTCGAATCTAATGAAGTATTGTTTCAATATATACCAACGCAATATCAAACTGCAAACATTTTGACAAAAGGGTTGTCTCAAAATTGGTTCGTCTTTCTCAGGTCCAAACTGAAGCCGGTTTCTTCACCCCAGTTCAATTTAAGAGGGCATGAAGAGCAATGCATTCCTGTAGCCTCTGACGTTACTTTTACAACACAAAATCAGGAAACCAAGTATGTGACAGCTTTTGCAATTCTTCTGAATCAATCCAAGGCTTCTATAGATACTTTGCAGCTAAGAGCTGAAGGCACGGCTCTGCTTGTACATGGAGCAAGCCAATGTCAGCTAGAAACTAGGCCAAGCTAAGTCTTCAAACTTGGCTCATTAGTTAGTCAAAGATAATCAAGTTGTTAATAGAAATCTTGCTAGGTGGCAAGCTCATAATGTGAGTATAAAAGTGTAACACCCTCTACGCGCCCTTCTACCAGAGCGAATCCTGGAGATGCTACCTTACTTTATAAATGCTTTAATAATTTTCTTGTACATAATCTTTATTTAGAAACACATTAATTAGATATTGATATTAAAATAGGGAAACTCAATTTTTCCAAAATCAATTTAAACCATTCCTTTTTTTTTTTTTTTTTCCATTTTTTCATACTGCGCGAAAAACCGCCAAAGTTTCCCCTATAATTTGGACTATCCAAAATCTGTTACAAATATACAAAATTCATTTCCACAACCAATTTTTTTTTTTTTCCACAATCAATGCCAAACTCCGTTTGGCTCCACAAATTCACATTTGCCACCATCAAAGAAAAACATCAATAGTTTAACAAACTAATTTATATATATACCATATAATCCAAACTTTATACAAATTGGTTTAGTTACAAACATTCACACGTTAAGTGCAATTATATATATACATGCCCATGTTTACAAGTCAAAATATTTATATACAAAATCTAATGCAATAACTACCCAGATTGATGAAGATGGATGTGACTCGCTCGGAAAGCTGCAGAAAAGTCTCATCTTCAATCCCTGTCTACTTTGGTGGCTCTACTACCTACGCGCGGAAATTCCAATGCGTTAAGCATAATTGGTTAGTGGGTGTACACTGAATTTAAATTTACCATTTTCGAAATATAAAATACTATATAACAAGGAAAATAAAATTCCAATTTACAATATAAACTAACAAACATTATTCATCTCGTTTAAAAAGCTATGTTTCCACACATTACACAATGTTTCAAAATCCTTTTTCAGAACCTTTTGTAATCCCTAACATGATACCACAGACTGGAAAATGGGCTCTTCGGCATCAAACACTCGGTGCCTCCCCGCCGAAGCATATCATAAACATGTCTATCTCAATCAACTGAGACCGGACACTCGGTACCTCTCAAAGCCCTTAAGTCAATGATCTCGATATTCTATGCAAACATATCGGCACAGTACTATTATAGTGAACCTATTGGCATGCTAACCTCCAGTCCCTCTCCTATCATAATCTAGGTTTACTCGGGCCCTTATTAATTCATTTATTTCATTTTTAATAAACACATTGTCATTTTAAAACACCATTTCCATAAACATAACACCAAACTAAAATTGGTGTTCAAAATTTTACAATATAAGCAACGTAATGATTTTCTGAATAATTAACACATGATCCACATCAATTTACTCAAATTAAGGTTTATAAAACAACATCTCTCATTTATGACCTCATTCGGCCAACATCTTAAAATACATTTTAGTTTATCCTATTTTCATAGTTAATCAAATGACTTCCAAAAATCAATTAAATTATTACAACAATCACATTTTTCACACAAAATCACACTAGGGCAGCCTTGCACCCTTATCCAAATCCTTTCATTTTTAACATTTAAATCATTCAAACCACTCAAAAATTGCATTCAAACATAGTTCACAAGTTAATTCACCCAAACAATAAAATATTACTCATTTACAATCTATACCCTAGAATTAAAACATAAATTTAAATTAAATGTACACCAACATTTTTGGGCACTTTTCTTGTGTTATTCTCTCCTCTTATGGAAGCTTATTGCTTCTCCTTTCCCTTATCTTGCTTTCCTTGCCCTAATTCATCACCTAAATTTTTCAAGAATGCATAATAATCAATAAAAATTATCCCATCAATCTAAATGGATGATCTATCAATTCTAAATGATTTAGGTGCATTTTACACCCGACTAAACTCTATCCATGCTCAAATCAACCTTTAACCCATACTAACCTCAAAATTCTAATTTTTCCTTTTGAAACTAGTCTTGACTCTTGATGGATTTGTTGGATTTGATGCTTTGGATGCTTAGGTGGGTTGATAAACTAAGATTTGGGATGATTTTTGGGTGAGAAATTGAAAGAAAAATGGAGAGAATTGCATGAAGAGTGGACGACCATCAATAAAAAAATGGGTAGTTTCATGCTTTCAACTTTATATAGTCTCACTTTTGCTTGACCAATTTGCCCCTCAACTATTTCTATAATTTCCATCATGTCCCTAGTTAGAATAGTTGGCATTTGATTGGCTAAAACACTAACTATCCATTACTCTAACCAAACTAATCCAATTATGGATCAAAACTAACTAAATGACATCAAAATTCACTTTTAAATGTCAAATTATGATTGACTATCTCTTTTTGGTTGGCTTTCTCTCATTGGCTCATGCTTTGATTCCATGTGGTACATTCACCTTACATCCTTTGTTCCACCAATCAAACTTTTCCAATTCATTTCTAAAATAGTCTCTTACTTGGACAATATATCTCTAAAAATATTTAATCCTATAAAATCATATACTAACATTTAAATCCCACCATATCAATATTTTCACACTTAATTCATTTTTGCATTCCTAATCTTGATTTTCGGATGATATTTAGGCTTAATAAAATTCGGGGCATTACAAAAATGATGGTTAACACATGTATTTTGCATGACAAGAAAATCAATGTAAATTAGTTTTTTCTCTTACAAATTTTTCTCCTCAATTCTTGATCTCCAAGGTTCCTAGAACCGTCTCATGTGTGAGGGTACCTTGGTTGTGAGAGGTGATATTGACAATATAATCTATGATATTAAGGATTCTCTCAACAATACATGATGTTCTTTACTGCAGTTTGTCCCTAGAATAGCAAATACTGCAACATATAAGATAGCCAAACGGGTAGTCAATTGCAGCAGCTCTACTCTCTAGTCTAGTTGTTTTACAAATTAACGACGTGTTTGTGTGAAACAGATTGTAGTGACCTTTGGTTACCATGATGACCATTTGTCCATAAAGGGTTTTTGGCTTTGCCACGAAGGGGTGTGGTAAAGGTTTGCTCTCCATGAACCATGAGTCTAAGATAAAGCAGATTGCAGAGTATAAAGTAGAGTGTGGTAAAGGTACATCCTCCTTGAACCATAAATAAATAGGCAATGTAATGTTTCCAGGATTTAAACCAATTGTTCAAATCCTAAGAATGTTATATTGTCCATTTATATGTGGTTTAAGGATGATGCACTTCTATCATATTCTGTTCTATGCTCTGCTTTGCATTTGGCTTAACTCTGTCTCAAACTCGTGGTTCAAGAGGGCCAACCTTCACCACATCTCCTTCTAAGGGCAAGGCCAAAAATCCTCCATGGAGTCATTACATAAAATGAGGCATTTTTATGTAATGACCATTGGTCACCACGGTGGCCATTGGTCCACAAAGAGTTTTCGGATTTGTCCTCGGATAGGTGTGATAGAGGTCCGCCCTCCTTAAACAAAAGGTCTAAAACAGTATAGAGCAAAGTGTAAAGCAAAGTATGGTGGGGGAATGTCCTCTTTGAACCAGAAAACAGGCAATGTGACGTTCCCAGGATTTGAACAAAAAACCTATAAGTGTTTTAGTTGCAAAAATGGTACCACCTAAGCAATTTGCCTTCCAAAGACCTATAAGTATTTTAGTTGCAAACCTTGTACCACCCAGGCAACTTGCCTTAATAGTACCAGGTTTATAACCAAAATACTTATAGGTCTTTTTTTCTAATTCTAAGAGCACCACTTTGCTCATTTTTGTGGTTTAAAGATGATATGCCTCCACCACATTGCAGTCTCTATTCTACTATGCACTCTGCTCTGCAACATCTCAAACTTATAGTTCAAGGAGGACCGACCTCCACCACATCCCTCTAGGGACAAGGCCAAAAACTCTCCATGGATAAATGGCCACTGTAGTGACCAAGGGTCACTACATAGATGTACTGAGAAGTTTCTTTGGTTTATCTTATGAATTACATAATTCTCTTCCAAAAAAAGAAAAAAAAAAAAAGAATCTTAACATTAGATTTGCATCTTAGAAAAGCTTTTACAAACCAAAGTGCTTTGAACCAAGGCATTTTATCAAGTGTTTTAGGACTCATACAAAAATTGGTTTGCACTCTAATCTTGTTTGAAAAGGTTTTATCAAAAGATTATGTTAATTCCATAAAATTTTTAGTCAACCTATTTGATTGCCCTTCTAGGTTGTATCTTAGCATAAACCCAAACCTTATGAATATGCTTGGTAGGAATTAAACCACTACCACCTCAATAAATGGAGAGGGGCCCAACCACCTCTTAATAGAGGTGATATACAACTAAATAAATACTAGAGAGATAACAAATATAATAAATATTTTCTAATTTTTAAATCATTATATTAAAATTGAATAGATATTAATTGCTTAGTAAATTTGTAATTATATACCTATGTCATGTATAAAGCAACATTACCCAACAGCTTAAGCCATCGGAATATTCCTATTAAAATATAAGATGTTTTCCATTCCTCACTGAAAATAGATCAACAGCGCTTAGCAAACAGTAGCTTTGGAAGGATTTCTTTCTGCAAGTATTCAAAAAGGAATTGGTAGGTTGATTGAGTAGGGTGGAAGCTATCCCAGAATAAGAATTGTGAAGGCTTTCCACATGTTGGTGTGGTTGGATTGCACAGATATGCTACTTCTATCAGTCCAGTCCCACAACAACCTCTCTTTGTTTCCACAAATCCTGTGATTATTCAACAAAAAATTATTATTTACATTATTTATTTAAATTGACATTACTTTATTAGTTTGACAATTATATGATTTTGTTAAACTTTCTAAGAACTAGTTTATTTTTAAATTTTCTTCAAAAGTACAATCAATTATATTCACACTTTCAATTAAATTTTGCACAATATATCAAAAAGTATGTATTTTACTTAGTAAATATAAAAAACAATTTTATAATTAAATGAACATATGTCAAAATGTTGAACTTAATATACTAATACAATCACGACCATAATTAGGACGTTTTATCATTTTCTTTCTACCATTTTTAACAAATTTCCTACAAATTAGTAAAATAATAATAATAATAATAATATGGTGAAGGGAACAAAATTTAGACAAGAATATGAAAACATGTGATTCCTCGTTTAAATAATGGAGAATTGCATCACATCCCTAAAGTTTTGCCTAATGGCATCCAAATGGACCAAAATCGTTTAAATAATGGATAATTGCATCACATCCCTAAAGTTTTGCCTAATGGCATCCAAATGGACACTTCTTAGAGTTGATAGATGTTAGTCATTCCCTTTGATGTTTGACAAACTTTGATATCTAAAACGTTCAAAATAACCTTATATGTAATAAAGGAAAAAAATCAAACAATATATAAATTTTATATAACCAAAGAAAAAAAGAAATAATATAAAATGGACAAAAAAGACACTAAAAGTGAATGTGACTCTCACCACTTCACTCAAATCAGTTGGAGGCGTGAGCCTCCTACACTTTGCTAGACAAACTAATGGATGTGCCTCACACCTCCTCCCAAGTCAAGTTTCATCCATTTAGAGATTTGCATTCTAATATACTCCTCACTATCTACATGCACAATCTCCTCCGCCGGTTTCGCATCTTTCATCAAACAGAAAATTGATTTCACATTCTCAAACTAATTTTACAAATCAATCTAGCATCCTTGTCTCCAATTCATACCCATCCTGTCAGCTTTGTTAAAACCCAAAATACAACATACCTAATGTCAGGTCCCTTTCTCAAACCAATCACCTTGTATTGTTTAATTTTATTTATTATTTAAAATAAATATTTTAGACTTTTCGGAGTCAAAATTGGTCCATTAAAAGGACTTACTAACATCCATGAACTCTAGGGGGTGTCTTTGTAGAAAAATGATCTTGGTTACTTGGATGCAGTTATGCCAAACCTTAAGGTTATACATGTAATTATTCTTTTAAATAATACTTATATGTATTTGTTTTTTAACAAATACTCTAACGATTTTAAGTTTTGAAAAATTAAATTTTATTTTTGTTTCTATATTTTAGGAAGCTTTACATTTTCTTTTTCAAATGCAAATCCATTTATGGCTTGCTTGGTCTTCCGTATTTTGGAAATATATCATGTTAGTCCCTACTATTAGTCAAAACATTAGTAAACCTTAATGGATGGAGAGATTTTCATCATTTCAATAGGATTATTTTGACTATAAAAGAAAATTAAAAAATCTCCATCATCCATAAGATGGACAGTGGAGAGCAAAGTAATTAAAATAATTAAAATTAAAAAAATTGATGATAAAATAAAAATTAGAAGAAAAAAAAAAAAGAAAGATCTCCATTATGAATGGAAGAGCTCAAAATTAATTTAAATAAAGTTAAAAATTAAATAATAGAAACAAAATCAAAATTAAAAATAAAAAAGGATGTCCACCTTCCATCTTTGAAATGAATTGTGGGAGATCAAGATTAATTAAACAATTTCTTTAACAGTAAACAAAAATTAAAAAAAGAAAAAAAATTATTGAACTAGATTGATTGTTTATCTAGAAATCGAATTGACGACCGATTTGATTGGAACTATATCATTGAATAATTTAGTTTCAGATCCTAATTGTTGAATTAGAATAAGTGATGATTGTCACTCGATTTAGCAACCAAATCATCATTCCACTTATCGATCTTCACAATCCATCTCTGTCATGAACGGTGGAGCTCAAAATTAATTAAAATTAAATTGTAAGAACAAAATCAAAATTAAAAGTAAGAAAGATCTCCACATTCCATCTTTAAAATGAACGGTGGGATATCAAGATTAATTAAATAATTTTTTAAACATTAAACAAGAAGTTAAAAAAAAAAATTGTTGAACCAAATCAATAGTTGATCTGGAAACCGGATCAATGACCGATCTGGTTGGAACTAGATAATTGAATAATTTAGTTTTAGATCCAAATCGTTGAATCAGAGCAAGCGACGATTGTCGCTCGATTTAGCAACCAAATCATGGTTCCATTTACTAATTCAACGAACGACATCATTGTTTAACAATCTGGTTAATTTTCCCATCTCTATTATAAGATAGAGTTCTATCACACGATGTAAATGATCCTTCATCATCAAGGATGGAGGTTCCTTATTAGATCTCCATCTCTAGCAATGGAAGGTGACATCGATGGAGTTGGAGATCTAGACTAGATCTCCACTCCTTCTTTTTCACCTTTTTTTTTATAATAAATATATATATATACATATATATATATATCCACTATCCATCTATAAGATGGATGATGGATATTAGGGATGTGTCTTCTTTTAGTTTTAATATAATTTTTTTTTTTTTGGTGTAATTGAATTTCTATTATCCATCTCAACTTGGTGGGTGGATGGAAATCTAGAATTTTCTTTTTATTTTTAAATTAATTTTCATAAAGGGGAAAATGATAACTTAATTTTCTAATTTAAGGTAAAATGGTCTTAAAATTCTAGTAATATAGACTAAAATGATAAATTCTAAAACAAAGAGGGACAACTGGGTCATAAATGGTTACACAATTAAAAAATAAAATAAAATGCTTCCAAAACGTAGGGATGAAAATGAAATTTACCCTTAAAATACTTACCCTTAAAATACTAACAAAAATAAACTTAAAATTTGGTTTTTCCTTATTTGTTTTGTCAAAAGTATTTAAACAAACATATTTATGGAAAAGAAATTTAAAAAGATCAATAATCACCCTAACATCAAATAATGTGAATAAACTGAAAGTAGGAAGAAGTGGAGGTAAAGTTTAATCCTAGTCTTCATGTTTGGACGATTTGTCTTGGTTTTAACTGTGAATAGGTTATTGAATGTCGTGGTCTTTAACATTTTCAAGACCCATCAATTTGGTTCCCCTAAAAACAATTTAACGAAAATACAAGAAATTGAATTAATGAGTTTTGAAAACTTTAAGGACGACTGCTTTCGATAACACATTTGTAGTTAAAAATGAGATAAATAATGATAATATAGAGAATAAACTAAGGCCCTGTTTCACATGCGGGATTAGATTGGATTATTTTCATAAAATTAGATTGGATAAATTAGAGTTGTGATACGTTTGGTACAATATGAAAGTAGATAAATTAGTGTTGAGATGTGTTTGGAGTAATATAAGATTGGATAAAAGTAATTTTAAATAATTTATTTATTTTTAAAAGTAAACAAATCTATTTTCAATTCTTTTTAATCTGAAATAAAATTTTTTAATTAATGCTAAAAGTGTTTTTTTTTTAAGTACATTAATTTTAAATAAAATGAATATATCATATGCTAAAAATATTTAAATTAATTTGAAAAATAAGATAAAATATTAAATTAATAAATATAACTATATAAAATCAATTTTAGATAAAAAAAAATTTGTTTTATAATTCGTTTAAAAGAATATTACATTTTTTGAAACAAAAAAAAATATTACATTTTAGAAATATTTAATAAATATATTAACTTAATGTTTAAAATAAATAATTTAATTTAACATTTGGTTGGAAAAAAACGTAAAAAAAAAATGTAAAAAAGAAAATGACATAAAATTAAAGAAAGAAAAAAATATTAACGCAAAAAGATAGTAGCATAAAAATAGAGAGCAGCCTTGCCTTTTAAGTTTTTATCACACCTGCTATGGTGGGTTTGATTTAACCCACCATAGCATAATAAAAATGAGAGCATAGGAATGGTTTTTCCAATCCCCAGCTCTTACCAAACATGGGTTTGGACTGAAAATTCTCCAATCCAAACCATGTAATAAATAAGGCCTAAATGTTGTCCTAAAGCAAAGCCCCAGTGATCATCGTTGTGACATGAGGCACTGATGTTGGCAGTCACTAAATTGACTTTTACACCCATTCGGTAACTATACCAATAATCTACTTTTTAAAATTTTATTTATCACTATAAGCACCAAAAACAACAAAAAGAATAACCTTAAAAATAAAATTTATTTATTTTCTCACTAGATTTAGGGTAATTTTATTAAATGTTTTATTCAAACTCTCTTTATAAGGCGAAGGGTCGAGAATTTTAATAACATCTAATAGGTTTTTATTTTATTTTATTTTTAGGTGAGGCTCTTTCTGGCCTTTGTTTTCTCATTTGTTATTTCTTTTGTTATTTACTGTCTAGTAGGAAATAGCAATTTATGAAGCAGCAAAATCCATTTGTAAAATAGTTAGTTCTATACTTTCCTATTGGTCATCATTTTGTTTTGTGGGTCTAATATTCGTTGTTATTCTTTTCATGTTAATTTGTATAAAGTGCTTTAACTTTTAAGATTACTGCCATGTCCTAATTAGTAAAATTTGTATTGGGGTATGTTTGTAATGTAATATTTTAGTAAATATTGGGTGTGAAAATCACTTTTATGGATGATAATATGTATACCCATGACATAAATATACCTGTTGACATGAGTTGTATTTCCTATATGGGAATGATTGACTGCCATATAGTTAGTCTAATTACTAGCTTGTATAGGAATAATTAGTTGCCTTATAGTTAGCCTAATTACTAGTATAAAGATTTTTTTCTTGTTTTAGTTATTGTCTTTTCTATATATATATATGTGTGTGTGTGTGTGTTGTAATTCTTGTGTAAAGGAATGAAAAAAATGAATAAAAATTATTCCAAAAACTTTCTATGTGAGTTTTCAATACCTTATATTCCTTTGTATGAGTATATGATAACATACATTATCAATAACATATAGTGCATTTAAAAAGTTAAGAGATCAAGATTAATTATGAGCTTTCTATTTGAATATTTAATAAAAGGTTTATTTGGCTCAAAATCCAAAATTGGACCTTAAAAGATGGAGCTCCAAAGAGGAAATTTGTTTTGCTGATGTTGGTGTATATATAGATATGTATATATATAGTATGTGTATATGATAACATGCATTATCCATAAGATAATGCATTCAAAACATTATGACATTAAAATTAATTACGAGCTTTTTATTTGGATACTAAATAAAAGGTTTATTTGGCTCAAAAGGAGTTTAATAGTCCAAAATTGGACCTTTAAATTGGTGAGATGGAGCTCCAAAAGAGAAATTTGTTGGGCTGATGTTGGCGCATATATATATATAATATATATTATTCATATTCATATTAACTTTTAACTTGATAAACAAATGGAAAACCACAGAGACAAAAAGGATTATGAGGAGAAATCAGAAATACTATAATCTAGATCATTGTGGTTGATGAAGGAAAACAAAAAAAGAAAAAGGTAACACAATACAAAGATAGCTGAAATTCATGATTTAAATGAAGTAAATAATATTTGAGAAGGTGTCAGATATAAAATAAAAAGAAAAGCATCACCAGTTTTCCTTTGATGAATAGTATATCAATAACAATTTATATACCATATGATATAAATTTAGTTAGAAAAAAATTGAATTTAAGAATCTAACATTACTCAAAATAAATAGAGATTGATAGAGACTAGCAATGTCAAAAGCAATTCAAAGCTCAAACGCACTAACAATACCCTCTTCATGGCTAGGGAGACAGTTTGACTTACCATATTTATGAGGCTGATCAATCATATCAGTCAACGGCTCATATATGTCAGCAAAAGCAATATTGCTACATGGAAGTGAAGCTTGCAATTGATCAAGGAGCTTGGAGAGCTTGTGATTATAAAACTGAGCATCTGAGTTCTGATCCTCCAAACAGCTCCTACTTAACGGATTGTCAAATTTTAGAGTTATTTGTACCGGCAGACAACCTATTGGAGGTAAACCAGCTACCATCACCTTACGACATCCTAGCTCGTATAGTTCCTGCAATAATATTTACATAAAATCCTAATTATAATTTAACTTTGATGTTGTTACAATAAATTTTGAAAGATGTCCTACAAATAGGATACAATCTCTTTTTCATTTGCTTTTTAATTAAGATACAATCTTTATAACTAACTTAAACGGACTTTTTTGAATTCAAGCGTTTTTGTATGATTTTTGAAGCTACTTTTGAGAAAATATTTAGAAAATAAGAACTTAGAAATTGAATTGTAGTTCCAAAGTCATAGAAATAGATAGCATAAGGATTTCTATCAATACCAATCCTGAGACAATTTTCAATAATCATCCTTATAACTTTTATTTACTAGTAAGTTAGCAGAATCTTTATTTTATAAATTTGTTATAATTTAACATTAACAGCTAGAAAATTAATTTCTCTATCAAAATCCATTTTTGAATAAAGTGTTAAATGTAATTTTTATCAGTTTTTCAAAATTGTAAGAAAAGAAAAAGATAGCAAAAATTTAATAAGGAAAAAAAAATGTAATCATATGTAATTACCTTAACAAAAGATTGTAACCTATCCAGCAAGAAATCTTGATAGCCACTAAGAGTGAACTCTAACCTTCTTCTGGGAATATCATAAAAATTTAAAATGAAGTCATTAGAACCTGCGCTAAATACCACCAAACTGTTATTAATTATCTTCTTGGCTTTTCCTTCACCAACAATCCCCTTAATCCTCCTTATATATTCTCTAAACAGTTTAATCTGCCCAGAAACTGGGATGGCTTTAGATACAACAGTGGTCAGATCATCCAAACCAGATCCAGCCGACGCGAAACTGACACCAGAGAGTAGTTCATCATCTGAAAGATTTGGGTCCAGGAAAGGAGGGACAGCCTCTTTGATGCCTAGAGTGGAGGCTATGAAGTCAGGCACAAGTTTCCCATTAGAGAATCTGCCTGTGGGGATGTGACCTGGAAAGTCTTGGCCATATGGAGGATAATTGCCTTTAGCCAAGGTTTTGATGTGATTGTTGTTGCCTGTATCAACTGTTGAATCTCCGAAAATGAGAATGGTAGATGGGAGTTTAATGTTGTTGGCTGTGTTGAAGAAAATTATCAGAGTGAGAAGAAATGTGATAGTGAGGAGATTGACGGAAGCCATTTGTTGGGTTGAAAAGAAAATATTTAGGATTTAGCCAGATTGCAGGTGTCAATAAATACTGAATTATTGTTGTGAGTACTTATGGAGAACAAGGAGGCAAGAACTTGCACCAGATGTCAAGTTATTTTTCCTTGGTAAGGGAAGCAAGAGAATTGTTGGGTTTAAGTTTTCTAGTATTGAATCATGAAGTGGTGACTGCTACGTAGTGCCTTTTGTGAAGTGGATTAATGTTGGATTGCGGGATGCTTTTTTCAAAGTAATGATAAGAATATGTGGTGATTAATTATATACCGTTCACATTCATAAGTTTCCACAAATTATGTACATTTAGAAAAATTGTTATGATAAGATTATCTTCAAGGAAAATAAAATAAACAAATGAATGTTCCATGCAGAGTAACTAAAATCATATATACATATATATACAGAGGGCATACCCAGTATTGGACTAGAGGGGACACGTGCCGTCCCTGGGATTTGAATAAAAAGCGACAAGTTTAGTTTTTCTAAAAGAAAGACTCACTCTTGTGCACTGTCAGTGTGCAGTTTGCAGACATGACTGCAGCGCATTGATTTATTAGTGCTGTTGTAGGACAGCACACTAACAATAGTTAAACAACAGTTATTTTTATTAATTATTGTTATTATTATTTTATTTTAAAAACTACTTATATTGTTAAAAAAAATGTTGGAAGATTTTTTTTTTTTTTTTTTTTTTAATGTGGAGCCGTGCGATATCTCCACTTCTTTTCTTTTGTTAGTTCGTTTATTATTAATTTTACATTTTTTTTCTTTATTTATTCTTACTATTTCTAATATAATTAACTTCATTTTTATTGCTTCTATTAGACATAGGGGTCGTTTGTTTTTTATCTAAAAACTAAACAGTGATGCTGAAAACTGAAGATTGAAGACTGAATAGTGACTGAAACCTGAAATCTGAATGATAATTTTATTTTTTTTTTTCCCTTACATTTGAATGTAAAGTAATTTTATTTACTTTTTAAAGTTAAAATTGTCTAAAAACTAGTAATTTGACATTTATATCATTTTATTATTAGTTGTGATGTAATTTCATTTAATACCATACAAATAATTATAATACATTATTTAGCAAATACTAAAACACTTTTATGTATATAATAATAATATTTTTATTATAATTAAAATATTATTAATTATTAAATAAAGTATATTTTAAAAAAAAATTATATATACATAAACAAATTATTATAGTAAAGTAAATTACATAAAAAATAGAATGTTACTAAGTTGAATTATTATTGTTATATATTTACATAGAAATAACGTTAAAAGGAATATTATTAAAATTAAATATGTATAATGTAAAATTATGACAAATTTGGAAATATATTTGTTAAAATATTAAAAGAAATTTATATAATGTAAAATTATAACAAACTTAGAAATATGTAATTTTGAGAGGATAAAATTTGAATATAAATTTACAAAATCATTCAGGGGGGCGTATTCAACTTTGGAGTTTATGGTAATTCAAAGGATTTTAAAAATTTAGATATATTCAATCTAAGCTTTTTATAAATCCATTAAAATCTAGATATATTTAATTCAAATTTGTAAAGATTCTAATGAAATTTTGGTGTAATCAATTCAAATTTTTAAGAAATCCAAATAAGTTTAGATGTATTCAAAAAATCAATAATTTTGTAAGAATTAGATTTTCATGGATTGTGATGGACTTTTAAACCCTAAGTATAAATAAAAAACCTCACATGAAATCTTGCTGGATTTTCATGGATTGTGATGGAGTGTTTTTTAATAATAGATTTTGATGGATTCTATAGATTCTATAGATTTTATCAAATTTTGTTAGAATTCTATTTAAGAATTTGTTGGATTATTTAATGGATTCCATCAGATTTTATTGGAATTTTCTTTAGAGTTTGTTAGATTTTTTGCATAGATTTATGTAATTGGATATATTTAAATGAAATTGTTAATGATTTTTTTTAAAAAAAAAAAAAAATCATATGATGAGTAGTATGTTGTAAAACTTGGCCCAACTTTCACCGTTTATATGATTATTTTATTTATATAAATCATATTAATGAAAATTTTGATATTATAAAAAATATTTTTTTTTAACATCTAATTATCGAAGTCAGCTGTTGAATTATAATTTTTTTAAAAAAAAACTCTAGTTTTGACAATCCCAAACTTAGTGTTTCTTTTTTAAAAAAAAAAAAAAAAAAAAAAATCCTTAATTGAAAAATATAACAATTATGAAATGATGTGCATTATGAAAGTTGGAAGAAATTATTCTCCATAATTGTCATTGTTGTCATTCTGCGCCCTAGCATCTCTCTACATATTTACAGCTACACTAGCTCTCCATTGGTTTGCGCTTTTTCGTTGTTGCTCTTGCGTTTGAAAAACTGCTTAAAATTCCTCTTCATTAGTTGGTGATGAAGAAGATGAAGAAGATTCATTATCCGATTCAATAAGAAATTCATCAGACCTACATTCTTTACGAAGAAAATTGTGTAGTCCTGCACAAGCTAACACTAGATCTGCTTATATTGTTAAAAAAAATGTTGGAAGATTTTTTTTCTTTTTTTTTAGCCGTGCGGTGTCTTTACTTCTTTTCTTTTGCTAGTTGTTTATTATTAATTTTACTTTTTTTTTTTTCCTTTATGATTTATTCTTACTATTTCTAATATAATTAACTTTATTTTTTATTGCTTCTATTAGATATAGTTTTCATACTTTTAATATTTTTCCTACTCCGAATTAAATAATATTTTCCTTTTTTTAAAATTTATCTTTTTAGTTCTCTCCTTTTTAATTACTATTTACTTCTACTTTTTATGTGCTATACAAAATCCATTGACAATTTGCAATTGTAAACAGCTTTTTTTTTTTTTTTTCTTTTTCTCTTTATCTTTGTTTGATATCTCTTTATCTTCACTTTGAAATCTTGTCATTACCAAGTTAGCCTACTAAACTGAATACTTTTTTAATTTATTTAGTTTTTAATAATTTAAATTTAATATATATTTCATCTATAAATCCTAAAATTTTAAAATTTAAGTTTTTTGCATTAAAAGTGTCCATTTAATGTCATGATTCAATTTGTTATATATATATATATATATATATTTTTACTTTATTTAGAATAAATAAAAATTAGAAGTTAAAAAAATTCATAATATGACTTATAATATGTATCAATCAATTCTTATTGTATAAATTTATTATTGTTCATTATAAATACATTTTTTTTTTTTGTAAAATTGTATTGAAATTATGTTTTCTAATGAATATATATGGTTTGTGTTCTATTTAAATTAATAATTTTTAATTAAATAATACAAAATTATATCTACTTGAGTATTAATAATTTTTTTATGTAAAAATATTTATATTTAATATATTCTTAATTTTTGAAATTTTTATTATTTTATTCATATGCCCCTATGAACAAATTTTTTGAGTCCATCACTGATTATATATTTGAAAAACAAAGATGTCATAACAATAATGTGACATATATGGAAAGAAGTAAAAATTCTAACCATAAAAAGAAAAGTTTAGTCAATTAAACTACTTTTTTATAATTTAAATTTTTGTAAGTTGTTCTCAATATTATGAATATATTTGGTCTGCTTGCCTTGGGAGAGAGCCGAGTGTGTGAACATTAAGTGCCACTGTGGTTCCTTTGCGGGCATAAAGCAAAACCCTTAACTCCTTTCTCTCAATAATCTCTTATTCAAGCAATTTCTATTTTGCTATCAATAACAATGAAAAAAAGTCTTATAAATCCATTTTGGTTTTGTTGGGATAAAAAAAATAAAAGAAAGAAAAGTACACCATTGTTTAGTAAAAGTGATTGAGCATTTCACTTGATATTAAAAGCTCAAATATTCAAATCTCACTCTTATTCTAAAACACAAGTGTCGCCACACTAAGGAGCTGAACCTTGGTCTTCAAAGTACTCAATCTCTTTGCCACTTTGTGGTTCCATTATATCTTTAACTTACTCCCCCATAACCCACTTTGTTGCCACACCAACAAACTTTTTTAACAAGTCATTGTTTTCCCTGGTTTTCAAGGCATAAAATGCAATTCTAGAGGCCTAAGTAAAGCTAAGGTGGTGTGGTGTTTGATAAGGTGTCACCATACTAAATAAGAAGCTGAACCTTGGTCTTCAAAGTACTCAATCTCTTTGCCACTTTGTTCTTCCATTATATCTTAACTTGCTCCCCCAGAACCCACTTTCTTGCAATACCAACAAACATTTTTTAGGGTGTATGATTTAACATAACTAAAGAGAAAGCTGATGAATTGCTTCGATCTTGATACTTCATTTTAAATAATCATTTTTCATAGTTTCAAAAAAAATAATAATAATCATTTTTCACACTTCATAAATGCAACCGAATTTTGATTGTGTATTAGATCCTCTAAATTTAATTGCAAAATTATATGTAGACATATTTTACACAATGGAATCAAATTAAGGAAAGTCAATTATACAACAGTGTGATCTTATATTAAGCTTAATTGGCAATGCGTTTTAGTTGTGCACCTTGAATATTTAGTGCTTGATATCGAGAATTCTGATTTGACTTTATCAATGTCAAAAAACTCGGCCTACTCAGCCATCTAGTCATTGACTAGATTGATTTCGTGGAAATCAGTGCTGCTGGGTGGTGGCCCACTAGGCAACCGAGTTGGGCCACATAGGCAGTTAACTCGACTTAGGCAACACCTAGCCACTCAGTCCACTTTTTTGAAATATAAAATATAAAATATAAAATATAAAATAAGTCCAAAATGACGTTGTTTTAGACCCCTCCAAAATGTTGCCATTTTGGTTATTTAATTTTTTTTTTTTTAAAAATAACCATAACGATGTCATTTGGGGGAAGAAAAATTAAATAACCATAACAGTATCATTTTGAAAGGGTCCAAAACAATGCCGTTTTAGATTGTATATTGAAAGTAAAAAGGAAAAAGTTCTGGTCAAACCAAGCTAGACGTTTCTTCTTATTCTCTATGATTGCTGCCCTCTCTTCCTTGTAGACTAGCTTGCCTCGCCATCATACCTCTGACAATTGTCGTTTTCCTCCCCGCTGACTGTCGTTTCTTTCTATGTTACTCATCATTGCTAGTTGGGTTAATTGTATTGAAGCTAAATCTATTGTTGTCTTTCTATGTTTAATTTTTAAGTTGATTTTGTGATTTTAATTTATATGAATTCAGTTGATTTTAATTTATATGGGTTTAGTTGATATGGACTTTAATCTATTCTTGAACCTCTACACCGTTAATATGGACTTTAATTTATAAGGAGGAATGGGTGTTTTCAAAATGACACCGTCTTAGACCTATAAGTTAAAAGAAAAAAAAAAAAAAGAAAAAGAAAAAGCTCTAGTTAGACTAGGCTAGAGCTTATTCTTTTTCTCTACGATTGCAACCCTCTCTTTCTCCTAGACTAGCTCGCCTCGCCATCACACCTTTGACAGCTACCATTTTCCTTGTTGCCGGCTGCCACTCCTTTCTATTTTGCTCATTGTCGTTGGTAAGGGCTAATTATGTTGAACTTAAATCTGTTTTTGTCTTTCTATGTTTAATTTTTAAGTTGATTTTATGATTTTAATTTATATGGCTTTAGTTGATTTTGTGATTTTAATTTATATAGATTTAATTTATTTTAATTTATATGGGTTTAGTTGCTTTTATGATTTTAATTATGTGATTGTGCTACAGTGATTTTTGAGATTGAATGAGACAAGTTTTATAATATGTATATGATTATATTTTGACTTTATATAATTTTTTTTTAATAAGTTTGATCAAGTTTGACCGTCGGTCAAAGTTAAATCGAGTATTTGTCGAGCAACAGAATACTCGTTATTCGCTAGGTTGCTGAATGACTAATATTCTTATTCCTATTCAATAATGTTGCGGCCCCCAAGAGGGAGGGAGGGGGGGGGGGAGGGAGGGGGGTGGGGTGTGTGTTGTGTGTGTGGAGGTGGCCGCAGAAGGAGGGAAGGGGGGGCAAGAATTGTGGGTGTTTAAGCTAGCGAGTGAAATGTTGAACTTTATACTTGCTTCGATTATTGAGAATGGCTCGATATCTTGAAAAAAGATAGCACTGATATGAAAGCATGTGTTCATATGTTTTCTTGTAAGTTATATAGCTAATTTTTTAAATGCAACCATTGCTATATTGCATACATATTTTCGAGCAAATCATTTGATGCACGTGGGTAGATAATTTTTTATTATTATTAAAAAGAAACAGTGATCAATAGATCATCTTATTATTCTTGTTAAAAGAGCAATGAGGTGATAATTGATGATCAAATACATTTTATATCTCAATTAGTATTCCAATTACTAGGTGACAATTGAGGAAAGAATACATTTTATAAATGAAAGAAATAATCATTAATGTCTATATATTCACTAATTGTACACATTGTTCCAAAAATTGGTCAAATCAGTTGATTTTTTGTTTGTATATGAAAAACAAAAATGACAACCATATTCTTATTTGAGAAAGAATATAATATTATGGAATTTTTGTTTAAAAACAATTAAAAAAGAAACTATAATATGATTTCATATATTGTGGATAATTTGGAATTCATTAACATTAACAAAAACAAAAAGTAAAACATAAATATATAATACGCTTACAATAATATTGTTAATAATTTTTTTTTTTTTTGGTTATGGAGTATAAAATATTGTTAATTGAGGGCATTTTTGTAACTTATAATTAATTTATTCTAATTTTAAAGTAAAGTAAACAACTCAATGAGAATACTACTTATCTCAATTTCGATTCCTACAATTGATGATAGGACCCATCCCGACTCCTATCTTGAATCCAGGAGGATGTCATGAAAAATGTGATCTTTTTTTACTGAAATCTAGAGTTTCTAAAAAACCTTTTAAAAATCATCGTAATTTTGATTGTCGCTTTTGTAAATATAAATCAAACAAATTGGAAATTTTTACATTTCTCATGTTGGACCTCTAGACTAAATATATAAAATATATTCATAAAATATCTGAAAAATATATTTCATTTGTAAAACTATTCTGGAAACTTATTTACGAAATCTGGTTAATTAAAAATAATATATACTGATGCAAAAATGTTTCTACTTAAAAATAATATTAATGTGTTTTGTCATCACCATGTGGTCTTTCTCACGATATGTAATAATCTGCATGAATCTCCAACGGATAATTGAAAAAATGGGTTTTATAAAAGATTGAGTTCTAACGTCTAGTGAGTGGATGTAACTTTTGTAAAAATATTTCTAAATAAAACATAATATATAACTAGTAATAATGCACAATCATATTTGAAAATTAAATTGAATTCAAATAAGATATCATAATAAACATGTAAGTGTCTGTATGAATTATTCCTTTGTAATTTTATTAAAACATAATATGCAACTATAATTTGTAAAACTTTTCTGAAATCCTTTTCTGCAAACTGATGTTCTGTAAATTTCTTTCTGTACTAATCGAACTTGATATATAACATCTGTAACATCTGTAATCTGAAAATCTACACCAACTAATATCCAGAGGAATCCGGTCATACATGGTGGAAAATATTGTCTCACAAGTATAGCAAACATAACATTTGTTATACACGTGCTGGACAACTTAATGACTTTACCGACATCTTCCATACACATGTTGGATGACTCTAGAACTTACACATGTTTAGTCTAACCGTTAGAGGGGAGGATACAATCCTGATGTTCTGAAAATATTTTTATTTAATTCTCAAATCTTAAACAATTGCCACATCCAAATATACATAACTCTAAATAATACTTTTCTCAAAACATAAACAAATATTCTTCCTCCAAACATAACATCATATTACCAAAAATATTCTAAGCATTTCTTATAATAAATTTAAGTTGAAAACATAAGATTTCTATTGGAATTTCTAATACATAATCATAAAACATAATTTATAATCTATAAAATAAATTAACTAAACAAATTATTTATTTCAAATAAATAATAAAAACTGAAATATAAATAAACACAATTCAATTAATTTCATTAAAATAAAATTATCCACTCATAAAACTCCTTTGCTGAAACCTGAATCTAAAATTGGTTTCTATCTGATTCCTCATGATCTTGGATTCATCCTAAAGTCATATAAACTAAGTTAAGAACTTATGAAAAAATTAACTAATTTTTTAGATTTCAAATCCAATGAAATATAAATAATTTATTTGGATAAATCAGGTATCCAAATATTTTGTACAAGCATATGAAATTTTCTAGAAAAGCTTTTATTTTTGCTCATCTCAATTTTTTGTACTAGTTGTTGTTCATATGTTGTGTTTGTTGTCTTTGTTAATATATTCATATGCAACTAAAATTGCACCACCAATGTCTTCTCGAAGGCTCTCCGTTTGGAGAGAGAAAGCCTTCTACCCTTAGAGAGAGAAAGCTTAATAGAAGCATTTTCCGGGTAGATCCAGATAGTTTTTCAGCATTTTCTTGCTTCTCCCTTTCCTCAATCTTTGCTGCTTTCTTCCTATTCCGGTTTCTCGTTGATGTCCCTTTGGTTTTGGGGGTTTTTTTGGCTAGTTCCAATTGATAACTAGATCCAACTCTAAAAACTTGACTGCTCTAGTTTTATTTGTGTTTCTTTCAGGTGGTGGATGAAATCAATGGTTGCATGCCTCTTTGGTGATTCAAGATAGTGATGGATCCTAAAGTTCTTCAGCTGGATTTTGGCGCTGCAATCAAATATCTCATTATGCTTTAAGGAAGATTTATTTAGGTTCAGAAGGAGATTTGATTGTCGTAGGGGTTCCCTGTCTGATGCACCACATCTTGTTTCTAGATAGTCATCCTTTGTTGCTACCTTTTGGGTTCTGGAGGTTGTTTGCATAGTTTATTTTGGGTGCTACTGATTTCCACTTATATTATTGTTATTTGTTTAATTTGTGTTTAGTTATATGTGGTTGGCCGGACTCAATGTTGTCTAGCCGTTCCTATATATAGGAACCACTTGGTATTTAATCTGAGCTTCCTTGCTTGATCCTATGATGGGGACAAGCTCTGGTATTTTTATGCCTTTATGGTAGCCCCAAATTTGGTTGGCTTTTAGGATTGTAATATTATGGTTCCTAAATTTAGGAAAGTTGTTATAAAATTTACAATATTTCAAACAAAAAAAAAAAAAAAAATTGCACCACCACTAAATTTGTTTATCACTGACACTTTAGTGCTTTCAATTGTTTTATGAGACATGTCTCAATTTCTTTTTAACATTTCCTAGGCCACCGCCTCACTTCTGTTTTATTGTTTATCAATATCAAGCTCCAAATTGGGCTATTGCTTCTCTTTTGTCATGCCAAGCATGAGACAATTATATATATATATATATATATATATATATTTCTATGTTGCTTATCAAGTCTAGAAAGCAAACACTTGTCCGTTTTACTCTTAAATAATATAACCTCGTTGACTTTTAGTTCTGCTTCCTTGCTTTTGATTTTATCTCATGCATTTTTTTTTTTTTATTTGCTTTTGTTTAATTAATCAAAGCCCAATTTAAATTAGGCTTGCTTCGGCCTCATACTTATTATTATTATTTTTTTATAACTTGGGCTCCCATAAAATAATTTCAATCCATTTAATAGACTCTTTAATTGGGCTCTCTATTTGGACCCCGTTGACCTATTCATTTGAGTCTCATTTATGTTTTTAAATTCTACTGGATCTATTTAAATTCGAGCCTTACAATTGAAGTAAACAACTTATTATGATTCCGATATATCATTCTGATTTTAAGTCATTCTAATTTCATATTATTATGATTCCCATTTCGATTCCTACAATTGAAATAAACGCACTATAAATACACCCACTTTAGGATTAAATTAAATTAAATATCTCAGCCCAAATAATATAATTCTGAAATAATAAAATAAACTAAATATAGTAAATTAACTAAAGCCCAATTAACGCTTATAAACCCTTCCAAACACAACCCACATGAAGTAAATTAAAATACATGGCTCATAGTGCAACTTAAGCCCAAACAAAATTAATTGTCGCTCAGGCGCTCTAATTGCCTTCAATATTGATGATCTCTAAGAAATTAGTCCAATTGCTTCTAAGAAATCAGCCCAATTATTTTAAGTCCAAATTTGACTTCAAAATTCACTAGAAAAATCGTAACTCACATGAACCCACTTAAAAAACCCAACTCGGTACGCGACTCTTCGAGTCAGGAGCCTAATTTAGTATTTTAACCATAACTTTCGTGTCCAATGTCAAAATTGTACGATTTTTAGTGCGTTCAAAAGATAAGATGGAGGGCTACAATTTCATGAAGATTTTATCCAAATCAATCTCTATCTATGCTAAAAATTGACCACAAATTACGGGCTTTTTCTCATTTTCAACTCAGTTTTGGCTCATTTTGTTGTCTCCGTGATTGCTACTTGGTTTTTATCATTCCCTCTTTCCTTAAAATGATTTGTCCTCAAATCATGACCCATCTTTATTATTGTCCAAAGACTTGATTGAAACCTAAAAAGAATGTTAGGGAAAAAAAAAAAAAAAAAAACCTCATATACTTCCTCACGTGTTTCACTCTATTCACTCACATGTTTATCACTCAACACTCCTTTTCCATGCTCAAACTTTTCCCTTTTTTTTTAATCAAATTAGAATGCTTAAATTGATAACTTTAATGTAGAACTTGTGGAACCAATACCAAGATGATGAATCTTGCAAACAAAGAAAGCAGTCGTGTGAATCTTGCCAATCGATAAAGATCTATAAATCACAACATATGACGAGCAAGAAAATAAACCCAATCGATTATGAGTTTGATCAATCAATCAAGAGCCCTAGAAAACCTAGAATATTTAGTCAAAGAAAATAACAAGATTGATGCAACCAAGATTAATGATTATGATGAATGTTGCAATCAAATAAGAGTTTGGCTAGCAAAACAAAATAACAAAGTCAAGAAAATCAAACCTTAGATGATGAATCAAGAATGGAGATGTACGCCAATAAAAGGGAAAAAAAAATAGAAACCAACAAGATGATAAATTTATATATATATATATATATGGTGCGAAAATTAAAGACAAAGATGAATTATGCAGCAAAAAAATAAAGAAACAAAATAAATTGGATAATCAAAACTAAATTAATACCCAAAACTCTGATATTAACTTATGCGAACCTAATATATCAATATGGCACCCGCAAACAAATCTGAAATCACAAACCTAAGAAAGTTAATTACATGTTTATAAAGAAAACTTTGACCCATTGATTATATGACAATCAAAAACCAAACTTATCAAAGAATTTTGACTCGTTGTTTATAGGACAACCAATAACCAAAATTATTAAAAAAGGATATTAATGTCATTCCAAAGAATGAGATGAGAAAGTGAGAGGTAAATCATGAATTCGATCGCTACAAGAATTAACTTGATAAGATCATATATTCATGTAGAACAAAAGAGAAAATTCTCTCTTTCAATTAACATAATCGGCTAACTTTGATTTGTTTAGGTTTATAATGCCTTTTACAGGCTACATAATCAGTAACTTACTAGAAAAATAAAAACCCTAACTTATTACTAACCCACACGCCTAAGACACTAAGTACACCCATTTTGGGTTTAAATTAATTTTAATGTCTCAGCCCAAATAATATAATTCTAAAATAATAAAATAAACTAAACATATTAAATTAACTAAGACCTAATTAACCCTTATTAACCCTTCTAAACACAGCCGACATGAACTAAATTAAATCGCATAGCTCATAGTACAAATTAAGCCTAAATAAAATTAATTGTCGCCAAGTTGCTCCAATTGCCTTCAACATTGATAATCTTTAAGAAACTAGCCCAATTGTTTAAGAATCATCCTAATTGCTTTCAAGAATCAATCCAATTATTTAAAGTCCAAATTTGACTTCAAAATTCGCTAGAAAAATCGCAACTCGCATGAACCTGTATAAAAAACCCAACCGGGCACGCTACTCTCAGGTGTCAAGAGTCTATTTTGGTATTTTGACCATAACTTTCACGTCTAATGTGTAAATTATGTGATTTTTAGTGCGTTGGAAAGACAAGGCGAAGGGCTACAACTTTCATGTTGAAGACTTGCCCTAAATCAGTCTCTATCTATGTCAAAATTTGACCACAAATTACGTGTAAACACTTTATTGTAATTTTACGGATTTCCTCGGAAATAGTCCCTAAATAATTATTAAAGACCCTAAACGGTCCATGAAAGCGTCTAAGGGTATAGGGAACCCTTAAGGATTGAAGTAAACTCGATTGAAGATTAAGCGGAAGGGTAAAATGGTAAACAAAATCGAGTAACTATTTAATGTGACAATGGACTAAATTGAAGATAAAATTTAATAATTGAGGTCAAAGTGAAATTGAGTTAAAAGTTAAGGTATGAGAATGAATTTTTCTCAGGACGTAATCGGTATTATGGAAATTAATTGTGGAGAAAAACATAAAGCCAAAAAGTTGAATCACAAAACAAGAGAGAGAGTTATCGTGAAACCAAAGAAAGAAGAAACGAAGAAGAAGAAGAAGAAAAAGGAAAGGACGACGTCGACCACCTAAAACCAGATCGCCGACCAGCTCGACCCGCCGCCACCTTGCTAAGACCGAACAGAAGCGACCGAGAACCAGTCCTCCACGTATGCAAACTGACGACGACGATGGAGCTACCAATGCTGATCGAGAAGCCAGCACGACTAGCCACAAGCCACCTGAAGCTGACGCCGAACCCAATCCATCTAGCCGCTAAGATCGCCAAAAAAACCAAGCAAAAATGAGGTCAAACTAGCACACAGAAGTGATGGATCGAGGTAGATTGAGCTAGGGACAGGAGGACCAGTCCTCTCATGCACCAGAAATAGCCACAAATGCGACCAAAAATAGAGAACAAACTAGAAATGAAGATAGACGCAGAACCGGAGAGAGAGAGAGAGAGATCGTGCGAGGGAGAAGAATGAAAGAAAGACCAAGCTGAAATCACTCCATTTCTGCCTCAAAATAGTCCTAAATCGAGCTCAACGCGAAGAGGAAGAGAGTGATTTCATGAGAAAGAAAACGGGTGAGTTGTTTAAGTTGAAATTGATAATTTTGTTGATGATTAAGTTGATTTCAAAGCAGATTTTCTTATGATTCATTTGTTGGTTGGTTTTGAGTGAAAATGAGTTGAGAAATAAGTAGATTAATGCTTATGGGGAGCTTAGGAGGCCAAGAAAATAGTGAAAATTTAAAGAGAAATCGAATCGAGCAATAAACTAGTTTGAAGGGCGACTCTGTAAATCGACCAATATGGCGTCCATTGAGTGTTCGGACGACCCTAACGAGTTTAATTAGGCGTGTTGAAGCTATTAAAAGTTCAAGATTAAAATTAGAAATCAAAATAAAAAAAATGCCCAAGAGTTAGTAGCAAAATAACGTGTTTTTAGCTTAAAATGCTTACCTGATGACCGTTTCTTTCTGTGTCGACACTTAGACCGGCTAGATGGCCAGTTGGGAAGGTGTTCGGAGCAAAAACAGAACGAAGAAAAGCCTCGAATAGGGTTGTGAATAGTGTTTGGCCTAAAAGGGGTCGAAATCGAACGATTTTCGTTTCGGGCCTCCGAACGTGATTCCGTTAGTGCCAGAATGTCCCTCGGCGATAGTAAATAGGTTCCGGGCGAAGAAAACAAAGTTCGAAACCCCAGAATCAATAAAGAAATCAAAATGGAGGGTTGCGCGCAAAAAGTGTTACTTAGGGGCGATTGTGTAATTTACTTATTGCGAGTTTCCAGAAGTTGGTGCGAACGAAAATTTACGTATCCATATGTTGTGTAGGTGACGAGGACGCATAGGGATCAAGGAGAGAGGAGTAGAGGCTCCGCACACGCCGATTGCAATTTTTCAGTTTGTGAGTGAATTTTATTTTAAAGATTTTCAAAGTATTTCAAATTGTTAAGTTTGATTTGATAAGTAATTGCTTACTTGAATTTATTTTAAATGCATATTGATATGAGCATGAGTTTTGCTTGAGATGAGAATTTCGATTTATATGCATATGTATAGTTGTTGAAATGAGATTTCAGAAAAAGATTAAGTTTTCCAGTTTGAATTGAGAAAAGAAAAGAAAACTGTTTTCAAAACTATTAGTATACCCTCAAAGATTTCCAGATCTGATTAGACCCAGTCGGTCTATCACACATCAATTGGAATAGTCCTGGGGAGGGATAAGTCACTAACCTGGGGAATAAGTGTCCGACTCTGTTAGTCAAGCCGTCTTTGCTGATGTGGGGTAGTGTTTCATGTGTTATGATTAGCACTGGGAAATTTCGCACATAGTCGTGAGATGTCTTAGAGTAGAGTTGTCACGGTTTGTGTCAGTTCAAAATCACCATGTGACCCCAGAGTTAGAGATACTATGGTATTTTCAAAATATATCAAGAAATAGTTTTAAAAGAAAAACAAAATTGAAAGAAAAGAAATTTTTTATTATTATTTAAGCTATTTATGATTTTCAGTTACAAGTTTTGAATTTAAATGCATGCTTACGTTTACATATAAATCTTCATGTTTAAATTGAGGTTGAGCAATCAAAGTTTGAAATGTTTAAAGAAATAAAAATTTGTTTATCAAACTTTTTCCGAGGAGGACGTTTTAAAATTAGATTTTCAAAGAAAAGAAAAATTTTCACTCACTGAGCTTCTAGCTCATTATTTTTCTATTTTATACAAAATCCTCCTCAGGTACTCTCCACAAGCAGCCGAGCGGTGAATATTACCTCCAGCGGGCGAGGCAGCGTGACACGACGACACCTTGAGCCGTCCATTTTTACATTAGTGATATTTTCATGTAAATCTCTTTTAAAGTGTATAAATAATTTGTAAATTATAATTATTCGTTTGTAACTATTTTTAAATTGTTTTTTATTTAAATGTGGTTTATTAAATTGTGTTTTGAATTTTATTAAGTTGATTAGAAAATTAAATGCATGTTTGAGGCCTACGGGTAATCAGAAGTTGGGTTGATGCTGAAAAATAGTCGAAGTGTGATTTTTTTGTAAATAGGTTTTTTTCCGGAATGTCAAAAATGCAACCATTTATGCTACCGAAATTTTGTTAGAAAATGAGTTTAAAAATCGAAAAAAAAAAATTCTACGCGGTTTAAGTTAAAAAAAAAAAAAAACCAACCCAACAATGTTTTAGAAAGTATCAGAGAGTTTAGGGTTCGTTCCACGGGTTTCGCTTGTTTAAGAGGGATCCGTTGGGTGGCCCGATGTGACCTATCGGATTAGAGTTAAAGGTATTGGATAGGGTCGCGTCATTACGGCTTCTTGTTTTCCTACTTTCAAGTATGTTTTGGTCTGTTTTATTGTTTCCGTGACTGCTATCTTGGTTTCCATCAGGTGTAGTGTAGGCTAAAAAGGAAGTTTATTATTTTTAGGATTTTATTCTTATTTAGACTTTGTTATTTGTTTCCTTTTATTAATTAATTTTATTTTCTTTTAGATCTTATTTCCTAAGAAATGCTTGTTTCTCAGGATCATTAGAATTGAATTGGTATAAATCAGAGCTTAGGTTTAGAGTCATTACGTTTTTTAGATTTTGGAACATTTATAAAATCTTGCAATTTTGTGAGGTAGGTCTCTTGCTTTTCTTTTTTTTTTTGTTTGAATTTTTGGTTATTCTTACTTGTAATTCCTTGGACTAGTGTCAGATCATTTTGGTTCATTTATACTCTAGTATGTGGCGTAAGTTAGTGCGGCTATGACTTGTTGTTGGATCTACAGTTAGATACTCAACAATGTTTTAGAAAGTATCAAAGAGTTTAGGGTTCGCTCCACGGGTTTCGCTTAACCCGACGAGTCGGATCTAAGAGAGATCCATTGGAGTGCCTGGCGTGATCTACCGGATTAAAGTTAGAGTTATCTGGATAGGGTCGCATCATTACGGCTTCTTGTTTTCCTACTTTCAAGTATGTTTTGGTCTGTTTTATTGTTTCCGTGACTGCTATCTTGGTTTCCATTAGGTCTAGTGTAGGCTGAAGAGGAATTTTATTATTTTTAGGATTTTATTCTTATTTAGACTTTGATATTTGTTTCCTTTTATTAATTAATTTTATTTTCTTTTAGATCTTATTTCCTAAGAAAGGCTTGTTTCTCAAGATCATTAGAATTGAATTGGTATAAATAGGAGCTTAGGTTTAGAGTCGTTACGTTTTTTGGATTTTGGATCATTCATAAAATCTTACAATTTTGTGAGGTAGGTCTCTTGCGTTTTTTTTTTTTTGAATTTTTGGATATTCTTACTTATAATTCCTTGGACTAGTGTCAGATCATTTTGGTTCATTTATACTCTAGTATGTGGTGCAAGTTAGTGCGGCTATGACTTGTTGTTGGATCTATAGTTAGATACTCAATGACTTGACATGATTTTATTAATAATCTAAAAGCCAAAGTAAAAAACGTAACAACCCTAAACCTAAGCTCTTATTTATACAAAGTCAATTGTAACTATCCTAGGAAACAAGTTTTCCTTAGGAAATAGAATCCTAAAAGAAAATAACATTAATTAATAAATTGAAACAAACATCAAAGTCGAAATAAAAATTGAATCCTAAAAACCCTAAAATTCCTATTCAACCCACACCAGCCTCATCGATCACGATTTGCTCTACATTGCAGTCAATCTTTATATTAATTCTATTGAATATGCCATTGGGTGTATATCTCGATGTAAGTCATGGTTGCTTTTTGGAATAATCCCATAAGATGCACTAATGGTTGCATCCAGCGATGTAGATCACGCTCGTCGTTAATGTTCTTATCATAATGCTTTCGGGCCAACTTTCATGCCTATCCCAAGAACCCTAGGTTTTTTCTTAACAATGCCTAAAAGGCACAAAAACGCTTTCTATAATAGAAAAAATTCGCATAACAAAAAAATAAGAAGTATAACACATGAACCAAAACACATAAATTAAACAAAGACTCTAAAAACTTATATTAGAATGAGTATATGAGTGTGTGTGCCATTCTAACAACTAAAAGAGGTCAAATCTAACTATAAATTGACAAATATTTGATAATATGTCTCAATCAACAATTTGCTTATAGGTGTCGCTCAACTATGAATATCAATTTTCAATATAAATATGAAAGCAACAATGACAGGACTCAATCCAAACCTTACAGTACTTACGTCCGGAGGGCCCTGCCTGACACCCCAACGGATCCCTCCTAACCCTACTAAATAGGTTGAGAGAAATTAGCAAAGCGAACCCTTAAAATCTTTCCTTACTTATAAAACAATGATGGGTTGGATTTTTTTTTTTTTTCAAAACTAAAATTTTGTTTCAGCATTTTAAAATCAAGTCATTTCGTGAAATAAATTCTGGCAGTATAGCATCTGCATTTTCAACTTTTCGAAAATACCTGCAAAGTAACATAGACTTCCAAATAGTTTCATTTTCCAACCCAACTTTTTCCACAAACATACTTATAGTTGCATAAATCAAATTTCCATTTCGTTAATAATAAAAAATTTAAAATCATAACTCAAATATTTTGCAATGTCACATCATAGCTTGAAACTTAAAATTTTTATATCTTAACTGAATCTGGACCACTCTTTTAATATTAAACATATATATTTACATATGATTTTCTTCACATACAAAATAAGAAAAATATATTTATGCAGGAATACTATCATGTCATTTCCCAACTTACTCTTTTAGAGGAGTATTCTGATCTCGGTCACCCACATGGATACCTGAAGAGGTTTTTATCATAAAGACAGAAAATAGTGAGCTTTGAGAGCTTAATGAGTACTTAATTTCTTTTAAACTTAAAATATTTTATTTCTTAAAAATATCTCCTTAAAAATCTTTTCAAAATGCATTTATATTTCTTAAATTTTCTCGTAAATCTCAAAACTTATCTCATTGTAAGTGTGAGTGCTAAATCCATAAAATACATAATCACATAAAGTCTCATACATAGTTTATAAAACTATAAAACCCATAGGGACATCAAAATGTATATAAAAATGATAAATACATAAAAACTCCATATAACTTTTTTTTTTTTTTAGCATAAATTTTCATTTAAAACACAAGGCATGCTTATGAAAATTATAAAAGCAACCGTACATAAAAATTTATATGAAGCTTATAAATTTAATATCACCTTGAACTCATTCATACATGAAATTTCATATATTCGTAAAAACTTAATTTAACTTAGAGCTTATAAAGTTCAAATTTTATTTAGGTTGCAAATCATACATACGAAAACTACCACTCATATATTTATATATATATATAATTTACATAAAACCTATAAAATTAAAAAGTATTTAAATTTATACATATAAATCTTACAAAGTGAATATCAATTTGAAATTTTATATACTTAAGCTTCATATAAAATTTATAATTCATAAAACATATATTTTTTTTTTTCGTCTCATTTCTGTACATAACTTGAAATAGGAATCCATAAAACTTATATATTCATAAATCATCATAGAAAGCTTATGAATTATAAAACATATAAAATGAATGACGCGACCCGACCCGGATACCTCTAACTCTGATCTGGTAGGTCACGCGGGGCACCCCAACGGATCCTTCTCAGACCCAACTCGTCGGGCTAAGCGAAACCCGTGGAGCGAATCCTAAACTCTCTGATACTTTATAAAACATTGTTGGGTTGGTTTTCTTTAAAATCTGAAAACGCATAGGATTTTTTTTTTTTTTTTCTAAACTCATTTTTCTAATAAAATTTCGGCAGCATAACAGCTGTATTTTTAACGTTCCTGAAAAACCTGTTTATAAAAATATCAACACTTCGACTAAAATTTATCATCAACCTAACTTCTTATTGCCCATAGGCCTCAATCATGCATTTCATTCTCAAATCAACTTAATAAAATTCAAATCACAATTTAATAAGCCACATTTAAATCAAAAACCATTTAAAAACATTTACGAGCGAATAATTACAAATCATTTATACATTTCAAAAGATATTTACATGAAAATATAACTGATGAAACAAAATATGCTGCTCAAATGATGTCATGTCGCGCTGGCTCGCCCACTGAAGGTAATGCTACTGCTAGGCTACCTATTGAGAGTACATGAGGAGATTTTTATATAAAACAGAAAATAATGAGCTAGAAGCTTAGTGAGTGATAATCTTTCTTTTCTTTGAAAATCTGATTTTCTAAACTTCCTCCTTTGAAAACGTTTGAAAACTATTTTCTGATTCTAAAGCATTTCAAACTTAAATCTCTTAAACATAAATTTAAATAAGAGAATTTATATATAAACATAGGCTTGCTTTTACAATTAAAACTTGTAACTGAAAATCATAAATAACTTGAATAATATTTATAAAATTTCTTTCCTCTCAAATCTACTTTTCCTTTTTAAATTGTTTATTGATATCTTTCAAAATTACCATAGTATCTCTAAATCTAGGGTCTCTCAAATCTAGCGGTTATGTGCGGAATTTCTCAGCGCTAACCATAGCTCGCCAACTTTAAGACATCTCGCGGCTATGTGCAGAATTTCTCAGCGCTAACCATAACACACGAAACACTACCCCACATCAGTAATGGCGACTCGACTGACAGACTCAGACACTTATCCCCCATGTTAGTGACTTATCCCTCTCCAAGATTGTGCCAACTGATGTAGGATAGACCGGCCGGGTCTAAACTGACCTGAAATATCTGAGGGTATACTTATGGGTTTGAAAACATTTTTCTTTTTGCTCTAACTTTCTAGTGCAAAAGCACAAATTAGCATCATTTCAAGCTTTAAATTTATGCTCATATCCATGCATTTAAAATAAACTCAAATAGTTACTTATTAAATCAAATTTAATAATTTGAAATACTTTAAAATCTTTAAATAAAACTCTCACAAAATTGGCAATTGAAAATGGCACGTGTGGAGCTCCTACTCCTCTTGCCTCGATCCTCGAGCACCCACATCACCTACAGAACATATGAAAACGTAAATTTACGTTCGCGTCAACTTCTGGAAACTCGAAATTATACAATCGCCCCTATATGACCCTTTTTATGCGTAACTCTCCATTTTCTGTTTCTAACTTTAATCTTTCATTTTTAATAACTTCAACATGCCAATTAAACTTGTTAGGGTGATTCGAACACTCAACGGATGCCAAAAGGGTCAATTTACGAAATCGCCCTATAAACTAGCTTATCGTGCGATTCGATTTCTCTTTAAACTGTCACTATTTTCTTAGTTCCCTAAGCTCCCAATGAGCATTAATCCTCTTATTTCCCGACTCATTTTAACTCAAAATTAATCAAGAACGAGTCGTAATAAGATCCGCTTCGAAATCAACTTAATCATCAACAAAATCGTCAACAAAAATACTCCCAAAACTTGAACACTTACCCTTGGTTTCTTTCTCACGAAATCATCCTCATCCTCTTCCTTTGCGCATTGAGCTCGTTTTGGGACTGTTTTGGGGCGTAAATGGACTGATTTGAGCTGGATCTCCTCCCTTTTTCTTCTCCTACGCGCAAGCCTCTCTTCCTCGGTCGGATTCTCTCTTTTCTTCTCCGATCTACTACCTTTGTTCTGGTTTAGCTTCATTCTCATTTCAACACTGTTCTGGCGAGGTTGCAGTTGGATTTGCGGTGAGTTCTGGTCTGGTTTGCGTCAGTCTCCTCTCCTCTTTCCCCTCTCTTCTTCCCTTGCTCTCTCCCTAGCTCGATCTATCTCATTCCTCTTCGATCCGTCGAGTTTTGTCGTCAGTTCTGCTTGAGCGTGGAGGATTGGTCTTGGTTCAGCTCGGCGAGGTCTGGTTCGTGCTTGGTGTCGGCTTGAGCTGGGCTCTGCAGGTGGTCGGGATGACAGCTCATCGTCGTCCTTTTCCGCTTCGATCTGCCTTCAGTCCGTCATTTCTGCTGTAGGGTTTCGTTACAGGTCTGCGCGAGTTCGTCTTCAGTCTGCTCGGTTTTGTGTGCGGTGAGGTGCGGTAGGTGGTCGGCGAGCTTGCACGGCTAGATCGGCGATAACTCCCTCTCATTCTTCTTCTTCTTCTCTTTTCTTTTCTTTTCTTTTTGGTTCGGCTTTGCATTAACTGTCGCTGGTTCTGTTTTTGTGACTCAACTAACTTTTTGGCTTCTATTTTCCTCCCCAAACAATTTTAAAAATGACGGTCACGTCTCTTAAAATTTTCAGTCTTCTCCCTTGACTTTTAGCTTAATTCTAGTTTGACCACACTTATTAAAACTTATCTTCAATTTAGTCCCTTATCACATTAAATAATTACTTGATTTCGTTCACCACTTTATCCTTCCGTTTAATCTCTGATCGAGTCTAAATCAATCTCTAAGGGTTACCTATACCCTTAGGCGCTTCTGTGGACCATTTAGGGCCTCTAATAATTATTTAGGGACTGTTTCCGTGGAGATCCGTAAAATTTCGATAGAGGGCTTACAATGAATTTCCATTTCTTAACTTTTCAAAACTTAAATTCCATTAAATCATAAAATATGCTTAAAACATATAAAATATTTCAAATACTTATTTTGCTTTCTGAAAGCACCATTCGTACCCTATAATACTTACAACCACGCGGAAGCTGTAATAACGCTAACTGATGTGTAGTCACGTGGCGCTTTTAATAAACATCAACCATGACGCTTACTTAGTTACAAAGACATCCCGTAGTTATGTGCGGAATGTTACATCACTAACCATAACACGAGATAATATCCCACAAAAGTAGAGGCGACACGACAGACTTAAATTCCCCTTGAGTTAGTGACGCATCCCCCTTGGACTTGTCATACTATTGTGGGATATACCGGTTAGATCTAAAACTTACTTATGAAGGTGGGTATACTTATGGCCTTTGAAAACTTATTTTATTTTCCTTACTAAGTGCAAAAGGACAAAATATCTTTTTATACTTAATTATACTTAAAACCTCATATATACATAAATAAAACTTCATGTGGAACTTAGATTTTTAATAACCATATAAAATGGCTTAATAAAACCTCATATAAATCATATATATTAATGTAAAATATACATAAAGAATCCATAAAAATTCATATTTGCATGAGCTTCATATAAATCATACAAATTGCAAAACTTATAAATTAATACACACTTGAAGTTACTTATAAGGAAATCAAAAATGTTTTTCTTTGCATGATATAAAACATAACCTCATTTACAAAAAGGGGCTTAAAACTAAAAAGTTAAATTTCATTTCATAACAATCTCATTCTTAGAAAATCATAAGTAAAATTTTTCCATACAAAATATCATATAATCGTAAATGTTTAATTCGAATACTAAAATGGTAATACATTTACATAATGGTTAACCACTTAAAACAAACGTAAACTTATACGTACATATAATTACTTTAACATGGATCATAGAAATTTTCTTAAAAATTTCCTCGATTACTTAAAGAACTTTATAAATCTCTCACAAACATTTCAAAACAATATATATATATATATATATATATATCACTTATAAATAAAATTTTCTTAAAATTTCCAAATCTAATTTCAAATATTTTAAAATCAAATGTAGCACTCACCTTGATTCAAGTTTCCTTAAGTGAGCTCCAATAGCCTTCATTGATTCCGCTTCCTTCCTTTTTACCTACACATCCACATATTTGCTTAGAATTCACTAATTTTAGTTTCATAAAGCTTATCACACAACTTATAACTCAATTCAACCATAAATGGACATATTTCCTAAAAAGTCTCTACACGGTTTCCACTTAACCGAAGCTTTCTAATTCCAATTTCTTTTCATGAATCCTACTTATTTTCACCTAAGAACACCCTCATACACTTGAAACCATCATTCAAAGCTTGAAACGAAAAGTCACTAAATTGAACCTCTCTTGGCTGAATAGTACATAGCCCTCTATCCATTAGTTTTCTTTGCTCATCTCTTGCTTCATCCATCTCCCTAACTCACATTTAGGTTACTCGTAAAACGGTTCTGAAAAATTCCAACGAACAGGTGACGAAACCTAGGAAAAATCTTATTTTTTCACTACCTTGTCAATGTCATTTTCACATTTTTACATTCTAAATCTTAATTCTTCTTTCTCTAATGCCATACATACTTAAATATACTCACTTAATGCCTTAAAACACATTCATGAAGTGATATTTCATAATTTCCATCAATGCCCTTCACTTAAAGTCATAAAGGGTAAATTATCCAAATGAATTCCTAATATGGTCATTAACTTATCCTAGGTTTCTTCATCATAATTTCAACATGAAATCTTACTTAATATCATCAAATGCCATTGGTTTCATACTTCCCTCATTATGTTCTTACATGGCTTAACATACAAACAATTTATTTCATTCAATTTTTGTGTTTTTCTTCACTTAGGCATTTTATCAAACACTTGGTGGGCACTTATTGCATCTAAACAATCACCATTCAATTTTATGACTTCTCCCACCAAAACCTTAACCCATCAAACTTAATCATTTCCATATGATTTACACTTACTTTAAAGCCCATAAAACTCTACTTCAATCATACATAAAAACCCCATAAAAAATCCAACCATAACACCACACAAACATCATTACAATCATCATTGAAACAACTTAAAAAATGATGGAACTTACTTATTTTTGGCTTTGATTATGTCCCAAGCTTGTTCTTCTTGCTTAAGATAGCTTAAATCCATGATTTTTTGGAGGTTAAAAATTGGTTCGGATCACTTCATTCCCATTGTTTCCTCACATGGCCGAAATCTCTCTTTCTTTTTCACTCTCTCGATTTTCCTTCTTCATTTGGCTAGAATTGTCTCAATTTTGTGCAAAGTCAATGTATTTATATTTTAATCTTTTCAAAATGACCATTATGTCTCTTAAATAATTAGATTTTAGCCCTTAATTCTTGCTTATTCTATCTTGACCCATGTCATGTAAATTTAGTTCATTTTGATCCATAAACTTCCATAATTATCTATTCAATTGTCTTTAATCAATTTTACTTAATCTCAACCACAAATTTAGTCAAAAGATGACTATTAGGTGTTAATCCACCATGGGTCCATCAATAATCACATGTATTGTGCTTTTAGAATAAGTTTAATATCATAAAATCTTATTTATACCCTTAACGTTAAAAATTAATACAATTTATTTCGAAATAAATTCCAAATTAATTCTATAATCACTCATTCATCAAATTGACTTTACAATACTCTAATTAGATCTCTTAGAACTCAATCCATGGTTCCGAAAAAATTTCAAAAGAAGTTTAAGTCAATAGTATTTGTAATTCTATCCAATGAGGTGTTTTCGTCGGGTAACTTTCGGAACATTCAAAAACTACCCAAACGGACTCATTTTTACTCCGTTTCAGTTTTATTGGGTCGTACTAATCATTCTAAATATTTTCAATTTTCCAAGGTCCGTCTCAAAATTTCACTATTCATCGAATACTATTCACCCGAAAATGTTATTATTCATTCGTAAATTCACTGTTAATCATAAAATGAAAGTTTGGGGTCCTACAAACAAACAAAGGTCCTTAAGGGTGATGATTCCAAGAGAGCTTATGGCTCCAGTGCTAGACCTTCATCTCCACCTCCAATAAGTTTTTCTGCTTACTCTCGCCCTATTAAGGCTTTTGTAAAAAAGAGTGTGACCAATAAGCAAAAGACCTTCGAGCAAGAAAGGATCCTAAAAAGAGCCTCGTAGTCGGTTAGGACCTCCGCACCCACAGGACTACCTACTTCAAAGGGCAAGGGGAAGTTTGCAACCCTTCTCCAAGCAAAACTTCCTTTTCAAGTGAGATCGTGTTTTTGGTTCAGTCTGCTCAAATCTCATGAAGAGGTTCACTTCTTCATTGAGGGGTCTCTTCTACAAGTCCACTATTAACGTTGTGAAAGTGTTCATTGAGGACTACTTGATCTTTAATGTGATCCGCAATTCACAATAGGTATCAATACTTCACTATTTTTTCTTCTTTTGCTTATTCACTTTCTTGTATATCTAATTTTCTTGCCTTGGTTGTTCTTATGCAGCTCTCACTCCTCTCTATGAAGGCTTGTAAGGAGTTTTACCATGTAAATAGCAAGTGGGAAAAGCTGCAGGAAGGCTTCAAGAAGCAACTGGAGAATATGAGAAGCATAAGGAGTTAGACACGACCCTAAAGGAAGTCAATAAGAGTGAGTGGTACTGAAGAAAACAGAAACTGAGCCCCGAAAAAAGTTCTTCAGCATTTTCAAAAGAAAGCTTAATGATCAAATAGCCTTTTATCAAGGTCAAGCTAACAAAGCCCAACTGGGGCTACTTGTTTAGCAAAGGAGGCTACTGATGCCAAGGTGGAGGCAATTGCATTGCTGTTGGAGACTGCCAAGTTAAAAGAGGATGGGTAGCAAGACAGGGAAACAATCAAGTTGGAGGCTCATTGGATTTGTTTTTCATTTTTTGGTCAAACAGGAAAGACTTTGATTTCTTCTTCTTAGGTGAGGATGTCAGCCAAATTATTAATGGTTTTGCGCAAAAAGGAAGCTAAAAAAATTGAGCCTTTTAAACTTCTCGGCAAAGACAAGAAGAAGGTCGAAGATGAGCCCATAGAACCGGTCAAAGCTAACCTACTCATTCCTCTTACTGTTGTTGCTCAACAAGATGGTGATGATGCTGCTCGTACAAGAAAATGAGAAGCAAAACACATGAATCCAAAACACACAAATTAAACAAAAGCTCTAAAAACTTATAAAAATAGTTATGTAAGAAACATGTATGAGATCAAAGATGAGTGTGTGTACCATTCTAACAACTATAAGAGGTCAAATCTAACTATAAATTGAGTAGATATTTGTTAATGTATCTCAAATAATCAACAACTTGCTTATAGGTGTCGCTCTACTTATAAACATCAATTTTCAATACAAATATGAAAGCAACAAACTAAATAAGTAAAAGTGGGCTTTGCCACAAATTAAAACACACAAACGAAGCATAAAATCGCAAACCTTACAAAGTCCAATACCTTTAACACCTAACCAAACTCGGGTTAACATGCACAATGTATCTATTCTCACGATCTAAATAAGTGATCACGCAATATGAGTGAATTTTAACCTTTAAGCAATTACTTTCACAACTATGATCCGTGTGAAAATAATTTGTGAACGTATGTATCCGACAAAGAGTATTCTTACAATAAAATAAAATAAGATAAACAATGCTAGTTGTCCTTAAATTTCATCATTGTAGATTGAAGCACAAACATATGGGAATTGGGTCGGCAAATGCAATGGCGTTTCTCACACCAAATAAAAATAAAAAATAACGTCCTTCGACTTTCCGGCGGAATCAATCTCCGAATATCCTCAAACAAATTTACGAAAAAAGCACGCGACGAAGGAGTTGACATTGTTTTCTTCTTCTGTGGAACCCACCACCGCTGTCGGCACTTTCAACGAACAAAACTTTCCCAAGGACAAACGAGTCTTTTCGCTCCCCTGGTAGGGAAAATATCTCTTAACTCTATTGTTGTCTTATCCGAAATTAAAAAAAGCCAGGTACGCTTCATGTCCTTGTACCTTCTGCTGTACCGCTGTTGTACCTTAAAGAAAAGAAAACATTTTCCGAGAACTATAAATAAACGCAGCGACTTGGTTGTGTCTTTGGAAAGCCGAAACACGAACACAAAAAGTGTGTTGTTTCGTTTCATTCTCGATTGATTTTGACTGGTGATGGAGGGTGGCGGGATCGTAACGTGCGGGTCGTGGATCAAACGACCCGAGAAGGTGAATCTGGTAGTGTTGGGCAAGTCGCGGCGGCTCCTTTCGTCTCCGGCCCTGCTCGAGATCTTCTCTTTCGACCCTAACACCACCACCTTCTCTGCTTCTCCTTTGGTAAACACTCCTGTTCTATAACAATCGTTTTTTTTTGTTTTGTTTTTTGTAGGGTTTCGCTTTATTTGTTTGTGTTTTAATGGTTTTGGGTTTATTTATTTATTTTTTTTGTAGGTGACTTATGTGTTTGAAGAAAGCGAAGGAGACCCTATAGCAATTGCAGTCAACGCAAGTGGAGACGATTTTGTTTGCTCTACCACAAACGGTGGCTGCAAGTAAGGTTTTTATTTTTAAAATTAAACAAAAAAAAAAAGGGGGAATTGGTTCTAGTTATGGCTTTCTTTTTAACATTTGTAAAGACTTTGTGTTTGTAATTTTAACTTGTAAGCTGGCATATTGGTTGGGTATTTTATTTAGTAATGTTTTAGATTTTGGCTTTTATGATTTGAAGTGTTAGGTTATGTCAATTTAAATTTTCTTTTAATCAAAAACAATTTTAAGGGCTGAGACTGTTGAGTTTTCATTCATTCTCAAAACTTGGATTGAGTCTGAATGGATGGTTGGATGTTGAAGGCATAAATTTAAGTCGGTGCAGTCTTACAATGTGAATGATGAGCGCTTTTTGCATTCCAAGTCTTTTGTTTCTGTCACGTGTCAACTTTAAGTATTAAATACTATAGTTGAGCTCTCTCCTATCAGCTTAAGCTTTTGGGTTTAATGGTAACTAACAGTTTCGACGTTTAAATATAACGTTGGCAAGCAAAATAGTTGGTGGAAAGCTTATTGAAGTGATATATTTGATGAATAAAAAGGCTTGAAAATACTTATATTCTGTATTGTACTTGTTGCGAGAAATGTTGTATTTTGAACTCATACATTCAGACGGAAGTTCTTAGTAGAATATTGATGCTGATGGTTTGTTAGAGTTGGTGGTAGAGGTAGGACAGACGATGAATGAAATTATAGGTAAAAGACTGTTGGTGGATTGTCTGATAGGATTTTTCACAAATGTTGTTGTTTGCTGTGCACTGCTCTGTTGGTTGGAGCTTACTTGTGGTGTAGAGTGTAAAGGGTATTGGTACTTTGGAAGTCAAAGTTTTTTGGTAATATGATTTTGATATGCCTTCTTTTTTCCTGTTAGGCCATTTGAAGTATAACTGTTTGTGTGCAGCAATGGTTTTCTTTTTAATTGGATGTGTGCAACAACGGTTTCGTATCTAGTCTTGCAACATAATTCTGTTGCAAATTGAGTACATGTTTTAGTTATAGTCTTGCTTGCTACTCTTTGTTCATCATTTATTTCTCTTTCTGTCTCTTCTCATGAAGATGTAAATGTTTCCATATGGGACTTGGTGTGATATTGAAGTGAGATGATTTATATAACGTACAGATTGTTTGAGGTATACGGTCGAGAAGAAAATGTGAAGTTGTTGGCTAAAAAGATGCCTGCTCTACAAGATGTTGGCCCGCAAAAATGTCTAGCTTTTAGTGTTGACGGATCTAGATTTGCTATGGGCGGAGTGGTAAGTATTTATGTAATATTTTAATCTTTGTTATAATTTGGCAATGGGAATGGTTAGCATAAACAAAAACTTTGATCTGTTATTATGATTATGCTTTTGTTACTGCATCCCTGAAGTACTTGTATATAGACATTTTAATATATGACAATGTGTGTTCTGACATTTTGCTAATTAACTATAGGATGGGCACCTCAGAATCTTGCATTGGCCAAGCCTGCGCATAATTCTAGATGAGCCACGGGCCCACAAGTCTTTCTGTGACATGGATTTTAGGTAGGCCAGGAGCTTACATGTATAATTATCATGATAGTGTAACACTATCATGTGCATAACATATTTAAAATTAATACTGTGCACACAAATAAAATGAAAAATAAAAAATGAAAAAAAGAAAGACAGTAAAAAGAGAAAATTATTTTTTAACTAGGTATTTTGGTTGGAAAGGATTAGAACTGTAAGTACTGAAGGTTTAAGGCTGTTCTTGGAAGCAAAGTCAGACGTCAATAGATCGTAAATCATGAGTAAATGTTACAGTATTTTTTTCTTTTTTCTTTTTTTGTTTTTGGTAGTACTCCATTTTGTTAATCAATTATTTCTATCTATATATCTTATTTGCTAATTGCATAGCCTACCTGATTAGATGTATTGTATTTGGAGCAAGACATATAGAGTAATAGAGATCAATCCTCCTTGCACCAAACCTGGAAAAAGGGAAGAAGAAGAAAAATTCTGGTCAAGCTGCTAATTTAATACTATGTTTAGATGACACAAATAATTGAATAACATTTACATTTTGTTTTATGTGTTTTTTTTTTTTCTTTTTCTTTCAACAGTTTTCTGGATTAAAAACATTGTATGAGTTTGACATTTTCCATAACTCAATGCTAAATTCAGTCTTGTTTTTCGTACAATAGCCTAGACTCTGAGTATTTAGCTTCAACATCTACTGATGGTTCAGCTAAAATATGGAAGACGGAAGATGGCGTTCCATGGACTTTTTTGAGCCGCAACTCGGTATTGTTTGTTTAATCAAACAATTTATGTTTGTACACTGTAGAATTTTGTGTCATATTGACATCATATTTAACATTGTTTCTCATGTAGGATGAGAAAATTGAATTATGTCGTTTCTCTAAGGACGGGACAAAACCATTTTTATTTTGCACTGTTCAAAAAGGTATCCTCATCTCTTTTGGTTTTGTTAATTAAACATTGTAAATCAGTTATTCTCTTATCTTATTGCAACCTGTATTGATGTATGGAACAGGTGCCAAATTTGTCATTGCAGTTTATGACATAAGTACATGGAATAAAATTGGGCACAAAAGGCTGCTTAGAAAACCTGCATCAACAATGGCCATTAGCCTGGATGGGAAGTATCTTGCTACGTAAGGACTTACTGATACTCTTTTTCACATCTGTTTTTATCTGACTTGTGTTACATTTGTTGAATGAAGCTCAAACTTATATGTTTGGTGTGTTTGTGGGTTCTTAAATTAACTAGAAAATAGTCTGCAACTCACTCTTAATTACATAGGTATGGGTGGGGTCACAAATTATCTTATGATGTTTTTAGTTACAGGAAGGAGGCAGAAAGCAGAAAAGAAAAATTCAAGTGAAGTAAAGATAGGGACTGAGAGAGGAAGGGGATTAGCTTAAAGTGTCTTACAAGGCTCACATATGAGAGAAAACGGGTGGTGGAGAAAGAGAAAATTAGGAGGGAGGGGTGAAGAGGGAGAAAAGCTTTTATATTAGGAGGATGAACATGGAGGAAAACTTTTAAATTAATGCAACCTTTTTGGTGCCAGTGGTTGACATTTACTAGAATTAGGATGGTGCTCTGATGAAATTGTTGTGTACTTGTGGGAAAATGGTCCCTTTCCGTTCCCTGTTTTCCGTCTTTTGTGATATAATTGTAAATGATGTTTTATTTATTTATTTTTTTTATTTGAAGGGGAAGCAAAGATGGAGATATTTGTGTTGTTGATGTAAAGAAAATGGAAATCTGCCACATGAGTAAGAGGCTACATCTTGGTACATGCATTGCATCACTAGAGTTCTGTCCTACTGAAAGGTAATGTTTAAATAGTGCCGTAAGTATCACAATTCATTTTGTTTTAGATAGCCTTTGTCTGCTAAATTGCCATAATTCTTTGATCAACTCTGAAGATTTTGAATTTCTTGGTTTATGCGAGAAACTCATTCTAGGGTTTAATTAAAATGGAAATTAATGATCATATGGAACATTAAACGGGCTTTGTATTGTTAATGATTGTTTGAGGAAGTAGTAGTTTTTTATATCATTAGAATACAACATAATCAACTTTTATGGTCTTGTTGCTTTAGTATCATGCTTTGGTTGAACTTTTGGAAGATCAATTGAAAGGTTTACATTAAATTTTTGAACTTTTGAGTCATCCAAATATAAAATGTTTTTCTATAATATTATTTAAATGATCATTTATTCATCATCTCATCATAATTTAGAAGACTTGCACTCATTAGATTGAGAGTGCTGAAATGAAACCTTGATACAGCCATAGGAGCTGTTTTTAAACATTTTTGTTTTCATGGTTCTTCCATTTTGGTGCTTTCCTGTTAACTCTCCCACTGGGTTGTGTTTATGCAGGGTGGTGCTTACTACTTCTAGCGAATGGGGAGCGGTGGTCACCAGGCTAAATGTTCCGGCAGATTGGAAAGGTCTCTTCTGTTCCCCTCCCTCAGTGGCACACAAAAACACACTTTCTCTCAATCCTGCTGCCAATGTTCTGTATCTGACACTCTTTCCATTTTCTTCTGCAGAGTGGCAGATTTACTTGCTGCTTCTGGGACTATTTTTGGCATCAGCTATTGCGTTTTACATATTCTTTGAGAATTCAGATTCATTCTGGAAATTTCCACAGACAAGGCAGCAAGCTGGAAGACCGAAGATTGAAACCATTATAGGTGATCCTCAGTCTGAGGATCAGAACGTGTGGAGTGCATTTGGACCATTAGATATGTGAGCACTTGTTACAAATAATGTCACTGAACACAGGAAGTGTGAAAGTAACCTCTTTCTGTCTTGAAAGCTTTTACAATTTAGATTAGTCACGTGTAGCTATATTTGTGTTGTTTCTAGTAGGCGATATCTTCTAATGTATAACTTTTTCTTTTCTTTTGTAAGTTCAAATAATGATAGTTGAAATGGAACAAAAAGGTTTTTATTTTTTTTATTTTTTTTATTTTTTTATTTTTTTATCCAAGCGAATACATTGTGTACTACTATAGTTCCTACCTTCATTTATGAACCAAGTTCCTACTTTCGTTTAGTTGTTTAGTTTTATATATTAACCTGATAAAATCCTCAAGTTTGGTCCCTAGCAACATGTTAGTCAAACCTAACGGAGTAAGAGTATTTTTGTTATTTCAGTAGGTTATTATAATTAAAATAATATTAAAAATAAAAGAAAGGAAAAATTTTAAAAAATAATGATTCCACACCTTCCATCTTTAGATAGACTATGAAAATTAAAAATAAATTAAATTAAAAATAATTATCTTTACCATTCATCTTAGTTATGGATAGTGGAGATAAAAACCTAATTAGCCATTAAAAAAAAAACTAAAAAAAGAAAAAAAAAATTTTAAAATAATGATCTTTTTTCTTAAACCAAATGAACAATAAAGAATTGTTTTGAAACCTAGTTTGATCTAGTTTCAAAAATCAAAGTTGATTTGGTTTTTAAAACTAGGTTTTGAAACCAAGTTTGATATAGTTTCAAAACTCAAACTTGATTTGGTTTTTGAAACCAAATCATTGATGATCTAAGTAACTCAAATCGTTGATATCCAGGTTTCAAAACCTAGATACAAACCTTAGCGACGAAGATGAACGATCTTTGCACGAACCCAAGTTACGTGGGTTCATTCGAAGACGAACAAACCCAAAATTGGGTTCGTTCTTCCTTTTCATCTAGTAGACATCCATCAATGGCGGCATCTCAACTAGCGTTTCTTTTTTTTCAATAAATTTTTATTTGTAGTAAATTTTTTGTTAAATTTATAAATAATTAATGTTAAATAAATAAGATGCTGACATGTGTCAAATTTTAATTGGGTAGGGTTCTTTTTTTAACCTTTTTCTTTTCAATTTAAGAAAAAAAATATTTCTTTTTATGTATTTGTAGGTGTATATATTTTGATTTATAAAATGGTGATGAATCAATTTGCGATTGAGTGTAAATTATTTTTATTTTTTAATTTTAAATTTCGAAAGACACATGTTGAATCCAAGAAACAAAAATCGTTATTCGGTAATTGACTAGCAACTCAATGAGTAGCGAGTAATCGACTACTCAGTAAGTATTGTTTTGAGGGAAAATCATTATTTTGAAATTTGAGGGCATAAATGAATTTTTTAAATGTCAATTCAGATACTGATATAATTTTATCAAATCTCAGAGGAGATTTGTGCAATTGCCATAAAATATATATAAACTTACACACAAACCCTCATCAAATTAGCCTTCGCTCTTACCCTCCTACACAAATCATCATCATCACCCTTAAAGACCTGATCTCATTAGCCCAACCATGCATCTCTTGTCATCTCTTTTGCTTTTCCAGCGGCGTTTGACTTGATATCAAGTTACCGAAAATGGTAGCATGTTGTTGTGAGCAAGGACGCGTGAGTACAAGATGTTACTAGCTCGAGTTCTAGAGCACTTGTTTCACGCTGCTTCTTTTCCAAGGAGGGTTTGGTTTCTTATTCTCCATTGTCTTCCTTTTGTGTCATACTCCTCTTCTCCCTGTATGTTGATTAGTATGTTGATTTATATATATATATATATATATATATAATTGTTTTTAGTTTGTTGATTGGTGTCGTCGATTTGGAAAAAAGAAAAAATCAGACTAAGCGAGTTGGGCGGAGTTGGCTCAAGTATTTAGCTAACTCAACCAAGTACTCACCAAATCCTAATAGAACCTCCAATCTAGGACTAATCGGATCAGCACGATGCCAGTTATCTATTAACCATCAAGAACTCAGCCTACTCAGCTGAGTTTTGAAAGAATGGTTAAACCTTTTGGTTGATGGGTTAGGGTTAAATTGATAAATAATAAATATTAAAGGGTCTAACAGTAATTTTAAGGTGTTCAACTAATGGCATGGGCAATAACATCTTTTTGCAACTTTCATCAGAGTCAAATATCAAAAATTTGGTTGACAAGACCAAATTGAAGGGTTGGATTTTCTGATAATTTGGGAACAACAAGAGTCATCTGTACAAACAAATTTAAAAATAGAGATATCACAAATTTGGCGACTCAAATGAAGTTTTTCCTAAAAAAATTACTTTAATAAGAGTTTGAACGATGCTAGGTCATTAGGCTGTGATCAATCTCGATCTCTTACTTCCATTCCAAGAATGCTAACGCAAAGTTCAAATCAATGAGAACATTTGAAGCTCAATACTACTCTCATACTATACATTCATCTTTCTGCAATCTGGATAATAATAAACTTAAAGATGTGTCAGGGAGTACTTTTTATGACATTGAAGAGAGAAAAAAAAAAAGACAATTAAGCAAAATGCTTTTTGTAAAAGTACATTTTGAAAATCAATAACCTGTGAATCAAAATGCATTTTAAATGTCTTTGATCAAAACAAACTCTTTAGAAAAGCATATATTATACTACCAGAAAACAAACATACTTCTGATTTTTTTTTAAAAAAGAAAAAAGAAAGAAAAAACATTTAAATGCTTTTCATAGACAAAGAGTATAAATTAAACACAAAAGCACATTAAACTATTTAAAAAGTGCTTTTACTGAAATAAAAAACTGCATCATCAACACATTAATTATATTCTTAGGCACATCGAATTGTTAAAAATAATAGTAAAATTAACGCTAAAGAAACATAAAAGTAAGAGATAAATTAAATACGCTCAAAGAATATTTATTTCTTTTCTTCCAAAACAACTAATATGATTGAAACATATCCTGATAGTATTGGAGTATCCAGCTGCGAATGACCGCAACTTCTTCCATTCGCTGTCGAACCAACCAGTCCGGATCGTCTTTGCTTTCAGGCATTAAGTCTAAGCAGTGAGAACCTGTAACAAAGCAATAAACCATATAGGAAAACTTTTATATTATATATATTACTGGGGTAATACTTTAGCAATATCAAATATAGATAGAAATGAATAATCTTAAAATTATTGTAGATCTTATTAGAATTAATCATATTTGAAAATAATCTGCATGTTTATGGTTTATTTTGTAATGCGGATTAATTCTAGAATTTTGTAATGGATTAATTCTAGTTTAGGTTAGACAGTACATTTTGCCCGACTTAATTGAAATGTGTTGTCGTTAAAAACAAAAGATATAGGTAGTTTTTTTTTTTTCCTAAATTTAATCTCTCCCGGCCAAAAAAAAAACCCTAAAACTAAAGCAACCCTAAAATATTGGACATTCAATTAATCAAAAATAAGCAAAAGCATTAATAGAGATCCAGCAATTATAATAGCAATATACTAAAGACTCAATAATATCATGATCTTAATTAGTAGAAATTAATAAAATGGAATTACCTTGCTGCGTTTTTAATGCTAATATACTGTTTGATATGTTTTCCAACACCCTGCAATCACAAAACAGAAAACAATAAATTAAATTAATTTTAAATTATTTCTTTAGCACATACAAAAATATTGTCAATGCAAAGCAACGTAGAAAATTAATTAAATTCCAAATATTGAGGTTTACCCGCCACTACTATAAGGATCATGAAGGCCATTGGAGAAAATAATATTGCTACCAAATCTCCTCAAAACCTCTCTTATATTCTGCATAATATATATAAAAAGAGACATTTGATTTGTGAGCAATTTAATTTTAGTCGTCAAAACATTTAAATTGTATCGGCAACGGAATTCAGATACTATCAAAAACTATTTTTGAATAATTAAGAAGATTTCTCTGTATATATATATGTATATATGTATCTAAATGTATGTATATTAGGAGGATATAGATCGTACAAGACCACCATAATAAGTTGTGACCCAGTGTGGTCGTGGAGTGACTCCAAATTCTTTCTTGCAAGAATCACTAAAATTTTTCATATCAAATGGATCCGCCTGAAACATTGTGTCATCATCGCCACGCCCGACTGGTATTACAATTTCACTACAAGTCTGCAAAAGATAACAGAAAAAGTTAATGTATAACATACGGTTATTATTAATGGATAATCTTATCCAATCAATAAAATAATTAAATACTTGACATAAATATCCAAGGACTAGAAATATTTTTCTTATTTCTCTGAGTAAACGCTTGTACTATGTCATAACCTGTTTGCTGATCAAACAAAAGTCTTTCAATCATGTGGAATAACTAAAACAAATTTAAAGGTTGACTAAATCGCACGATTTTTGTTTCGTTTACTAAAATTCATGTGAAAATAAAGTATAAAAGTCTGTACATATAAGTAAGATGGATGCCTATATAACCATGCTGACACAATACACCAGTTGCAATAAAGATTGAGATTATATATGTGAAGAGAAGATGATGAGACAATGAATAAAGGGCTTGCCTGCCATCGCCATCCTTGTAATGTTTCAGGGGAAAAAAATTCAGAAAGATTATAACAAGGTTTGTTGCCCAAAAAAGCAACAACTCCAGAGAAAATCCGGTCAAGGGTGTCACTATTTTGTGGTGCTCCGTCGATACCACTGCAAACCATGGTCACTGGGTATCTTGGAGGACGATCATATTGAGCTGCCGTGGCGTATATAGTTTCTAAGTAACTCTTCAACTCTGAACCATTCTTTAAAGGTCTATGAGGTTAAAAAATACAGAAGAAAATAGAATAAAATGGTAAGAAAGAAAAGCTGCAATGTTGAAGAAGTGTGCAAGGAAAATTAATTAAGTATACCAAACAAAATAAGATATGATATAATTAAGTAGAGTGTTTGATTGGTCAATTAAAATATCATATACATTTTTGTTTGTTTTGCACTGTAAAGAGTTTTTGGACATAATTTCAAGGCTGTTAAAAAAAATAAAACCAAAGATTTTTTTTTTTTGAACTATTGTAAATAATTCAAAATTTAAGGAAGATGGTATGGAATTATATCAATGAGTCAACTTCATCTCGTTAAACATTTTAATTTTGAAATTATATATATTTTTATAGATTATTCTTGGGTCATGAACCAAAAGGTTGGTTAGAATGAGTTTTAAGCAGAAAAATAAGAAGTAATTAATTACTTTATTGAAGAATATAAAATAAATAAGATATTATTAAAATACTGTTTAAAAATAAACTAATGTAAAATTATCATTTTTTATGTTAAAAAATGAAGTTTAGTGATATTATTTTTTATTTTAAAAAGTTTTTCAGATTTTTTCTAAAATTCATGTTTGACATTGAAAACATGCTCCATATAAAATCCATTACATATCCTAATAGAATATATATAATTTTTATTCTAAATGAAGAGATAATAGAAGTTCACAATGTAATTACTCGCAAGTCTTGAACTTTTGACTGAGCCATGAAAGACCAATTGATGTACCAGCAGCCCTATCGATCTCAGCCCAGGATCGCTTGATGGTGTTATAGCAATTGCGACTTACTTCCTGCATCAATTGATTAGTACACAACAATCTATAATTTATCTCCTTCACTGTAATTATTGAAAATTAAAAAATGTCATGATCAAGAATATTGCTGCGTACTTACCAAAAAATCATTTGTGACAACAGAAAAATAGGCATTCGGGGGTGTGATGTGATCAAAGTAGAGAATCGGAGCCGAGGAGGCAAATGCTCCCACTGCTATGTGAGGGTATTTTAAACGGAACCATGTAGCCAGCACTGCCAACAAATGTTTCTTCAATAACTACTTCCAAGTATATAGTAGTTTTTTCTTTTTTTTTTTTTTGGGGAATCCAAGTATATAGTTCTTAAATGCATAAATGCATTAAATTAAGGCCCTTAATAATAATAATAATAACAATAAAAGACTTACTTCCACCGTATGATCCGCCCATAACAATAATAGGAGATTTTTCAGCTGATAAATGTTTCTTCAAGTATAAGAGGATCTCTGCATAATCTGCCAAAGCTTGTTCGGAGTTGAAGTATCCACGAAGAGTAGCATTCTTCAATGCATTTTCTCTTGATTCGAAAGGGACTGATTTCCCATAGAAGCGATGCTGCGCCAAAACATTTCATAACACCATCTAATATAATCAAGCAATTTCCACTTTTATTGTTTTCATAACATTTTTACCATGTAAATACATTGCTTTTGGTATACTGTTTGAATTAATGGTATTAATATAATGATATATTCTTATCAGTTTAAATCAAAATTATAGTTTGCAGATATGCATTAATTTGTATATATTATTTTATGTAAAATAATAATATATTATAGTATTTTTAAAACAAAATAAAATAATTAAGATCATTACATTAGGAGACTCCACCATGCACAAGATGAATGGAGAAAATTCGGTGGGAAATGCACGCAAAGATGTTTCTTTGCATCAGAGACACTGAAAAAAGATATATATAAAAAGCATACACTCAAAAGAGTGCCTTTCTTTTCCTAAACTATGACTACAGTTGATCCAATTGTGAATCAAATTCACCCAAATTTTTTAATTTTATTTATTTTATTTTATTTTTTTGAAGTTCGAAAGTCCATAATTTCAATTAATTTTAATTTTTGTATGCGTACTCCTTCTTGGGTTCGGGGTAATATTCATTTTTTAATAAAGTTATGCAAATCCTAGACTCATACTGGAAAGGAGTATATAACTCAAACCAATAATCTTATTAGTCTATGTGAATGTAAGAAACATAACATTAAATCAAGTTCATATTATAATCCCTTCTAAAAGACATAGATTTCACTTTGTGTATACATATACATACACACACATATATATATATAGAGAGAGAGAGAGAGAGAGATTACAGGCCATGCGCATGGCTTAAATCCAGGGTTCAATGAAGAGATGTTGTGCTCACCTCTATGTAAACCTGTAATGCACTAAACCGAGCAGCATTATCCCTGAGGAAGCCAACGCCTTTAATATCACCATCCAAAGCACTCTCCTCACCCATATAAGCGAATATCGGAGCCGCCACACGGCTGCCGCCCCAGTTCTTGTCATTCACCACGTACCGCTGCCGAAAAGTGGCATAACTTTCCGGCTGATAGTTGAAGTGATCAAGTGTTTGCTCATAGTAGTAAGTTTTATAATCCTCTGGTTTATATCCACTTATGTTGGACGTGCTAGGGCTTCCGAGATTGATTTGATGATGGACGCCTAGTTTTGGTATCGTTTTTAATGGTGAAACGGAAACGAATGTTGTCAGGAATACAACAAGTAGGCATGGAAGCCATAGAGCTTGGATTCTAGGAGCTGCCATGGCTGCAAGGTTTTGTTTTGGTGTTGATGAAGGTTATTAAGTCGTACTTGGTATCATATATATATATGCGCAAAACAGAATTTATCTGGAAGTTGCCGCCAGTAAATCCGTAATTATCTTGTTGTTATTGTCATTATCTTATATATTATTATTAATTTTTTAACTATAATATATTATTATCGTTATTATCTTCTATAATGTTATCATTATGAATTGTTTTTTGGTTAATTATATGAATTATCTATTTCAAAGATTTAAACATCTATATCCAATTCTGTCAAAAAAAAAAAGAAAAACAAAACATTAACATTAAAATAAATAAATAAATAAAACATTAAATTGAAAGGTCAAATTACGAAGGAAAACACAAAAGAGGCAAGTGTGCTGGAAATAAGAAGGATAAGGTTAAGGCAACTTGCTCCAATTGTGGCAAACTGGGTCATTAATTTTGCTGGTGAGTGCACTTAGTCGAAAAAGGTAAAACCCAATGCCATAATAATCAGTTATTATATTTTCAGTTCGGTTTTATTAACTGAATCTTGTCCTTAGTAAATTTTAGACTCAGAAGCCACCAATCATCACGTAGCTAGAGATCAAGGAGCATTTGTGGAATATCGTTAGATCCCTCAAAAAACGAAGTGGATATGCATGGGGAATAACTCAAGGATTGAAGTTGAAAGAGTAGGCACTTGCAAACTAATGTTGCATGGTGCCCAAACTCTTCTTCTCCATGATGTCTTAATGCAGTACAAATCTGAAAAAATTTAGTCTCAGTCGTTGTTTTTCTTAATTTAGGTTATGTTTAAAATTTTCATGGTGATGGTTTGAACATTTTTATTAATTCAATTCATATTGGTGTTAGATTATCACCGATGGTTTTGTTGTTTTGGATACTATTTGTTATGGTATTAATAATAACCATGATAGATTTTCTTTGATTTCGTTTTCAAATAATATCAATATTGATATTAATACTTAACATGCTAGATTAGACCATATTGGACAAAAAAGAATGAGCAAATTGGTCAAACAAGGCTTTTTAGGCTCACTCACTAGAATAGAAATGTCTATTTATAAGAATTGTCTAACAGAAAAAACAACAAAAAAACCATTTGGTAAAGGAACTCAAGCTAAAATTCCATTATAATTGGTTTTTTCAAACATCTACGGTCCAATGAATGTGAAGGCAAGGCACGTGGCCTCATATTTTTATCTCATTTATTGATGATTATACATATTTATGTCATATCTAATTGGGTAGAGAAAAGAAATGTACCTTTATAAGTTACTCTAAGCATTCCAAAGGATATATACTAGTGGGTGAATGTTTAGAAGAAAATATATTACTGAATTAGAATTACGATATGTCAATTTTCTTAAAAATGAATTTCCTAAAAGAGGTGCAATTGAGTAAGATATCCAATTTTTTGAATTAAATAATCAAAGTGATGGTTTGAATCCAAACACTCTATTGGACAAAAATTCATTAAGTGTCGCTATTCCCAGTAGAGTGATGCAGTTGTTGAACAAGCTTTTATGGATTTACCAACTCGTAGGAGCAATCATGTTGCTATTCCATGTCGTCATTTTGAGATTAAGGGAGAAATATTTATGGTTGCTTCACATGATAATGATAAGCCTGATAATGTAAAAGAAGATCTCAATTCACCTGTTAAGGAATTATGAATGAAAGCTATAGAAGATAAGATAAGAATCAATTAAAAATAATTATGTCTGGGATTTGGTCGATTTACTACTTGGTCGTAAAGCCTATGAAAACAAATAGATTCTTCGTATTAAGAGAAGGGTGGATTGTACAATCAAGATATAACGTGTGAATTAATCATAAAAAGATATACCTAACAAGAGAGCATAAATTATGAATAAACCTTTTCTCCAGTAGTAAGGTTTGCTTCAATATGCCTTATTGTAGCTACAGTAGCATATATGGACATAAAATTACATCAAATGGATATAAAAACAATATTTATCAATGGAGAACTAGAGAAAGAAATTTGTGTGGTACAATTAGAAAACTTTGTTTCAAAAGGCTAAGAGCGCAAGGTTTGCAAGCTTGATCAATCTATAGTTTGAAACAATCCTCCAAACAATAGTACATTTATTTTCATCAAGTAGTAATGTCTAATGGTTTTAATGTGACTAAAGAAGACAATAATATGTACTTAAAACGGGTTGAAGATAATGTTGTCATATTATTGTTATATGTGGACAATATATATATATATATTGAAGTATATATGTGGACAATATTTTATTGGTTGAAAATAACAAAGATTTTCTGATGGTTATGAAGGAATAGTTATCTTCAAAGTTTGAGATGAAAGATACGGGCAAAATTCCCTATATATTAGGATTAAAAATTACAAGAGATCATAACTTTTTCCAAAAGCGTTACATAAAGGAAATTTTGAAATGGTTTAACATGGTTAATTATAAGTCTATGGATACTCCTATCTTAAAAGAACAAAATCTTAGTGTTGATACGTGTCCCAAGACTCCACAAAAAGGTGAAAAAATGAGTAGAGTTCTTTATTTCAATGCCATCGAAAGTCTCATGTATACAATGAAGTGTACAAGGCCTAATATTTGCTTTACAATAGAATTAGTAAGTAGATACCAACCTAACCCTAAGTAGAAACACTAGAATATGGTTAAAAGGATCTTGACATATCTTAAGAGAACTACCGACTACTCTTTATGCTACCAAGGAGGTGATATATGTCTACTTGGATATATAGATACCGATTGGAGTGGTGATCTAAATGAGTGAAAGTCAACATCTGGGTATGTTTTCTTACTCAATCGAGGTGCTATCTCGTTGTATAGCAAGAAACATACATGTATCACTGTAATGGATAAGTAATTATGCCTAGTGTGTGGAGGCACATATGATTCAACACCTTGACTAGCCCACAGTATGATCCAACCCGATTAGAGTCAAGAGCTTAGTGAGGATGATTTATGACATTTGACCACAAAATATCTAACATGTTATGCCCTTGTTTGGAGCGTAGGATAGGATTGCATTATCTATATAGGTTTGAATTAGATTAGATTGAATGAGATTGAATTAAATTAATTTAAATGTTATTTTATGTTTGATAAAACTAGGATAAGATAAGATTTAAATGAAATTTTTTAGATATTTCAAAACACTTACACTAGTTCCATTAGTTCAATTTCCTCTATCGCCTTCCAATCTTATCTCATCTACCTCCACCATCACCACTGTCATCCTCCCTTTCTCATCACTCCCAAACCCATCCAAAACCCATACCCCAAAACTCCCTGACATCTCAAACTCTCCAAATCCAAAAAAATAAAATAAAATCAAAATCCATTAATGATTACAGTGATCGATGATTACAAAAAAAATGGGAGTGAACAACATCAGCAAAGTGGAGGCAATGTGGAAGACTTCAACGAGGATGAAGTGGAAAGAAAGGGAGGCAAAAGAGAATGAGGACTAATACTATCTTGAAGCGAAGGGAGGCGCCTGGCGGAGCTAGAGGAGAAAGAGAGTTGAGGAATGAGAAAGAGACCAAGGGAAGATAAGAGAATTTTAACTCGACAGTTTAATAGGTTTAAGTTAACCCATTCTAATGAGATAAAATCAATGAAGGGGTAAATTAGTGAAGGGTTGATGGCTAGACCAAACAAGAGTTTGGACATAAAAGTTAATCCAAACTCAGTCCTAATCCAACCAACAAACAAAGCTTGAATATGATAGGGAAATGTATTGACTATGTAAGATGTATAAAAACAATTAGGATGTTTGGTCTCACACATCGTCCAACTAATTTTATTCTTAGAATACAGCTTAATATAGTTTAATAGTAAAGAATACTTATTTATTCATATAAAGATTCATATTTGGATGATTACACCGTAAATAATGTTAAAAAATTTATTTTGAAAAAGAATAAACAAAATCGCTTGGGCCAGCCGAAGAACAAAACCGAAAAAAGAAAGGACAAGTGGAATGGCATTTCTGAGAATCCCACAAAAGCTGATCCTCTTTTGTTCGATTCCAAGCAACGTCCATAAAACCCCCAATAAAAAATCAGTACAAAAAGTCACAGATACTTGTCTACTCCTTCCTCTTACTCTCCATCGACCTCGCCTATAACCAATGAACAGCCTGCAGAATCTTCCAAGGTCCCTCGTCTTCTCTTCCTCGCCTAACACAACAAATTCATGTGTAACTAACTCATTTCTCCTCTTTTCTTTTTGAATTACAGATCCTCAGCTTTGCCCTTGCAGAGCTTCAGGTTCCACCGAAGAAACCACCCTTCTTCATGCTCCTTCAACACACTGGTACTTGTATCCTAACTTAACTTTCAATTCCATATGTATAATACTTGTACATATATCTGTGATTGTTTTTCATTGTTGATTCCAGCGAATGATGAATTCTGTTGATCTACACACCAGTATGGCCATCAAGGTAACTTAAAATAATCTTCAATTCTTACATTGTGATTGGTGTAGTATATTGTGTTTTTATGTTTTTAAAATGCGAGTGGGCGAATGAGATAAGGTCATTAACAAATGCTGTGAACCCTGTGAAGTTTTGTTGAACAATTGAGACACGAATAATCGAGCATGAAGAAGAAAGAACAACATAGAGGCTGCCTACGTCCACTCTCGTATGGTTGAAAAATTGCACTAAACTTTCAATAGGTTACAGCAGATATTTGTATCAAACCCTAATCATGAAAGTATCCTTACAAATTACATATACCGAAGCGGAATCGACTAGCCCCATATGTTACATATAAATATGAGCCATGTAATCAACAAGTTTTAAAATGTGTATTGGCCACTTGCTGTATATTTAAATATTAATCAACATCAGGTGATTATATTAGTAAGTTTAATGAGTATGTATTGACCTTTGTTTGGAAGTGTTTTTTAATTTATGTGGTTTTGATTTTATGTGAGAAATTTCTGTGTTGAGTCAATTCTTGTTACAGGCAATTTCTGGTTCTATGTCAAGTAAGGAGATGAATGAGTCTGAAGTTAAGGAAGAAAAGTCTGAGATCTACAGTACTAACATGACAGAAGCCATGGGTGCTGGTAAGTTTTCTTATGCTATGCTTTAAATTTGAGAAAGCGGAAACTTTGGAAATCTTTATGTAGAAAGGACTTGTTCTTCTGTCGAAAGCATGTAACATGTTTGGCTATAAAAAATGCGAATGAGTTTTTATTGATTGAACAAAACATTCTAATCTAATGTCTTAGAGCAGTTTTTTCTTTTTAAATATTTATGTCTTTTTGGCAGCCTATATGTGTGTGGTGTAGAATGGTTGACGAATATATTGAACTAACATTTGGATAGTTCATTGTCGACAATTTCCTCGGAAACTTCATCTTCTATAGAGTTATATCTTTTTTGTGTTTGTTGCTAATGATCAGTTATGTGCTATCTACAGTTTTGACTTATAGGCACGAGCTAGGAATGAACTACAACTTCATTCGTCCGGATTTGATTGTGGGATCATGTCTTCAGGTGATCGTCAAGTTTAATAGAGGGACTATTCTATCCCCTCTTGAATGATCTCTGATTTTCTCTTTCTCTTTCTTGATTGTAGACTCCTGAAGATGTTGACAAGCTTCGTCATATTGGAGTTAAAACCATATTTTGCTTGCAACAAGATCCAGATTTGGAGTATCCTAAACAAATTTTTCTTTGAAAATTGAAATTTTATCTGACATTCAGTAAAAAAATTATTATCCTTGTTCTTTCGGACCAGTATTTGTTAAAATGTGTAAAACAGACTATAGGAGCAAGTTAAAATGCTATAATTCCTTCACTAGTGCCTTCAGATATTTTGGAGTAGATATTAAAGCCATTCAAGAGTACGCAGGAACATATGATTACATTCGCCACTTACGTGCTGAAATAAGGTTTGTAATTACAAAAGAGTGGTTGTTTTACATTATGACTTGGATATGTCAGCAGTGATAAGTGTAAAAAATGGTTGATTTAAAATGCACTCTGTACTTAGATTTGCTTCTTTTCTTCTCCTTCTCCTTTTCTTAATAAATTGTGCACATCAAACATTTGAATGCTCTAGCTTTAGTTAAAATCTGTAGCTTTACGAAACATATATTGCTTCATGCGTGCATGCAATAATGTACTTGACATAAATAATAATTGTTGACATAACAGGGACTTTGATTCATTTGATTTGCGGATGCGGCTTCCTGCTGTGGTTAGTAAATTATATAAGGCCATTAATAGAAATGGAGGTATTACATATGTGCATTGTACTGCTGGACTTGGAAGAGCCCCTGCTGTTGCGGTATGCATTAGCTAAGACCTTAAAAATTTCACTGAGCAGCATATTCTTTTGTAGCTCTAATTGTAATTCTCAACCATTTTATAATCCATTGCTGGCATTAATTATAACTTAACAGACTCTTGTTCTAGGTGAAATTACATTCTCTATTCATGTGAAAGAGGAGTTTGCTGCATATAATTAATATCTCTTTGCAAAAGACTAAAAATTCCTAAAACAAACAATCAGGCAGGATGTGCAAAAATCAGCTCAACTTACATAAGAAAATTTATCTTTTGTGGTTTTTTTTTGTTTTTTCCTATTTCCAGTTTATTATCTTGCGAATTTTCTCTCTTTGTTAGAAGTTAATAATTGCATAATGAATTCGTCCAAAGTAGTTTCATGCATGAATATGAAGGCTAATGCTGTAATTTCTCTTTTCCCTGTATAAGGTGTGGCTTGCACCCGATGTAATTTGTATTAAAAACCCAAGTTGTGTCAAAATCATCTGTTCTAAGTAACTTCATCCATAAATATGAAGGTAATGCTGTTAATTCTATTTGAGCCTGCCTGTAAGAGTTGGAGCTTGTTCCCAAGGAGATTGTCTGAATCTTTCTACTAAGTTTGTTGGTTTCATTTTTCTGCCTCACTCTGCTTCTCCATATTGCTTTTTACTTTTGCAATCTCGTTTGTAGCACACTTGATGGGTAAATTCTGCCTAATGACGAATTGTCAATTAAATAGCACCACTGTCCTATACTATCCGTTTTCAATTGCAATATAATGGACTAAATACAACTTTGAAGGTCTTTTACTTACTCGTAATAATTTAAAAAATCCTTGCTTTCATATTCCAAGTTAATGAGTCATCCTGTTGGGCAATTATTTGGTTTTACTCTGTCAAATTAGGAATATTAACATTTTGCTAATACCCAGGGGGATTAGATTCACAGATAGTGTCCTTCAACTGCTGTCTTCTTTTGTGCTGTTTAGTTGATTGTTAATAAGGTCATTCCTTTTATGTTGACTAATGAAGTTAATACTCAAGGCAGTCATTTCTATAAAACTGTATATGTTCTTGGTGCAACTTTATGAGCAATTCACTCCTTCAAAATCCTCAATGTCATAAATATGTTTTGCATTTATTGATATTTGAATGGAACACCCCATGGACCATTGTATGAAAAACAAAGATTATAATCAACATTTTGTATTCTCTGTAAATTGTCAACCCTTGTGAGAATGGAAACTGAAAATTGGAATGGTTTTGGCAGTAGTATTCTGTTCATACATCCCATAACATTGATTATCTTTATTGAAACATGAGCAGGATTCAATTCAAGGTTTTCCTAAGAAGTTGCAAAGACCAAGTTTATTATCTGTGACGTGTCCATTCTTCAAGTGTTAAATTAAGACTATTAATAGCTTACAACATCCAGTTGAAACCGGGTTTATTCAAGGGATAATTCTATTTTTTCCCCTGTAGTTTGATATAATGCCAAAATCCCCTAGTATTTTTGAAAATTAATAATATCCTCTTGTCGATTTATGAAATAGATCAAATACTCCATGTAGTATATGAAAATGCACGCCCCCCTCCCCTCCCCTTTTTGTCATTAAAAAACCAAAGTTTGACCGTTAATATGAAAGAGCAAAACTATAGAGGCACTTCGATCATTTCAGTCATTTCACTAACGGTAGGGGATAAAATTGGATTCCCCAAAGCGACAGGAGGGTAATTAGCGACTACGTTAAATTACAAGAGGAAAAGTGTGATTATCCCTTTATTCAATGAGATTTAGCTAGTAAATTTGTTTGAAAATGCACTAAGAGAAGGAAATTCAAGTGGTTGTTGAATGTCAACATTCATCTATATATCATATATGGAAAAGGCAGAGAAGAAAATTAGCAATTATGTATTTATGACAATAAATGATTTCTCACTCACGTGCATACAAACTTATTGATTTACTCCTATCCTTAGTGTGCTGAAGCTCTGTTGCTTTTAAACTACAGCTGGCATACATGTTCTGGGTTCTGGGCTACAAACTAAGTGAAGCTAACAGATTGCTGCTGGTAACTCCATAATTTCATCCTTATCTCAGTTTATCATAATTTTTTATAGTTTTCTTCTACGTTTTGCTACTTATTATATCATTTATATGGACTTCCTGAAATCATTACAAGCTGTCTGCACCTGTCGGGTTTGACAATTGGATTCTGATATCTTGAGTACCCTTTGGAAATTGTTTAAATTGATATTATGAAGGATGCCTTTATTTGATATATTAGATGCATGGTTAAAAGAATCCCAGAATTGCCTGTATCTTGCTTGCTTATATTATTTCTGTGCCCTATGATGTGGATCAATTGATTGACGAGCGACATTTGGATTCCATAATTGATTTCTGAAGTATCAACTGAGCTTTAGTTGAATTAATGCTCTCTACATTTTGTTAATGTAGAAAGAGTACTTAGTATTCCGTGGAACAAATTTCTTGTATATTTCCTTTTCAAGAATAATTAAACATTTTCTTAAAATATGTTGCAAAATTTTGATGTTAATTTCATGTTGGTAATCATTTACAATTAAGTTTTCTTGTTGGAGATAAATGGGCAAGAGAGCCACCATGTTGTTAAGATAACTGCCTATCTTCTCACTATCTCTAAGGTAGTTTAGTGTTTCCTTCCTTGCAGAGCAAGCGCTCATGCTTCCCAAAATTGGATGCTATAAAGAGTGCAACTGCTGATATTGTAAGTCGTATTTGCTTTTTGATGTTATATTAGTCCTAGTTGCTCAAGAAGTCTTGAAGTCCGTAGATGTCTTTCTTATGTTTGAGTTTGTAAACCATTAACAATATATTTGATATAATTCATTGTAATCAAACTTCTTCTCTAACAAATTCTTCTTCATTTTCCAATACCGTTGGTCAAACTTACTGGTTACTTTTTTTCTTGTTCGATACTGCACCAAGGGTTAAAAAAATAATGGTATAGTGGCCTTAAACAAGTAATATACTCATTTCAAAAATTGTGAAGTAGGTCATTAGGGCACTTTTCTTACTTTTTTGGTGGCCAAATTTCTTCTATCTAAAGTAATTGACAGGCAAGAAGCCTTTGATTTTGTTTTACATTTAAGTTATTTTAGTTCAATGTATTACAGATTATCAATTTTTCATCTTTTTGAATTTTTGTATGCAGTAAGGTCCAAATTGATGACCACAATCTAATAAGATGTTTATTTTGAGAAGCCTTTATTTACAAGTGATCATCAGTTTTCATCAACAGCTTCAATTCGCAACTTAGCTCTTGGGTGGTCTGATTTCTTAGATGTAAAATTGTTGACAAGAAGTTGCTTTTTGGATGTATTGTCAATGTATGGATGAAGTTGCTTTTATCTAATTTATGTTCTATTTTTATATAATAGCTTACAGGGTTCAGAAAGGAAGTGGTCAGCTTTTCATGGAAAGATGAAAATTGCACTACCGTGGAAATATCTGGACTTGATATGGGATGGGGCCAGGTACTGTTTTATATGGTTCTTGATGTAAAATCCTTTCTGATGCTTAAAATTGAGGAAAAAGAATATGAATACTAACAGGATTTTAGAATAACACTTCTGTGCAATGACAAACAAAGTGACTTGCCCAAGTGAACTTTGATATTTCCTCTTGAAAAGGAACTGAGAATTGCTCATCAGATTTTGACATATTCATCCTACCATGAGCGAAAACAAGTTAGGTATTATTGTGACTACTTCAATTTTTTTGTTTTGTGATTTTGTTCAGAGAATACCTTTAACATTTGATGAGGAGCAAGGTTTATGGATTCTTGAGAGAGAATTGCCTGTAAGTGTACTCCCTATAGGGTAAACATTTTTATGAAGTTATGCTGACATCTATTACTGCAATCTATTGACCCCTGAACTTTTTTATTTAACAGGAAGGACGCTATGAATACAAGTATGTTGTTGATGGTGAATGGACAAGCAACAAGAATGAACTTATTACCTCTCCCAACAAAGACGGTCATGTCAACAATTATATTGAAGTAAGTTTCGGCTATTCGGCTAATGAAAAATCTTTTAATGATTACTGATGCCAATAGAGATCAAGGCACATTTTTTCGCTGTCTTTCTATTAAACAAAATAGCTTAACCAGTAAAAGCTTTGGTGAAGTATGTGATAAAATAAATGTTGGAATAATGTCAGAAAAGATAGAAATATACAATTAGGGAATTGAGGATTCTGGGATTTACCAAGTGCTGAACTCTAAAGCTTCCCGTGTACTCGTTTAAGGTCCTCCTTTCAAAAAATTGGTTTTGGACAGTGATCTACAATTCTAGAAGCCTAGCTTTTCTTTCCCGTCAACCACAGTAAAGGACTTTCGGTCGCCGGAAATTATTAGTGTCTCACAACCTAAGTTGAACAGACAAGGTTTTGTTTGTTTGTCTTTTAAGAAACAAATATGTCACAGGAATTTCACATTTGGACCTATTCAGACTTCTGCGAGAAACTAACCTGTGCCCCCATGAATTATGTCTCATTTCAAGACAGTATTTTTTAATGAAGTAATTTTTATTTTTTCATCTACTCTTGTGCACAGGTTATAGAAAATGATCCAAGCAGTGCTCGTGCAGCCCTGCGGATGAGGTCAATCAGTGATGATTTCGATCTTACGATGGATGAACGCCAGAAAATAAGGCAGTTTCTTGAAGCTTTTAAAGATGAATAGCTAAGGCAAGGTAATCTAAGGTTATTTCCATGTAAAATTACAAAGATAAGAATTCTTTCCATGTAAAATTACAAATATAAGAATTCTTACCCAATATGGGCATGTCACCCAATATAAGCATGTATCATATAATCGCCAAGTTGTGGTACATTTAATAATAATGTCAATAAAGTTGCCGAGTATACTTTGGAAATACTACCTGTAGTTTAACAATTCCAACTTGAGACATTGGCAAGCTACTTTGTCTCGCTAAACTGTATTAAATGGTAATTACCGAGTATACTTAGAAGTACTCAAATAAAGTGCAAAAGATGAGAATGGCCTTTTAAATTAATGGATTAACATATCAGTATATTTGCGTCACAAAAACCTATTGAACGGGCAAAAATGCCCACAAAATATTTCAAAAAAAATGTCGAATCAGCTAAAAGTTTAATCATAACGGTTTATCTTGATTAATCAGTATCATAACTGAGATCACTCACTAAAACACAACTAGAAATTCAGTCATTAATCATGATATCATAATTACCTTAACAAGGGATTAGCTTATTGAAAAATCACTAAGTCACTATTCACAACAGTTTATTCTCACTAATTACGGCATCATAACTATCATGATAAGTGATTTGTTCACTGGAAAACCATCAAATCACTAATCATGACAATTTACTCTCACTAATTATAACATCATAACAACTATGACAAATGATTTGCTCATGAAAAAATCACTAAGCCATTAATCATGGCAGTTTTGCTGCGTTAATAGTGATATCATAATTGCCATGACAATTGATTTGCTTACAAACCAACCAAATTTTATTCAAGTGTTAAAGGCTAATTTTGTCCATGTACAATCTGGGACATGGCCAAGAATTATTAAGAAGGTGGGTTAGTACTTTTATAAAAATTTTAGTAGAGTTTCCACTGTTTTTATAGCATCTAAAAAATTTATTACACTTGTATTAACAATATTTAAACACAACAAATAATATCCATCACAAACAAAGGCTCTATCTCTCCATAAAACAGTTATATACTATTTCAAATATCACAAATATAATTTAATCAATTATCTATAAATTAATTAAATGAACAAAATTAAATTAATTAATTTATCCCTAAATTTTTTATAACTAAAAATTATAATTACCCTAAAATTTTTAATCAATTTAATCAGTTTATAAACTATTTAATTTCATAATAAAATACACTAATAATGATAATATCTAAATTTTTCTTAATTAAAAATTATAATAACCCTAAATTTTTAAACAAAATAATCATTCAAATTTGTAAATTTCATATAATAACATACCTAATTTGGAGACCAATTGTTGATATAAATAAAAAGATGAGATCAATTATTGATGTTAACACTAAAATGGAATGGAACCAAGTCTAATATAATGTAACTTAATAAATCAAAATTAATACAAAATTTAACATTAAATAAAATAATTAAATATATAAATTTCTTAAAATACATACTAATATGGAGGACGGAGTCAACAAAAGTTATATTTTGTTTGTTTCTATTTTGTTCTCAAGTTAAAAAGAAAAAAAAAAAAAAAAAAAAAAAGAAATCGGTTGGAATTAAGAAGCCAATCCATGAATTAGAGAGAGTTAGGGGCAAAAAAGCAAGAAGCAAGATTATTAAAGACAAAAGCATGGGGCCACGAGAAAGAGAAGAAAAGTAAGGGCCGAGGGGCAAAAACAAGAAGCAGAAAACCGTGGTTTTTAAGAGTAAAATATTAAAGTTGTAATATTTAAAGGAGAACTTTATTTTAGTGCTTAAGGTTTTGAAAAATATCAAATTTTTAAACATCTTTTGAAAACAGTTTTTTTCATCACTAATTTTTTCAAAACTCTTTAAAAAAGTCCAAATCCATAGTCAACTAACAGTCAAACTAAACAAAAAAATAAAAAAGATTTAATTACCCCTCATAACTTAAAATGTCTGTTTTACCTTTAATAAAATTAAAATATTACATATCATTTGACCAATGAAAAATTGATATATATACATACGATTATATATTCTTTTAACAAAAATCTTATCACTTCTTTTATTTAAATTAAACAATAATTTAATATAAAAACAGATTTCAAGAAAAAAAATTCAATTAGGAAAAAAAATCTAACCATTGATTCCATTCCGCCATTAAAAATAGTAAATTAAAAAATAAAACAAGTTAATTTTTCTTTTTTCAATTTTTCTTTTTTGATTAGGAAGAATCCAGAACAAACCTAAAAGTTGTGTCATCTCCTCTCTCTCTTTTACCCTCCTTCATCTCCTTCGTTATACTCCGTCTCCTCCATCCCTTCTCATTCTTCTTCAATCTCTTCTACCCAGATTCACTCCATCCCTTCTTCATCGAACTCGATGAAGCCTTCATCTAGGTTCGATCAAACCCAGACGAAGAGTCTTTGTCTGGGTTCGGTCAAACCCAAACGAAGACGCTCCCAAACAAAGACGCTTTTCGTTTGGGGGTCAAACCCAAACGAAGAGTTCGTCTAGGTTCATCAAACCCAGATGAGGAGCTTCATCTAGGTTCGACGAGCCTAGATGAACTCTTCATCTGGGTTTGGTCATCAACCTCCTGTTTCGATTTTTTTTTTTTTTTTTTATAAACAGTTTTGATTTTTTTTTTCTTAATGTTGTTATTGTTGTTGTTGTTGTTATGAGAGATGATGATATTGATGATGTTGTGGTGTTATTGATGATGTTGCAGTCTGTGGGATTGTTGATGATGCTGATGAAGTGGGCTGTTGACGATGTTGGTAAAGGGGCTTGATGAGCAATCTTGGTGTGTTGAAGATGGTGGAGATCTACCAAATTGGATCTCCACCATCCATCCACCTGGATGGACGGTGGAGATCCAATATGGTGGATCTCCACTTTTTATTTGTTTATTTTTTTTCATTTGTTTTTATAAAATTAATTTTAATAAATTATTTAAATTAATTTACCCTATCCATAAAAAGATTATTCTACCCTTTCCATCCAAACAATTTGTTACCGTTGACCGTTAATTGACTAACGGTTTGGACTTTTTGAAGAGTTTTAGAAAAGTTAGGGACGAAAAGAGTTGTTTTAAAAAATATTTAAAAATTTGATATTTTCCGAAACCTTAAAGACTAAAATGAAGTTTCCCTATATTTAAAATTTTTTTGAGATAGGCTAAGGTAGGCTTGAGCCCACCTTAGCCCAAACAACCCTCCGCCCTTATGTACAATAGACTTTTGTGACTAAAATTTTATAAACTGGTAATATAAATTTGAGAAGATGTCGTGGTCAACCATTGTTAAATGAATCAAGTGAAGTCAAGATGAGTTGAAGACTATCAAAGGATGTCAAAGACAAGCTCATGTGATGGTCTTGGGCGATGGTCACCATCACTAATGACCAATTGCATGCCAAAAACACACGTTCGATTACCGTGTATGGCAAGGGTGAGCCCCCTTGCCATAGACTTGTTCATGCCCATACGACCCCAACTCTGCCATTTTGCAAAATTAGGGCTAATCACCCTATAAATACATCATTAACTCATGAAAATCATAAGAACTTATGCCTTCATTAGGTAGAGATAGTAGCCATTCATACACAACAACCCTAAAATTCAATTTGCTCTCAAGAAATAACATTAATCTTCATAGTTCTAAATCGAATCAAGCCTAGTGCGGAGCAACGAACATGGAAGGAGATTCAAGGGATTTAATGGCATTATTTTAGTTTAATCTTACTTGTTTTTATGTTGTTTTTGTTACTAGATTGATGTGTAACTAAACTATATGTTAAAAAGCTGATGTTATGACTATTTGATATTATTTTAATTGTAATTTCGGTTACTGTTTATTCCATGCGGAAGTCTTGTTTGATATTATGATATTAGCTTTGTTTATTGCATGATTATCAAATATTGGATGATTGATAGTATTAGGAGACATCTTAATATTGTTGATTAGATCCTGAATAAATGAATTCAATCAAGCTATTGCATGACCATTGCTAGTTTGACTCAATTGCATTTTCTTGATTTTCGCATGACCATTGCTGATTGGGTTATTGTTTAATCAATACGTTTCTCATTTTAGCACCATAGAATAGTAGTGGGTGTTCGCTCTCAGCTGATCTGTGAGTTAATGAGGATTTAGGGGAAATTTTAACACGTAATTAGTACACACTACTATTTAAGTAGCTAAGTCTTAATTGAGAAGAGGTGTGAAGTTGTGACAGTTCAACATTGCTGATTAGTAGCATCAGTTGATTAGGCATTTGGTGATTTAATTGAATAACATATATGTTAATTGATCAAATAGATATAGCATTAGTGATCTACCTTATTCATTGCCCCCTAGTTTCTTGCAAAGTAATTGTTTCTAGTGGTTAACTAGTGTTGTTTTATTTTTTAATTTTCATTTAAAGCATTTTTAAATTCTGGTTTTAATTACTTGCACTTGAATTGTATTTTGAACTTAACGTTAAAGTATTTCGCTTTTCTATGGAATAATTCTGCATCCGTCATACTGTAACGAGTGTATGGTCTAAAAATTTTAAAATTGAGAAGTATAAAAAAATATTGTATAGAAAAAGACCATCAAGCTCGATCTGTTTGGGGTATTTAAATCAGATTTCAGATCAGATTTGGTCAAAAGTGTTTGACACGACTTTACATTGGGTCGGGTTTGGATTAAATACCTTTGACTCAATTCGATTCGGTTAACCTATATTTTTATATTATTATCATAGTTTATTTTTAAATGTTGTACATTATTATTTTGTTACGGAACTTTGTTATGTATTTATTTTGGTATATGTAATAGAACTTTGTTATGCCATAGTTACTATTTTGGTATTTGTACATAATGAATTGATATTTTCCATGAACTTAATATTGATATGATTTAAATATGATGTTAAACGATAGTTAAAATTGAGTTATTTTAACGGTAATATTTATTTATTGTTTGTATGTTTATTTTCAGTATAAATTTTGTGATTTGTTAAAAACTGAATCGGATAAAAACAAGTCAAGTTTGAAGCAAACCACTTTACACGAGTTTGAGTTTAGGGTGGAAATTAATGATCCATTTATGTTACGACTCGGGGTTTGGAAGGTACCCTATAAAAATCGGATCGGGTTTAGAGTAAACCGATCCAATCCCAATCCGACCTGTTGTCATCCTTAAATGTGATAGACTTATTACTCTTTTTATTTATATCATTTTATGAACTTACAACATTATAAGAATGAATAAGTGTTTTTTATCATTAAAATTTAAAAATTTATTACTTAATCACCTCTGGTCCTCAACTTTCATCCTTGAAAGTTAGAGATTCAATTTCAAATTTAAAGTGACTATTTTTTGGGTTAAAGCTAGTTGATCTTGTGAGCTCTACAACCTTTTCATCCAGACTTTAAAAAGGGCAAATTACTCACAGTCTACCTGCAAATTTAATATTTACAAACGCATATAACTTTTTGATTTTTTTGTAACGTCTTCCTTTAATTAACGGGCTGATTGGATTTGACCATGGATTGATAACTTTGATTATTTAAAAGGTGTTGAAAGATGAAATTGTCCCTGAGTACTATCAGATGGTATGAGTTGATTTTGCAGCTAAATGAAATTACCAATATGCCATTGAAATCATCTTTAACCAAAATTATCTTCAATCCCATAAATCGTCTTCAACCAAAATCATCTTCAATCCTAGAAAACCTCCACTGGAAATCATCTTCAATCTTTTCTCCCTCTTATCTTCAACTAAAATCATCATCATTCTAGCAAAATCATCAACATTAATCACTAAACCAAAATTATCATCATCAATCAATCAACAAAAATCAGTGTTCAATCACAAAAAACTTCCTAAAACAACCCACAATCAACCCCAAAACAATCTAAAACAACCCAACCCAGAACATTTGAACCCAATTAGAACCCAGTTTTGGGTTTGAATCCCTTTGAACCTAGAATTGGGTTTGAAATCCTTCAACCTAGAACCAGGTTCAAATCCTCTTTGAGCCTAGTTTTGGGTTCGAAGAGGATTCGTTTAGGGTTCGAAGGATTCGAACCCAATCGGAACTGGGTTCGTTCTAGGTTCAAATCTTCGAACCCAGATTTAGGTTCGATTAAAAGAATAAGAAGAAAAAGAGAAGAAAAAGAAGAAGAAGAAGATGAAGAAGAAGAGATATGCTGATCGGAGAGGAAAACGATAGGTTTTTATGTTTTTTTTTTTTTAAAATTAATCTCCATTGTCCATCTTTAATTAAAACGGTGAAAAATGGCGGGTTTTAGATGGACGGTGGTGATCTAATTAAAAAATATTTAATTAAATTTGAAAGTTTTATTTAATTTTAAAATTTTTTGTTAAATTAATCTTTATTATCCATTTTCAAATAGACGATAGAGATAAGATTAAATTTATTTAAAGTTTTTAAAATTTATTTTAAAAAAAAATTAAAAAATAAATTTATTGAGGGATAATTTCATCTTTAATATTTTTTATATAGTCAATCATATCCAATGACGCTCAAATCAGTCAATTCATTAGTCAAGGGATGATATTGTAAAAAATAAAAAAGTTGTATATGCGTGTAAATATCAAATTTATAGGAAACTGTGGGTAATTTGCCCCTCTAACAGCCTAAAATTTGTGTGAAACATGGGTCACCGACTCACCGAGTCCGTTTCGTAGGACCACGACAAAACCTATGAATTATTCTTAAATATAACAAATATGAAGTGACATTCTAAGGCCATTAGGTTCCAAATGTCAACGTAATAATTAATTTGGTCTCAAAATTTAATGACTTTCAACTATTTTTTTTTAAAGAACAATTATTTTCAATTCAGTGAGCTGGATTTTTAACCAGTCACAGTATAATAAGCTCTTGGAAAATATCATACAACGACACTCACTGAAACGCGTGAATGCCTCGTCTTTTTCACTATCCATTTCACAATTATAAATTTTTTAAAATTAAATATCTTTGAATATCTCACAGAAATGATCTGTTAAGATTATTATTGATTTGTTAGGAACAAAAATAATAATTAACTATGCAAAGTGCATATCACTGAGAATAGACCATTGCAAACCTTTTTTTTTTTTTTTTTTTTTAATTACTGGCACTAAATCAAAACACTATCAGAATCAGTTAAAATGAAAGTTTGAAACACAGTTTGAATTTCTACTCCTACATATGGGAGATAACTGTCCACTTAAAATAAAAAACTACCCATATTTAATGAAAGATATAGATCGAACTCATGACTTAATACAGAGATAGGAGTAATTATATCACTCTATCAATCCCGCTTACTACACATACCTTTCTATTACTATTACAACGGTAAGAATTTAATTCCCATCAATAATGGTTTTAAAAATTTATATGGATAGTTCTATCTTTTTATTTTTAACATGAGAGTATTTATATCCTAATACTAGATTATCATGAAAATATTTATTTTTTTTGATTATAAATGATGAATACGATTGACCCATTATTGATTTGGATAGATTTTAATAAGAGTAATATTAGGTTTCAAAATTTTTTATTCAAATTCTTGATTAAATGATATGATATATGAGTCGTTACGTTGATTATCATGACATTCCGTGCATGAGATGATATGATCCGTGAGATAATAGTTTGAAACACATTTTGGAAAAGTCAAACACAGAAAATAGAAGCTAAGTAGTACCAACGAACAAAAAACGTAACAGGCTGGGTAGAGTTGACGAAGAGAGAAAGGGAGACGGACCATCACATTACAGAGATGGGCCGAAGCAGCGCTTCTTCACCCCCGAATTCGTCGTCGGACGAGAACGGGACGCCATCGAGCGCCACCACTAACAACAACAACAATGATCTAGGAGGACTCTACTCGATCCGCGATCGTTTTCGCTTCAAGCGAAACCATCCCAACCCCAGCCCTAAGAAGAACCAAAACAAACCACCCTCCTCGTATTTGTTGCGGCAGCAGCAGCGTCACGTCAACCGGTTCAATCGCAAGGGTTGGGCGTCTCTGTTCCGGTTCAAAGGCGCGTACCTCTTGTACATGATGATATTCCTGGCGCTGTTCGTCTTCGCGATGTCGTCGATGGTGATGCAGAGCTCGATCGGGTCAGTGTTCGGGAGCAGCGAGAGGCGGATGGTGAAGATGAGACAGCGACTGAGGCCGGGGAGTAGTTTGAGGTTCGTGCAGAGTCACGTGCTGGATGGTGATGGCCTTGATAGGGAGCGCTCCTCCAAGCCCAGAATCATGGCTCTTCGGCCCCCTAGGATTGCTCTTGTTAGTCTCTCTGCATCATTTCTTTGTTCTTTCAATTACATCACGTGCTTATTACTTGAACATTTGTTGACAGATCATTGGAAACTTGATCAAGCATCCACGTTCTTTAATGTTGATTACTGTGGTCAAGAATTTACAGGGACTTGGTTACCTTTTTAAGGTAAATTGTGAGAAAATGCTGCTGTTTGTTGCAGATGAATGATACTACTGATAGGGGAACTGAACTGATCTTTTGTGACAGATTTATGCGGTAGAGAATGGGGAAGCTCGTTCGATTTGGGAGCAAATAGGTTACCAGGTTTCTATCTTAGGTCCGGAGCGATATGACCATATTGATTGGTCAATGTATGTTTCTAGTGTGGGGTTTATTTGTTTATTTATTAAATGATTTTAGTTATTTTCTTGATTAGGCAAGATGTAGTCGTCACCGGCTCTATAGTGATCCTTACTATGTATTGGCCTCCTTGGATGAATGATTAACATACTGTGCTTTTTTTCTTTTTTTCTTTTTTTATTTTTATCATCAGTTTTGAAGGGGTTATTGTTGATTCTCTTGAAGCTAAAGGCGCCGTGTCCAGGTGGGTGCAATTAATGTTCTCTATGTGGCTCACATATATATGTGAAAGTTATATTAAGAGTTCTCCTCAACTATGGCTTTCCTTGGTGGTTGGTTATGAATGTTTTGTTTGGCATGGATCTATTCAGATGCTATCCACTTCAGAGGCTTTTTCTTTTTTTTTTTTTTTTTTTTTTTTTTTTTTTTTTTAAATAAAAAAAATAAAAAAACAATTATTTGATATTGATATTCATATACAGAAGTATTTAAAAAGCTAATAATGAATTCGGTATGAGAAAATATTAGATATGGAAGTAAGGCTAAAGAGCATTGGACTGTGCATTTGCTTGGAGTTTATCTATATCCAGGTTTATGGACGTGAGAAGATCATTATAGTCTGTTGTTTTAGTTTGGGATGCTGTGATTAGTGGGTTTTATATCTATGCAGCCTTATGCAGGAGCCTTTTCGTTCAGTCCCACTTATATGGATAATTCAGGAAGATACTCTGGCAAATCGTCTTCCGGTGTATGTGGAAAGGGGCTTGAAGCATCTTCTTTTGAATTGGAAAAGTGCTTTTAATAGGGCTAATGTTGTTGTGTTTCCACATTTTGTTCTGCCGGTAAATCTACCTTCTCTTTGTCTCACGTCTGATTGTTTTTGTTTAGCCTTGTATTAGACATTCTTATTTTGTTTCTAAACCTTCCTGTATCAGATGTTATATAGTGTGCTTGACACTGGAAACTTCTTTGTAATTCCTGGATCACCAGTAGATGTATGGGCTGCAGAAGTCTATGGTAATACCCATGACAAGTATCAACTAAGGAAGGAAAATGGATTTCATGAAAATGATATTGTAGTTCTAGTTGTTGGAAGTTCGTTCTTGTACGATGAGCTATCTTGGGACTATGCTGTTGCAATGCATGATATAGGACCTTTGCTAATGAAATATGCAAGGAGAAAAGGCACAGAAGGATCGTTTAAGTTTGTTTTCTTATGTGGCAATTCCACTGATGAGTATAATGGTACTTTACAGGTACTAGACAGTTGGAGTGATGCATTATTATTTTTATTATTATTGTTGTTGTTTCAACTTTAATGCTGTATCATCAACCAGTTTGCAACTGTTTAATTGTGTGATGTAATGACAACGTTAACATATAAACAGAGGGTCTCTGAAACTTTAGCTTGGATCAAACCACGCATTTTAACTTGTTTGTCAGTTTCTATGTAAGTTACATCTGTATTAAGATATGATATCTGACTTGAGATGATTTTGTATGATCCTTACAAGTTGTGTCTCCTTGAAGCTTTTATCTTTTATTTAGTTATTATTATTACTATTTTCTTTACATTTTATATGTAATTGGACGACTTTCATTCTTCGTTGTGCAAGCTCATGGACTTATTCAGTTGGAAGCATAAACTCATCATTTTGTTATCTTTCTATCTCATTGTTTATATGTTACTTTTATGTTTTATCCTTAAAACAAGTTATCAATTATAAGGGAGAAAGTTGATATTTCAAAAATATCTATAATAGGTGTCATTCGAATAGGAAAATTGATTTGAAATAGCCCTTATTTAAACCATATATATTGCATATTCTTGAATCTTATATTGTATTCACACTACAGCGTAACTCTGTAGTTTTATTGTTGCCTTTAACTGACTTGATTTGATGTGTTTCTTCTATAGGAAGTTGCTTCACGGCTTGGACTTCTGCAAGGTTCTTTGAGACATTATGGCTTGGATGGTGATGTGAACAGCGTGTTACTAATGGCTGACATTGTACTTTATAGTTCTTCCCAAATTGAACAGGGTTTTCCTTCTTTGATTATCCGAGCAATGAGTTTTTGGTATCCCCATCATAACTCCTGATTTTCCTATCATGAAAAAATATGTAAGACTATTGAAGTTCTGCTTGTCTTAGTTCCAATTTTGCTAAAGTAATTTTCCTTATCTATCCTGTGTTTACGGTTGTAAAGTGTTTTTTGTAATTACAGTTGGTTGATGGACTTCACGGAATTTTCTTCACTAAACATGATTCTGATGCTTTGGTGAAGGCTTTTTCACTTTTCCTATCAGATGGGAGACTATCTAAGTTTGCTAAAGCAGTTGGTTCTTCTGGAAGACTGCTTGCTAAGAATATGCTGGCTTCAGAATGCATAACTGGTTATGCAAAGCTTCTGGAGAATGTACTCAAATTTCCATCAGATACCTTGCTGCCAGCTCCTATTCCTCAATTTCAGCAGGGCTCATGGGAATGGAATTTGTTTAGGAAAGAAGTTGGGCAGGGAACTAGTGACATGGCAAACATGGATGAGGGGGACACTTCATATAGAAATTCTAGTGTTGTGCGTGTTCTTGAGGAAAAGTTTACTGATATTGATTCAACCATCATCTCAGAGATTAAAAATCAGACTAGGGTGCGTGATATTCCAAGTGAACTAGATTGGGATGTTTTAATGGATATAGAAAACATGGAAGAAAGTGAGAGACTAGAGATGGAGGAGGTACAGTATCTACGTTTAATTATTTCACTTTCTTCTGTCTTGTGCTGTTCTGACTTGGTCCGTTCTGACTTGGTACCATACCCCCATTCCTTATGTTTGCTTTTTAATTTTCATGCTATCTTTCTAAGAAGGCAGCTTACTAGGAGATTTATTTCCTGATCTGTAGCTTGAAGAAAGAATGGAAGAGACTCTGGCTTGTGGGATGATATCTATCGTAATGCTCGAAGATCGCATAAACTTAAGTTTGAAGATAATGAAAGGGATGAAGGAGAGCTGGAAAGGACAGGGCAGCCAGTATGCATCTACGAAATATACACTGGTTCTGGGGCCTGGTCCTTATTGCACCATGGTTCCTTGTATCGTGGGTTAAGTCTTGTGAGTTTATTTTGTTCACAAATGTTAATTTCTTTTCCTTTAGTGTTTGTTCATATATCATCCCATTTACTTGGCTGGGACTTGCCTTATATTTTAGTTATATTGCTTATATATCTTGAAGAAATATTAACACTGTATAATCTTTTCAATGTCGTTGATGCTTTTAATTTAGCTGAGGAAAAGAAAAGATTAAGGTTGAGAACTACCCGCCATTTGTAATCACCTGATTTGTTTCATTCTTATTTTTTGTAATTGTAATTTAGTAGTTTCTTTCTGTGTTGTGCATAATATCACGATGATATAATCACAAAATAAATGGTTTCATTTCTCTTAGTCATCATTCATTTTGTCTGCCAGTCTACAGCTGCTCGAAGGTTAAGATCAGATGATGTGGATGCAGTCGGACGGCTTCCTATTTTGAATAGTACTTACTATAGGGATATTCTCTGTGAGATTGGAGGAATGTTTTCTATTGCAAAAAGGGTGGATAACATTCACATGAAACCTTGGATTGGTTTTCAATCATGGCGTTCTTCTGGTAGACAGGTAATTGCATTTAATTTTTTGTCATGAATTTCCTAGCTGGATTGAGCCTTTGGAATGAAAATTTGGAATCACCTTGAAATTTTATAGCAAATGAAGTTGTTTGCATTGGAGGATAAGGCAATTATTTTAGCATGCTTAAGTACTGTTGTTTAGTTCAATGCAAGCTTAAGCTTTGGGTCTAATGATTACCTAACATGGGATAAGAGCCAACTTTACCTAGTGGTCCTACGTTTGACCTTATGATAGTGCGTGCGTGCGTGCGTGCGCGTGTGTGTGTGTGTGTGTCGCACACATCTGTCTGTTCACATTTGAATTTTGTTGGCCTTTGGGCCTTATTTATGTTATAAGATTGTTAATCTTGCACATGAGGGAGTGTGTTGAAGTCCTTATATTATTGTCCATGTCTTTTCAGCAAGTATAAGCTCTCCGGTCTAGCAACTACCTAAAAGATTATTCTTCTTTATCAAGTATGAGCTGAATGTGGCATTCTCCGCTAGAAATTAATTTCCAAACATTTTATGGTTTACAATTGATGCCCAGTCTCTTTTGCTTAAAATAGGTTTCATTGTCCTTAAGAGCTGAAAAGGTTCTGGAAGAAACAATACAAGAAACTAAAGGTGATGTAATGTTCTTTTGGGCTCACCTGGACATGCATGGTGGAGTTGCAGGAAGTAATGATATGCTCACCTTTTGGTCTATGTGTGACATCCTAAATGGAGGATACTGCAGGTATATTGATGTAAATAGTTGTCTGGTAAAAAACACTTTGGGTTTGCACACAGATCATGGTGCCATAGTTCGTGCTGATTTTAAGATTTTTGATTAATTTCATGGTTTTAATGGTTTTTATCTTGCCCTATTGCAAACTGGGGGTGCTTTTAGAATAAGTTACTTGTGAGATCAACTTCAGATGCAACTTTAGACATCAGACACTACCTGACATTACCCTTTTTAGTGAACCAGAAAGGAGGACAATCTGCTTGTGGTTCTAACCATGACAATATTTGATAGTTTAGACATTTTAACAACGTTATGATGTGTAGGAACATCATTGTGTTTCCCATCTACGTGCATGCAGAACTGCTTTTGAAGACGCGTTTCGTCACATGTATGCATTGCCATCACATGTAGATAGAAGCTCGTCCTCCCATGCCAGATGATGGGTGATTCACTGGTCTGCCTTGCATAGCTGGGTGATGCCAACCCCTTCCTTTTAGAGTTCATGATGTTTTCACGGTAATTTACTATTTATTCAATTTCAGTTTTCTCCTTACATATTTGCTGAATGATACATTGAAGGATTTAATGGTGTTTCTCATGAAAGAAATATAACTAAATTTTTGCTACTTCATTTCAGGATGTTTGCGGATTCTCTTGATGCTATACATGTCAATCCTAGCAAAAACATTCATGTTTGTTGAGTGCAAATGAGCTTGAGGTAAGTGGGGTCCAAAAGCATAATTTTTTACTTATCTTTTGATAGTACTGTTAAAAAGTATCTTAGTCTGTTTAATCCTGGCAGAAAAAGCACTGTTATTGTCGTGTACTTGAACTTCTTGTCAATGTTTGGGCTTATCATAGTGGACGAAAAATGGTTTACTTAGATCCAATATCTGGTTCACTAAAGGAACAGCATCCCATTGAACGACGTGAGGGATTTAGGTGGGGAAAGTATTTTAACTTTACATTGCTAAAGAGTATGGATGAAGATCTAGCAGAGGCTGCTGATGATAATGACTATCCAAGGGAGAAGTGGTTGTGGCCATTGACAGGTGAAGTGCATTGGCAGGGGATTTATGAAAGGGAGAGGGAACAAAGATATAGATTTAAGATGGACAAGAAGAGAAAGACACTCGCAAAACTGTACGAGAGGCTTCAAAATGGATACTCCCCAGAAATCACTTGGAAGATAGGATTCTTATAGCTTGAAACACAAGACTGTTGATTCAGACATTGCAGGACCTCAATCATTGCACAGCCTACGAAACCGATTCACTGAGAAGCCTAAAAGGATTATTGCAGATAGAAGAAAAGCATCATTCTAACAGCATAATTCAAAGATGGATGAAAGTTATAATTTCTCATTTTACAGAATACGAACTCCGAAGAGACCGGAGGGCAAATGAAGTTTGAGGCTTTATACTTGGCCATTTCAAGCGGCTGAAGAGATGCAAAGTTTTTCTTGGATGCTAAACATTAATTGAAAATTCTCTCACATCAGATCACTCAGGTTAGCAAGTTAGGAATGTATTCTTTCACATTGTATATTCTTTTATAAATATTAGAGGCAATTTTGATGAGCTTATTGTTGAAACGTTGCATAACCCGAATTGAACTGCTTTTGTGGGGTTCAAATCCAACTATGCACGTTTACTAGCAGAGATGCTGATTATACATAATTTTTTTATTGTTGTGGAATTCTATGACTACGGATATCTCTCCTCGATCCTACTTTAATTTTAAATTAATGTTTTAAATCATTATTTTATTTGTATTTAAATAATTGAACATATGAATTGTTAATGTATATCATCTACCACTCATCTAATAATGATTTATATTAGTTCAATATTTTGGTAATTAATTTATTTGGTGTCAAAATACCTTTTGTGTATAGATAGCTTGATGAGTTTTGATGTTAGCATTTAGAATGATGAATAAGGCTTGATGTTAAAGTCGGAAACTCATTTAATTACACGTTTATAACCTAGTTAACCATATTAATATATTATTACAAAAATTAACATAATAAAATTAATAATAAAACATACAATAAAAAAATATATTTCCGCAAATACAATCTTTAATAAAGAAACACACATAATAATATAGCCACATACAAATTGTAATAACATCTTTTAGTGAAAATTAGCTTTTTCTCCATAAATCTAATCTCGAGTGCAAAATATAGTCTCCATCACCTGTGGTTCCGATGTGATCAAGTACTCGATCACTAGCACTAAATGTCAATTCGGATGCCACTGTAGATATTGAGATACTCAAAAGATCACGAGCCATCATAGAACGTTCGGAAAATTGATTATTTAATAGCCTTCCCAAAGTTCAAAACATCCATTTTTATTGACTTTTCAAGCTTTAGTTCATCCAAATACAACTCTAATTGTGTCTTCTTTGTGTAACCACTAAAAAGATTATCTTTTCAGAGCACTCATTCTCTATATTAGAAAAAAGGTAAAAACTATATTATATCATAGTACATATTATAAAACAAAATAAATATATGAACAAACTAGCAATTACCTCCATAATATCTAAAGATAACCTGGAAATGGTAGTTTGTGCCGAAAAATTATGTGGTAATTTCATTGACACTACCACTAGGAAATGATGTCGAAGTGGATGTAGTTTGAGAATTTTTTTATGTACTTATCAAACAATAAAAACAACTTACTTTGAATATTTTCTAACTCCAATAAATCTTCGCCATAATTTTTTTTTTTTTTTTTTTTTTAAATAAGCAAACTCAACAAATGTTGTCTTATAATGAGGATCCAAAATCAATGCTATGCCAAACGAAAACGTTATCCCTTTTTGTTTTGTAGCATAGCTTACAAAAAAAAGGCAACAAAAAACACAAGGATCGAGTTTTGTTCATTGATTTTTTTGGCAGATGAACCAAACGCAACACATCCAAAATGATGCATGGTGGAATAAGCATAGATGGGATGGTCACATGATTAGACATAGCCTACAATGGAGTCCGAAACTTCGAAACCTTTAAGGCAATCAATTATATAAATGTACAACAGTAACACAACATTATCCCAATGTCGACTAGGCATTTTTGCTCTAATTAACAAAGGACGTGCCGTTTCTAAAATATGCCTATTCTTTCGCTCAGTTGCGCCATTCTGTTGTGGAGTTCAAGTACAGGAGGTTTCATGAAGAAGGACATTTAATTGAAAATATGCCTGAAATTCTTTGTTGACAGTTGTTCCATTATCTGATCAAAGAATTCAGACTTCAGCTGAAAATTGATTTTGAATCATGGCATGAAAGGCACGAAACACTCCAAATACCTCATGCTTATGTTTTAACATATGCAACCAAGTCATTCCGGTACAATCATCTACAAATGTCACAAACCAATGAATACTAGAAAGAGTTGTAATGGGAGAGGGTCCACAAACATTAGAATGAATCAAAACGAAAGGAACATCACATTTATTGGAGCAAATTGGAAAAAGTACACGATGGCTCTTTGTTACAATGCAAGTATCACATTTAAGTTTGAATAATCCAACTATGTAAATAATTGAGGAAACAAGTGTTTCATATAACTAAATTATGGGTGCCCTAAATGATGATGCCACAGCCAAATCTGTTTCTCCTTGGCACTAATTGAATGTTGCACATTATTGACGCGACTAAAACTGAAGTCATCCATGTATAAACCCCCTCTCTTAGTATCGTGCCCAATGATCTTCTAGGTAAGAATATCCTGAAAAAGTCAAAAAATAGGATATATTAGAGCAACACAGTTTAGTTCTTCAGTTGCTTGATCCACAGACAATAATTTATTGGTAAGAGATGGTACTAATAAATCTTTGAGAAAATCCCAAAAAACAACTTGAGATTTGAAACTTATCATTTTACCTAAAGGTTTCGTTTCTATTCAAAATCCATAAAAGTTAATTTTAGCAGAAAAGTTAAAAAAAAAAAAAAATTAGAAAGACCCTTTTACCCCTAAAATTTATTAAAACAATATAATAATCATAATAAATAAATAATTATAAATTAATAAAAATCGATCTCCACCATCTATCTATGATAGATAGACGGTGGAGATTAATCCATCAAATTAAAATATAAAAAAAATGATAAAAATAAAAAAAATATATTTTTTAAAATTGAAAAAAATAATAATCATCATCATCTAGAAACCCAAATTTTTTTGGGTTTTCAATTGTTCCGCACTAGAAACCACCTGCATTGGAAACTTAGAAAACTGGGTTTTCCAGTCGGTTCGATTGGAAACCCAAAATTATGACTAGAAACCCAATTTTCGGTCGCAACTAAAACCCACTGGAAACCAGAGTGCGCTTGGAAACCCAATTTTGGGTTTCTAAGCGCACTGGAAACCCAGTTGCGATGGGAACTGGGTTTCTAGTTGTACTGGAAACTATATTATCATCATCAATCATCAATCCCACCCAAAAAAATTCAACAACTCAATCTCAATCATCAACCACTAACACCAAACCACCGAGCACCAAACTCACCCATCAATTATCAACCACCAAACACCAAGCCAATGGGTTCGTCGTTGAACCTACAACGTCACCGCCACCATCATCATCAACCGGAGAAGAAACTAAGGAGGGAGAGAGAGAGATAGAGGGGTAGATGAGAGATCGAGGGAGAGAACCTGGGTCCCTAGTGGTGGACAAGATTCGGGTCTCCATAGATGCCATAGCCGAGATGTCCGCTGCCATCATCACCAACTGGAGATAGAGAAGAGTACCGGTCGGAGATAGAGAGAGAAGAGGAAAAGAGGAGAGTAGAGAGAGAGTTGTGAAAAAAATATATATATATTTTATTTTTAAATAAAATATCTCATTTTTTATAATTTTATATTAATATTATTTATTTTATATTTGAGTATTATTTTAATTAATTATTCATTGTTTTCCCTTTTTGCCCTTAGAATTAAACGGTTAACCATGTCAACTAACGGATTTCGTGACCGTCAGGGGCATAAGGTACTTTTGTATGTCCATAGGGGATTTTGGATTTTATATTAATTCAAGTTGTATTTCAATAATATGAACCAATAGATTGTAAAATGAATAATATTTTAAACTTCATGTTTTTTTTAGGATTTTCCCTTAATCTTTTGACAAAGAAAGTGAGGGTGATAAGACTACAGCTCCAGCCTCTAACTAGATAACCCCATTAGCATTGGCAATGCTAGTCTGCCTCGGTTCGTAGTCTTAACAAAATCATTCGAGCAAATGTCAAGTGTTTTGTCGATCTTGAGTCCACCATCCAGCAACTACGATTATCTTGGTTAGAAACACGTAAATCATGGTATTGTTACCTTGCTCACTAGGGTTAGTTGTCGATTCGTTTTAGATTCAGCCTACGGAATAGGAGATAACTAGGTGTCTGCGTTTGCCAAGGCTGCCCGTCCTGATCCATTAGCAGCTTCTCTTGTTTCTGTACCTTCAGTTCATTCCACCATTCTGGATACCCATGCAACTTAAAGCAGAGCAGCCACCTCCTCCGCCTTCTGTTTGTCTCTTCGCCTTTGTTGATGCACTTGGTTTTCCATTACTTGAAGATAAGGACCCGAGTTTGATCACTTAGGGTGTAGACTGATGTTGAGGTCCATTTCATTCATTTAGATGTCATAACAGCAGTTGTTGTATTCTCAGTGTCGTTAGCATCACTGCTTGTCTAACACCTTCCCTTCAGACATGAGCATAAGCTTGTTCAATGGTTGGAAATGGTTGCGTCTAGAGAACATCACTCCGAATCATGGTATAAAAACTCGGTCGAGTAGACCGATTTCTCGGCAAGAAATCGATCCTCGGCCGGTCGCCGATGCGAGACTCCCGATCCCGAGTCAGACGACTACTCGGCCGAGTTAGCCGAATACTCGGATCAACTCGGCCAATTCGGTTAACTCGCCCAACACTTACACAGAGGCGGATCTTAATTTCAAGCTCAAATCTTCAACCATCTAAACCTTTATAAGCCCAAATCTTCCACGTACAAAGTGAGATTCACGTCCTAGAGAGAGAATGACAGCACAAAGTTTGTGTTTGTCAATTAATTCGAACAAAAAAATGGAACACAATCGTTGGAAATTCTTGGCCAGATTGACGAAAAGAAGAAAGGTTTCTTGGTGTTGGAGACTTGGATGCGGTTCTTCTTGGTTTTCTTTTTTCACATAACCAGAAACACTAAACCAGAAACAGAACAACGCAATACCAACATGACAAACTTCCACAGTTGAACCTGCAGCATTCCAGAAACTTCTTTTGAAACTTCAAAAGTACACCGATTCTTTGTCTGCTACCCCTTATTTTATTAAACAAATGGGGACATTAAAGAGCTCTTGGTGGGCGTATCAAAACAGCACCATTTAAAATAATTGATCCGATGAACATTGGGCTATTTGAATTGTTGATTTCATTTGGCATTTTAATTTTTTCCAATCCAGTGGGTGTAGTTGATTTTGTGATAAATTTATATGAATTTAGTTGATTTTAGTTTATATGGATTTAGTGATTTTAATTTATATGGGTTTAATTGATTTTGTGATTTTAATTTATATGGATTTAGTTGATTTTGTGATTTAAATTTATATGGATTTAGTTAATTTTAATTTATATGGATTTATGATGTTTTATAGTTATATGATCGTACCTTATGAATTTTTTATTTTTTATTGTTTATATTTTTTATAGATTTGATCAAGTTTGACCATTGGTCAACCTTTTCACCACTAATTGATAATCAAATCAAATACTCTCCTAGTAGCTGAAAACTTGCTACTCACTGTCCTACCGGTCAGGTAACGAATAACGAATTTTGAAATTATGCTCCAAATCTTGTCAGTATATCATCTAGTCCATCAAGAAATATATAAACTCTTATCTTCTTGTAGGAGAGTGTTATATTTTGTATATCACCAACGCACTCCATCGAATTCAGGTGACGAAAATCAATCTCCCCCTCCACAAACCTTGAAGACGGTCGTAATATGTTCAATAGATCTTTCGGCTTGTTTCATTCGAGTTAAACATCTCTTCAAATCATATACTAGAGATGTGTCGGTTCCATCAAAGAAGTTGTAGCAATCGACTCCCAAACCTGTTTGGCAGACGGAAAACGAATGAAGTGTCTTATTAACTATGGGCCCATGGAATTTATCAGCCATCCCTTCACAATCATGTTCTCTGTTCTCCATTTTCTAGGTTGGATCAGTTGGTCCAGGTTGTGGGAGGTCACCGTTTACATATCCCAACTTGTCCCTGCCTATATACATCTCAACTACTTAGGACCATAAAGCATAATCGGTACCATCAAGCTTGATAACAACTTTTTCGACAGCAGAATCGTGAGTTGTTGTTGGGCTTTGAGTTTGATTTGGGGGTCAAAGCTCGCGTTATTCTAGTTGTCAACTCTTCAAGAATAGCAGCTGTGGAGTTCTTACCACATTGCTCACGCTCCACCAATTTAATTGGTGCAGCCATCATTCTAGTCAATTCTGGGTTCTTTTATTCAAATTTGCATGCAGGAAGGATCCAAGAAAACTCCTAGGATCCCTGCTCTAATACTAGGTTAAATCATAACAAGGAGTTGAATTTTCTTCTTATTTCATTTACACGAGGAGTACACCTACATAAGGTCCTGGAAGAAACAGATGACAGTTAAGGAAAAGGCAAAAAAACAAAAAAAAAGAACTAGGTCAAGCTGTTCAACAATATAAAAAAATT